>CM049321.1:45108296-45620796 GCA_026874595.1 Sipunculus nudus | reverse complement strand
TTGCCTATCACATGATCAGCTCATGAATATGGCATGACCCAGCAGAGAACCAATAGGAGATAAGAACAAATGACATCACTCATAGACTTGTAACCTGCTCATGAGCTTATCACTAGCTGTCATGACACATCAAGTTAACCCATATTAAAAGGCCTAAAGCCCTCATACACTTCTTATTGCCTCACAAAACCCTAACAACATATATTTTCAAATACTTTTTCAAATGATTTTAAAAAGTAGTTATAATATAATTTTTATTTAAGGATTTATTTATTATTTTATTATGTTTAAAATACAACTAATTTCAACTGAATTTGAAAATATTTTTAAAATGTTTAAGGTATATAATCTGTGTGTGTATCATATGGAAAATTCTATATATATTGTCATAGTTTATTTACACCTGTATCAATATTTTAATTAAATATATATATATAAATATATATATATATATATATAAATATATATATATATATATATATATATATATATATATTATATATATATATATAACTTGAAAAATTAAACATGCTTTCAAATTATATATGTATTGCTATATTAAAAGTGTTTTCCAGTGCACATATACAAGTATTTTAATTTTGTATATATGTATATATATATATGTATATATATATATATATATATATATATATGTGTGATTTTGAGATATAATTCTTTATAATAATTAAATTTTATTTTTTTCTTTATTCAAATATCAGCTATTTGACTGAAATCACCATTATGTTCAGTTATACGTGCGTATTTGTTTAGAAAATATTTAAGTATACATTGTTTCATTTTTTAAGCATGGCCATATGTACAAGTGATAATGTTAGCTAACTTTCAGATATGTAGGCCTATTAAGTATTTGTATTAGAATAATAATACTAGATACTTTTGTACCTCATTTGTTGTGTGTGTATATATATATATAAATATATATATATATATAAATATATATATATATATATATATATATATATATTTGAATAATTTTAATGACATTTCTAATGGTTTAAGCAAATTGTAAAATAATTTTAAAATGATTATTGGTTCATACAGCTAAACCAATATTATTTTCCAAATACACATGAGTGTACATATGTTTTGTGTGTGTTATTATTTAATATTATCTTACAAATTTCATATATCATGTGTGTGTGTGTGCCAATATGTTGTGCATTTTTAATAATTTACTTTTTTTATATTTATAAATCACCTCTTAAATTAAACTAGTTTTGTTATGTAACACTTGAGTAAGTACATAAAGGTGTGCTGAATATATATATATATATATATATATATATATATATATATATATATATATATATATATATATATATATATATATGATTTACAGACATATATTGTTTACATATTAATTGTATGGTATTTTTTATTTTTGACATAAAAGTTACATATTATATATATATACATTATTATATATATATATATATATATATATATATATATATATATTTATTTATATTATTATACATTAATATTTAATAACAATATAATAAAAAATAATTTAATATAGTACGATATAAGAATTAAAATACTGTATATACCATTACATATATACTCTGATGTGTTTATATGCATAAGTATTGAAAAGCCTGAATTTAATGAACATGAAATGTGAAAATGTAACTTAAAAGCCCTTAAATCTCTGTAAATATAGCAGGACTAGACTGGTACCCTGCACAATTAATGATGGACAAAACCCTAGTTAAGCTATATAAATCATACAAAAATAATTAAAAAATAACAATGGGCAACCTATTTACATATACTAGTGTGAAGGACAACACTTGTAGAATACGATTATTTATACTTTTTCTCCTGATGTGACCGGGATTGGCTGCTTTTAATCAGTGAAATGAAGGTTGTTGATGCTGACATGCCAACTCTGACATGAAGCGGCGTCATGAACAAGGGTTGAATTCTTCACTTTTTTTCGCTAGTAACGATCTCTTACTGGTCATTTCACGTAAATAACCACTCAGGATATCATTAAATGTAACAGTTTGATGAAAAAAACTTTAATTAATTAAGATAAATACTCATTCTAACACTGAAGCGATCTTCGCCAACATGCACGCCGCCTAGTGGTAGAAGTTTGAAACGGCTAATTATGCGTGGGTAAATCTGCACAGCATGTTTGATTGTGCGCACTTGGCTTGCATACTGACTCAGAAACTCGGCAGGTGACCTCTCCTTTTCGCGGTTTCCATCCCGGCCCTTGGTAAGGTCGCTGGCAGGTCGGCCTGGCTGCACTTCGGCGCGAGTGCATTCCTCTTACAGTATTATAAGTGATGAAAATGGCAACGAACCGACCGCGCCACACAGTATGTGCAGATCGCCATTTATCAAGATTGTCCTAAGATTACTATAATTCTCTTTACAAAAAAAAATGAAAATTTATAAAGTCTAACTCCAACAGTTAAATATTTTATTTTGTAACAGTTAATACCTATTCAGTTTAGTACCTCATCATATTGGCTATATGAAGGCAATGGTATATAGATAAGCACAGATATTATTACATGGATCAATGAAACTACATACCATACAAGTGAAAAACGAATGTTCATCTAATTTTTTATTGATTATTACAAAAATGAATTATTTGGACCCGTTTAATTTTTTTCCAGCTGCATTTAAAACTATACTTTGCTTTAACTGCAGGGTATTGTGAGTCCGCCTGAGTTTGAGGAAGTTCACGGCGGACCTCACGTATATGTTGGCGGACGCGGGGGACACATGGGAAACATTGCATGTTCGCCCTCTGACCCCATCTTCTGGATGCATCATGCCTTCATCGATAGATTGTGGGAGGACTCCCGTCAGAATCACCAAACTACCGACTTGGAGAAAGATTACCCGACACACTCGGCCTCACTTGATATCGGCGGAACAGCTCATAACCCTTATGCTCACATGAGGCCATTTGATAACATGGTGAACATACAAGGTCTCAGTAGAGAGTACACCAGATTCCACTACCACTATGCGCCTCGTCCAATCAGATGCTCCAACGCTAGGCATTGTGGGCCTTCTCTCTGGTGTCATCACGGTCGGTGCATGTCAAAGGTTATATACGGAGGGATCTGTAGAGGTTTTCCTGAGAGAAGCCGGGCACCGTGCGAGAGAGGCAGATGCGTTTATGTTCGTGGCAACTACAGATGCTTCTGTCGCCGGAGGTGGCGTTACCATGGACATTTTTGTTAAAAAAATACTACATATTTAACCAACCTGGATGAACGGAAGCTATACCGTGGTCAAAATATCGCTTATGATCACAATTCCGAGAGAAAATTAATCATTGAAACTGGAACTGAAAAAAAAAAACCGGTTTGTTCTTTCCACTCTTGTTACACATTCTCTCACTCAAATATTTGCATTTTTTTTTCATTTTGTTTCCATTCAACTATTCTTGAAGTTTCTTTGCTCAATAAACTTGAAAATCGCAACCAACTTGACTTATACTTTTAATTTAACTCGAGAATATATGGGGATGGCCGGATTTTGTTGACAGTATCTCTATTTCGAAGGAAAGAATGGTTGTTTGAATGATTAATGTTCTTCCAGTGTTCTTTATGATCCTGCATGAATGCAATGAGAAAATACAGAGGGATTTAAGTGAAAATGGTGGATAGCTGAATGTTTATACAGATAATCTGAAACTACTACTGTCGAAGAGGAGACAGGGTTATGCACAGGGCAATACCTTTCCATACATGTGGGCCCCCGCGGTGCCCCCCTGACAGATGTAGAATTTTTTTGTGAAAATTTAGGTTGTAATCGTGCAATCTGGGGTAGCTTAAATGCATTAATTATAAAGTAAGACATACATTGTAACTGGAAGCGTGACGGTGTACTGTGACTTTTTTTACCAGATATTTTTGGTTAAGTCGAAAGGGGGGGCTGTACCCCCGCCCCCCTAAATCCGCCACTGTTTGTCTTTACTTTCAAGTTCAAATTGGCTAAAAATATAGGAATATATATCCCATATCTTTTTTTTAATTTCACGTTATTCCACACCATTTTGAAACCCCATTTCTTCAATCAGTTTATCCGAGGCGTTCCAAAAGTCACGACTTTGATCGTCAAGGTCAAATCAGTCGAAATACTTTGTTATCGGGTACCCAATAATTTTTTAAGTATTACACATATTTTCATCAAATTGATAGATCCCAATGAATTGGCCCATGTTAAATTCGTATAAATTAAAAGATTAAAAGAAAAAGAATACATAGATCAGTTAAGGATGTAGAGATTTTACTGAAAATATATAGGGGCCTTAGAATCAATCTGCAAGGTTTCATGCTTTCTGCAAAATTTGAGCAATTCCGGTGCCTACGTATGCGCGCGATGATTCCAATGAAAACAACATGCACTTGTTTAATTAATGTTGTTTTTTATCAATATTCTTTTAAACAAGCTGTGATCCATTCATATTACCTAGACTGATGTAATGGTTAGTCGATGTAATGGTTATTACACAATTACTGCTGCTAACAGAGTCATCAAATTTTGCTGTGTCGCAAAGCCTAAAACAAGTACTCCCACCTCGCGGCAAATTATATTACTAAAATACGGCTCTCTGGCCGACTATTCATCGACTGGTTAACTTCGGTAATTATCGGGCCGGTCAGCGCCACACATCACCGCCTCGCTGAACTAAGGTCTTTTCCAGTGACGTCAGGGGTGGTCTTTCCCTGAATCTTTTTCAAAACCAACATAGTTCATTTAGCCATCGCCTATTCCGGGCTTCCAGCTGGCTACTAATATACCCATTTAATCAGTCTTAATATTTTTAGGCCGTCGCTTAAGTTCTGCGAGACGTTAAAATACTATAACCCTCAGCCTCAGTGCATGCGTTTATCGGACCACCGCTCTTCAAAGTGGGCCTGTTTAAACATAATGTAGGCCTAACAAACTCGATCTGGCTCAGCCAATAAGCGTGAGATATTTAGTTGCACACGCGACGAGTGCAGTCAAAATGTACCGGCTGACTAAGGCCAAAATAAAAAAAAGGTATGTGTAACACTCGACATTCGCAGGATTGAACCAGATTAATGATTAAAACACCACAGGATAACACCAGCTTTACTCGCCATTTGTAAACCTCGTACCACGCATGCTCAGGCTCACCGGAAGTTCCGGTTACAAGGGAGCCGTTATTATATTCATTCTCAGTCAGTATACTACATCCCTTTTATCCTTTTATGAAGAATAACTGTGAAAAAACTTTAGAAATAAACATGCACGTTATCATGAGACAAAACAAGTCCTTGCACTGTATGAATAATCCCAAGTTAGTGGATCCATGTATGAATGTTCATAATAAAGAATATTTTCCAATTTACCAACGTATCAGTCTCTTTGTTCACTTAAACAGTCTCTCTTGTTATGGAAGTTAACTGAATGTATATCACTTAATTGTTATTGTCCGGTGTTCACTGTATCACTGTTCAAGTAGCACTTGCTACCGTTTCTCTGTTTTGTATCGTCACTCACTAAATGTTCGCGAGCTATGAAAATAATATATATTTAGCAAACAAATAATTAATGAAACTCTGCTTAGCAAATAGTTAACCGAAATTCTTACTATACTTATAACTATTCCATCACAAAGTCCTTAAATCGTCCTGGCAATGCCTTCTCTCTGCGAGGCCTACTGACAACTGTTTCCATCGGCTGTAGCTGCTCTGTTAACAACTGATCACTGGCACACGGCACTGTAACTATCTCTGAATCCTGATTTTGTTCTGTCACCTCATTTTCAGCTAATTGGTCATCTTTGGCAATATATTTCTTTACATGAGTCACGTTCCTCTGCATTCTGGTTCCATTGTCAGTCTGAACTACAACACTGTTTCCTTGTCTGTCTATCACCTCAACTGGGTCCGGATGATACGGAGTAGAAAGTTTATTTGATTTCTTCTGCTCGACCAATACTCTGTCTCCTATCTGTATATCTTTCTTTACTGCACCTCTCCGTGTGTCAGCAAATAGTTTCCCTCTCATTTTCATTTCAGTATCTCTGTCGCGCACTGCATCGTTCATTTCTATATCTCTCAACTCTGGTAATTTGGTTCTGCATTTACGACCGTACAATAAATCTGCTGGCGCAACACCTGTCGTAGAGTGGGGTGTTGTTCTATACGCAACTAGAAATTTTCTGAGTTCTTTCTTGTAGTCTTTGTTCTCTGCCTCACATATTTTAAGAAACTTCAAAAGCGATCTGTTCTGACGTTCAACTTCTCCATTGGCTTGTGGCCAATATGGTGTGACAAATCTATGTTGAATACCTTTGTTCTGTAAGTAGTCTCCGAACTCCTTGGAACTAAACTGTGGACCATTGTCTGTAGTCAATGTAACTGGAAGCATGTGAGTGGTGAAAATGTCCTCCATAGCATCTATTAATTTGGACGCTGTTATTTCCTTCATGATTTTGACTTCATAAAACCTACTTTAATAGTCCACCACAACTAACAGATTGTGGCCTGATGGCAACGGTCCAAGAAAATCTGCACTAAGGTCTTGCCATCTTCCGGGTGGAAGTTCTGTTCTGACCATCGGTTCTGGTTTGCTCTGTTTTTCAACAATCTGACATCCGTGGCATGATTTGCATGTTTTCTCTGCTTGTTGGTCCATACCTAACCACCAGACTTTCGAACGTAGGCGCTGTTTAGTCTTAACAATCCCCATGTGTCCTTCATGGGCTATGTCTAACACTTTACTCTGCAGAGCTTTAGGGATCACTAGACGGTTACCCCTCAGTACACAGCTACCAATGACACATAGTTCGTCTTTAACATACATGTATCGTTTTTCACTGACGTTTTGCCAATTGCCTGTCTCTATGCATTCCCGTAATTCGCATATTATTGGGTCATCTTGAGATGTTTCACGTATTTCACGAATCGTCACCGCTCTCGGCACAGCCTCTGAAGCCACGAAATAGATGTACTCCTCCGCGACAGCGCTGAACATCGAAGGTCGATCACCGGGTTTTGCAGTCAACAACCTTGATAAAGGATCCGCAATGTTCCCTTTACCAGGTGCGTATCTGACATTAAAATTGAACGGCAACATCCGCAACAGCCACCTCTCGATGCGTGCTGATGGCTTTGCTCTGGGTGAAAATATGATCTCTAACGGTTTTATGGTCCGTTATTAAGTCGAACTCAATTCCTAACAGATATATCCGAAATCTTTCACATGCCCACACCAAGGCCAGGGCCTCTTTCTCGGTCTGAGAATAACGTCTTTCGGTATCAGTGAGACTGTAACTTGCGTAACTTATCACGCGGTGCTGACCCTGTTGTTCTTGTAGTAAGACGGCCCCTAGCCCGACTGGGCTTGCATCAGCAACCACAGTGGTTTTGCATCCTAGCTTGAAATATGCGAGAGTCTTTGCGTCGCTCACTTGGTCTTTGATTTCGCGGAACGATTTCTTTTGTTCACCTCCGAACTTGAACTCTACACCTTTCCGCGTCAGACGCCACAACGGTTCCGCAATTGTTGCCAAGTCTGGGATAAATTCCGAAAGAAATCCGACTAGGCCCAAAACACTTTTGACCTCTTGCGCATTCTTCGGTTCACGAGCTTCCTTTATCGCTTTCACCTTCTCCTCGTCAGGGCCAATACCTTTCGCCGACAAAATGTGACCAACAAACTTTATGCGTGGCATGCAATAAACGCATTTCTGTTCATTCAGTGTCAGTCCGGATTCTACGAGCCGCTTTAAAACCTGGTCCAGCCGCTGGTCGTGTTCCTCATAAGAACTACCATGTATCACGATATCGTCAGAAATGTTACTAACGCCATCAATTCCTTGTAACACCTCCTGTATCACTCTTTGATACAATTCCGGGGCGGAACTGACTCCAAACATGAGTCTTTTGTAGCGATATAACCCTTTGTGTGTGGCGAAAGTAGTGATTTCGCGAGCTTTGTCCGTAAGTTCGATCTGATGATAACCGCACTTGAGATCTAGTTTCGTGAAAACGCATCCCTGGTTGAGATCCTGCATGATCTCGTCGATTGTTGGTATAGGGAAACGCTCCCTGTTAATTGCTTGGTTAGCACGTTTCATATCAACACAGATTCTAACACTGCCGTCGCTTTTTGGTACCGGCACTATTGGGCTAATCCACTCTGTCGGTCCTGTGACGGATTCGATAATGTCTTTGTCTAATAAATCTTGAAGGCCGTTCTCAACTTTCTTCCGTAAACTGAAAGGAATCCGCCTGTAAGGCTGAGCTACAGGGCTAACACTGGGATCAACATGAATATCTATCTGTCTGTTCTTTAGTTTCCCAATGCCATTAAACAGTTCCGGGTATTTATCTCTGACATCCTGACTAGACTTTATACTAACACAGGAAACAAACTCTGGCAATGTTATTTGTAGAATACCCAAATCAATAGCTGTTTGTTTACACATCAGCGGTTCACCTTTACAGTCAACAACAAGAACATCAGCTCGAGTCTGCTTCTTGGGAGTTTCAAAAAGAGCATTGAACATACCTTTCACTGGCAAGGCTATTTCACTAGCGTACGGAAACAAAGTCTTTCCTGTCGCAGACACTGTTTTACATTTAATGTGTTGTGATTTCAAACTCTCCCACAAATCACTGTCAATGATATTAGTGGTGGCTCCTGAATCGACGATCATCTTAACACGGACACCTCCTACCACAACGTTGACCTTATCACCGTATTTCGTGTTTACACTGAATGAATAATCAGAATTGTGTCTAGCATTATTGTCAACCTGATCTACACCGGAAGCAACTGCACCCTCCTGAGTAAAATTCACTTTCTGTTTACCACCGCGAGTCTTAAAACGAGTCTTACAGCGGGCTGAAAAATGTCCGACATTCCCACACTTGTTACATGTTTTGCCTCTGGCTGGGCATTTGTCATCTCTGTACGTGTGCCCCTCATATCCGCATCTAAAGCAGACAGGAAGTCCCTTGTAAGTGGTTTGTTTAGACTCTGGTTTACCTCGAGATTTTCTGAAACATGGTTTCACTGGTTTGACATGTTTCACTCTGTTCACAGAAATATTACTTGCTGATCCCCCTGCCATAGTTTTTAACTGTTCATCAGTATTTTCAGTAGATCGTGCTATGCACTGCAAGTCTACGAGTGTGAGGCTGGCACCTTTTCTTAATAGTTCCCGACGAACCCTTTGTGATTTACAGGTCTGGATTATTTGGTCTCTTATCTGATCGTCACGATCAGCAAAGTCACAATAGCGGGCTTTCTCCTCTAACCTGGTGACAAATTGGTCTACGGTCTCATCATCCGACTGTTTCATTAATCTGAACATATGCCTTTCATATGTAACATTAATCTGGGGTTTAAAATGTGCATTCAAAATCCTTACCGCACGATCGTAGTTAGTTTCATTTTCCCGATTATCGCCACCCCTGGCGTCAACTAGTTCCCAAATGTCCTGGACTTTTTCTCCGGCACTATGCAATAACAAGTTCAAGCACTGTTCATCGTCTGTTACGCCCTCACCTTTCACATAACATGTAAATCCTCTGATCCATTTCTGCCATCGTATTCCAACGTTTGTAACATCCGTTGTTGGGTCGAAATCGGCCATGCCCTTCCCGTCGAGTTTCCGGGCCATGATTGCGTGACAGTCTATCGAACGCAAATAATGTCCCGACAGCCATCTAGAGGTAATCTAATGTCCGCAGAAATGTCAACGAAATTCGAATCCCATGTCGTCGCCACTTGTAACACTCGACATTCGCAGGATTGAACCAGATTAATGATTAAAACACACCACAGGATAACACCAGCTTTACTCGCCATTTGTAAACCTCGTACCACGCATGCTCAGGCTCACCGGAAGTTCCGGTTACAAGGGAGCCGTTATTATATTCATTCTCAGTCAGTATACTACAGTATGGTTCTCAGGCACTTTTTTTCAGAAATCAATGCGGGCGGGCGCTTTTTTTATTTTAAATTTTTTGGTATGTTTCGATAAAAATGTCAAATGATAAGGGAAAAGCATGAAAATAACAGTTTTATTTTGCTAAATAAATAAAAGCACTACAAAACAAAGGAAATTGTATGGTTTTATCTTCTTGAAAGAAATGTCGGAGCGGCAGCAGCTCAAAATTGGAAAGTTTTTATTGAAAATCAAAATGAAAAGTTTTGATGCGGGGTTGTAAAATTGATGCGGGCGGTGCCTGAGAACCATACCTTTAATTTTTTTTGGCCTAAAACGATCAGGATTGGCGAGTGGCAATTTGGCCGTTAATACATGGGTACACACAAATGCCAGCTGTTCCTGTCACCTCGGCAGAGGTTATTTTACTGGACCTGTCGTTACAAAAAAAAAATTTTGCGGTAGTGTCTACAATATGTACGTACTTACAGTTGGCCCAATGGACCGTAATATTTGTTCAGCAGATCGAGATATATCATAGGACTCGAAGGTCCGGCCATGTGTGGACTACCTGACTAAATGATTTCAGTGCAAATGTTACCAAGCGGGTCGAGCTGTTGGACCGCTGTTGGCGTTCTCATAGCAACGATGTAATTCACATGAGGCGTGACTAACTCAAAGAGCCTTGTGACGCCTAAATTATGTAAATAACAGCTAGGGATTCACCATACGCACTTTACAGGGTTTAGTGATAAGAGATGGCACTGAGTTAAGTCTATCGGTACTTGGAATCACGTTTTATTTAAAGCATTTTATTAGTAAACGCAAATACTAAAGCTGCAGGCAGGGCTTATATATATATTACCATATTTTTTCTAGCAATTAAGGTTTTAAAATGTCTTAAGGTCTATAATGTTAAACAGTTTGACAACAGTATCAAAATAAAACACTTATAGAAAAAATTATCAGTTTAGATAAACCCTGTCGAAATATTTACCACCACGCACTCAAACCTTTACAAACCATGCATGTTTTGATGTTCCCTGAATGGGAGTTGACTGTACCGGTATATATATTTGAAATGGCCGAATTGGTATTAGGCGAGTTGACTATGGGACCTGAAAATTCTGATACTTTCCATATTTTGGTATGTACATCAATCTATTATCGTTCATGTTAAGATCCGAACGTTGCACAAAAGAAGTTCATCAGTTCATGCTGATTAACCCACGGAGCTGCACCATCGGAGCATCTAATCTATTACAGTAATCAATTAGAGTAATTACTGGTTATTGGAACAGGTAAGGATATTATGCCACCCTTTGATCCGACTTCACAATCAGTACTTGGTATAAACTGTACCGCTGAGCTAGCTACTGTTACACAAATGCCCTACCCCTGGTATTACCAGGGGAACACCCTATGACATCATGGCTACCAGGGGAGGTTCCCTTGGTATTAATGCCACCAGATGCAGATCTCTATGGTTGACCAATGATCACAGAGCTGGCGATGCAGGGATGGAATGACTGATACATGAGCCAGGTACCTGCCCAGCCCTTTCTCTTATGCCCGGGACTGATGAACACTGTAGATGTACGGTGTCTGTCCCACCGGGCTCTGAGCCTCTTTGGTCCTTCTTAGCTTCTGCCTTGCAGAAGCTGAGAATATAGGGACCAGGGAATACCCGGACAGCCACATTCTGGTTCGTATTTATATATAATTGTTTATGTAATATCAGTCAGGGCATGATTCTTGTGTACTAGTAATCAATGTAGTTTCTTTCGTAATAAATTCTTGTAGCCACTAATTGACCTTTATCTGCCTTAGTATATATTGTCTGTTGTATGCATGGAGGAGTATTTGTAAATTCAGCCATGCTACCCAAACTAATTAATTACAAAAACCCCATCCCTGTAATACTGTTTATCAGAAATTAAGGGTGGGGCCCATTTTTGTTTCACTACAGTAATGGCTGCTAATGGCTTCATGTGCTACAGCTGGGATAGATGGTAAATACGAGTTGACAAGTGGGAGCTGGGGTTTGTTTAATGGTCACGTGGTACGTCAAATGGTAAGTACCACAGGTATACTGGTCATACATAGAGAAATTCCGTCTGACTTAATTAGCGACCTTCACCTGAAATTACCATAAATTCCAGAGGTAGCAAACACAGCATAAGTACCCCTTACCTGGCCCATAGCTTCCATAAGAATGGACTCCTCAGTAAATCAATTGCCTTTTTAGCTCAGTTAACTGTAACAATTGAGCTAAAGTGATGGTCCTTTGTCAGTCAGACTTTCGTCTGGACGCAGTCTCCTCTATAATCCGTTAAAATGGCACATTTTGAAATCCAAAATTCGGCAAACAGGTCGGGAGCAAATATTGAATCTAGTCATCTTGGGAGAAGGTGGAAAATTAAAAAATTCTTGGAGTGACTACTTTTTCTGTGTTACTCTATGTTTCGTGAACTCTGTTCTTTTACCTGGGTTTTATCTGCAATCTGAAACATGCAAGAAATATATGAAATATAAACTATTATATTGAGAACATGCAAATATGTGATAACACAACAGGATTTGAACCACTGCTGGCTTCTGCACGCCCTGAAGCCGTCTGCATAAGCAACAGTGCCACAAAGGCAAGTTGCAAGTAACGGGAAAGCCAGGATATTTAAGTCTATTCAAACTGTTGTTACTGGATAACTCTGCAAATGTTCACCAGAGGTCACTGTGCTTCTGCGATGGATTCTTCAAGGTGAATAATGATACATATAATAACGTGTTTCAATTGGGGACTGGCTGCCCCAACACCCCCTGCTAAAATTTTTTTCAAATGAGGATGTGAAGCAAAATGAAAAGCAGGATGTGTAGTAAAAGGCAGTAGGAATAAATAAAATGGGGGCTTGCCACCCCCACACCCCACTAAACTCACCCTTGCCACCCCCACACCCCCACTAAACTCACCCCCTTTGGATTGTTGTGTTTGACGTCAGCATAGTGTGTGCACAAGGGAAGACAACACAGGCAGACATAAACAGTGATGGATGGATTTGTTAGTTGAGGTTGAGATGTCAAGAAAGAGCAAGTATATGAAGTCCATATATTAAGGACAGGACTGATAACATTTCAGTTTTAGTTATTGAACAGTCTTTGATGGCTTTTGGCGATTATTAGACGGTTTCAGCAAGTTTAGACCAATCCTGGACAGATGGAAATGCAGGACGGATTCTATACTCTGGCCATAGGTAGATCACCCCATAATCTCCTACTATACAGAAAATGGGGTCACTATGACTTCATTCGTACGAGATATTAAGGAAACGCATCAATTTTCCATTAAAACCCCATTGTTTCACTTCAAGACTGCCTCATATCAAAAACCACTGATCATTTTTTGATCATATTTATAACAGTCTGTGTGGGGGTTAAGTCATATGAAAAACAGCACTTGAAATTCCTTGCACATGCTTTGATTCAAAAAAGCGGAAACAGTACTCTGGGTAATCTCAAATACCTGGAAATACAGTAACTGCCATGATATGGAGCCACCAACTGGTCCACAAGTTACAACTCGAAATATATTACAATATTTATTATAAATATTCCTGCATAAATTCCTTATGTACATGTGAGAAATTATGTTAGTATTTTGTGTTTTATTGAAGTCATGTAACTGAACATAATGCACTTTGTAAAAAATATGGAAAGATATTTACTCATTTATCATGAGAATAGTTGAGACCTGTTTTAGGGATATTTATTAAATCAAGATTTAATTGTTTACTCCAAAAACCTTTTCAAGTAACTAGCATAAATATATAATCACTACCTTAAATTTTGCCCGACTTTGGCAATGGTATGCTTTTCCTGTAAGCACTGTTGAATTTAATTTTATATCCTGTGTGTATATATGCAGGGTGTTGTAACACCCACTATTAACAGCACCTCCACCCTCCCCCCTCCCTTTATTGCCTTTGAGCCCTTGCACCTGTGGAATGAGCCTTTGCTTTCATTGCAACTGTATAAGAATTTATTATATGAGAAAAAAAATCAGTGTAATAAAAATTAGGATCTCATTAAAACATATATTCTTGCCTCAGCAGAAGGGGACATAAAGTTCATTGCTCTGTTGGTCCACCTCTGTTTATCATTAAATCTAATACTTATAAAAGGAATTCAGTTCACGTTTGTTTGCAATGTTCTCTAAAACTGCACTGTGTACAATATTGTGCCATACATCATTTTAAAGGTTATTATCCCCGCAGTGACATAGGCGATATGAAAATTAATCATTTTTAATATACATATAATTTTGAGTGATTTTCCCGTTTTTTACCCAGCACAACTGAACTGCCTTCGGCAAACACCAGAATGCGTGCATCGTGGTCACTTAACCTCTAACACTAAGGACTTTTGTTCATATGAATAACGCTTGCTTTCAATGAGGGATTTGACCCACGTGCGTGGTCAGTAAAAGAGTAAAACACATGTTTCTCGCTTTATGAAATGGAGAGTTCAACCCAGGAGGATTAATGACAAAACCAAATTCAAGGTCCCAGTTTCAGGAACAGGCGTGGGGTGGGGTGGAGTGGTCTGGGGTTTCAGACCTAAAAATTTGTCTGATATGATGAAAAAAAAACATTTGTGTCCGCTTCTGCTACTGACGAGGTATGCATATTTCTGTTTCTTTCTTCAGGAACAGTTTCCTTGCAACGTACATTTAATAAATCTTTCCTGTGTTCCTCACATCAACCTAATCTTTATACGTCCACCGATAGAATCCAGTCAAATATCATCGAAAACCTGAATGCCCCCGCATCTCATTCCGGTTTGCAATGTCAACAACATCACTGGCCAGGTCATCAAGGTAAACATACCGGGGTATAAATTTCTTGCCACGAGGACAGAACCACAAAATAAATGTTAAAAATATTGGAGCAACTGCAGGATCACTCGCGCACTGTCTCCACCAGATTATGAGTTTATATGGACGGACGGTATGATGTTAAGGATTCATGTAATTTAAAAGTAAGTGGCAAAATTAAGATACAAGCAGCTGTAAATAGAAACGTTTTCTGTTCACAGAAGTGTTGTGCCTCAGAGAGGTGCATGAGTTTTTCTGCAGTTGTGCCAAAATGTTTATACGTATCTTATGGAGACAGTTGGCCACTGAAAACCTATATTTTCTGTTAACTTTTAGAATAAAAAAAATGAGCCAACATTTCACATCTCAGTTAATAAATCTCCCCAACCCTGGTAATAAGCCCGGTATACCGGGTCTATCAGCTAGTATATAATAATTATGAATCAACTCTTTTTTCTTATAAGCCCTGTTGAATGCTGCCCCCACCCCTCTCTCTCCATCCACCCCTCCACTCCCCTCCCCACACTCCATCCATCCTCTCCACCCCTTTCAAATGAGAGGTTCATTAAACAAGATGAATCTTATATAATCATATTATTATATTTTGCTAACTATTCCTCCATGTATTTCCTTTGTACATGCCAGAAATTATGTTAATATTGCATAATTTATAGAAGTTATGGGCATCAACATAGTGTAACATGGCAAAAACCGGGATAGATATCACTTACTTAATGTGATAACTGTTGAAGCTAGAGAACCTTTTCCAAGCAGAGAACTTGACTTAATTAACACATAATTGTTTGCCAGAAATAAGACCAGTATTTTGCAATTTTTATCACGTTATTGACATACAACTGTAAAATCAGTACCCAAAACTTCAGCCAGGGCACTTATTTTTATGTAAGCACTATTGATTTCAATTTCACATGATGTACAGATAAGGTTTAAAGCTTTTATAAACTGAAGATTGAAAGCAGTTGTTCAACTACTGCAGCTTTTATCCAAGTGTTAGAAGACCATGTCATATAAAGAACTTTATCGGATTGGGCTTACTTTTATGGTATCTGCATTAACCGATTTTATAGGAAAAAACTTAAAAACTTTTAAAAATCTTCTTCTCAGAAACCGGCCAGCCAAATTGTCCAATATTTCATAGAAATAATTCCATAAACAATTACTCTCAAGTTTGTCCGAATGGTTCTAGTTGGGTGATTTTTGGCCGAATTACAAGATGTTACATTTATTCATCTGTCCAAAAAAGCATACTTAAACTTCAATCTCCACTTGCATCGGCCTTTTTGTACCGGGGTCATAAGTGCCCGTATCATACTGAGGGCTACAAAAACTTCTCTTAAGCTAACGGCAAGAGGTGGCATCACAAAATTTTATGCAAAAGATTAGTCATCTAAAAAACTCTATCGGATTTTGCTTATTTATTTGGCTAACTGCATTTTCATAGATTTTATAGGGAAAAAACTAAAAAAGCTTTAAAAATCTTCTTCTCCGAAACTGTTCAGTCAAATTGTCCTATATTTCACGGAAATGATTCATGGAACAATCTCTCTCCATTTTGTTTAAATGGTTTAAGTTCGGTGATTATTTGCCGAGTTACAGAAAGTTGAACTTAGTCATCCGTCCAAAAAAGGATACTAAAATTACAATCTTAGAAATGACTGGAGCTATCATCACCAAATTTTATGCCAATGTTGGTCATAAGAGTCATATCTGAAATTGAGGTATTGGTGGCGCCACCTGCATCGGCCTTTTTGATATGGGGGTCATCAGTGCCTGTATCATACTGATGGCTACAAAAAACTTCTTCTCTGAAACCAAATTGTTTAATATCGCACAGAAATGATCCTAGGGTAGTGCTTTCTGAAGTTTGTTCAAATGGTCTCAGTTCAGTGACTTTTGGTTGAGTTATTGGAAGCTGAATTTAGTCATATGTCATAACAGCCCATTTTAGCTCAGTGGCTACAAAGATCTTCTTCTCAAAAACCACTGGGCCAAATTTTTAAATCTCACACATTAATTATCCTTAGATGTTGATAATTCAAGTTTGTTCAAATGGTTTTGATTCAGTGATTTTTGGCTGAGTTATGGGAAGCTTAGCCATTTTGCTGTATTTTCCCATATGAGTTATAAACCTGCAAAAAGTTTATTGACTGACACCACTGAGCCCAATTTGTTTAATATCTACAAGAATAATCCCCTGAATAATCCTTATAATAATTGCCTTTTATGGTTCCAAAGAATAATTTTTGGCTGAATTATAAAGATTGAATTGATTCATTTTACCATATATTATAGCTGTATGAAGCAGATACATCTAGCGGCAGCCTTGAACATGGTTCTTTCAATCATATCAGAATAACTTGGGTTTTATCAATTTTTGGTTGAGTCGTGAAAAGCTAAAGTAGTCTTATGGCCATTATTATGTCTATTTCATACTGAGGACTGCAATAGTGTTCTTCTCCAAAATTATTGTTTAAATTATAACTTCTGTATCTTTGCACAAAAAATTATTTTTGGCCTTTGTTCAAGTTTACTTGAATGATTTTTGGCAAAATTATCGGACCTTTACCAATGAAAGGAATGTATCTTTTATTATTCTAGATATTTTGATAAAAAAGTTTATGAATATGTCAGCTTAAAAAAAAGCATTTTAGCCAAAGTCTTTCAGTATGTGTAAACAGATTAACCTACAGGCCAAGATTGTGTCTGTATCTTTAAATAAGTTGAGCAACTGCCAACTGTTTCAGATTTGGCAACAGATCAAGAGTTCAATCAGTGCAGCCAGATATAGGTTAAGAGTTCAATCAGTGCAGCCAAGCACAAGGCATGTGATCACCTCATGGGTGACATGTAAACACCTCATTGGCACCATGTGATCACCTCATAGGTAGCATTTGATCACCTCATGAGTATCATGTGATCACCTCATGTATGTCATGCCCCTCAGGGCTGCATGTGGAGCCAATTTGAGCTTATGCAATGGTGTGGCTAGTATTTCAGATTTGGCCACAGGCCAAAGGTCAGCCTGGATCTATTTATAGCTTTGGCAGACTGCCAACTGTATCAGATTAAGCAACAGGTCAAGAGTTCACTCAGTGCAGCCAGGTATAGGTCAGTAGTTCACTCAGTGCAGTAGCTGCATTCTATTTATAGCGTTGGCAGACTGCCCACTGCATCAGATTTGGCACCAAAGTTCAGCCTGGATCTATTAATAGCTTTGGCAGACTGCCGACCGTGTCAGATTATGCAACAGGTCAAGAGTTCACTCAGTGCAGCCAGGTTACAGGTCAAAAGTTCACTCAGTGTAGCAAGCTGGAGTTCACTCAGTGCAGTAGACTGAGCCAGCAATTTGTCACAGTTCCTTCGGGGCAGCTGCCTTTCTCACTTAAGCCTGGTCAGCCCCATGCATCAGACTCAAGGTAAGTATGATTTATTTTCCTGATATTTTAACCTGTCTTTGATGGCTTTATCGTTCACAAGACAGGTGTTGCCACTGACAATGACTCTTGCATGGTGTATGTGCCTGCTTATTTCTACAGAGGAATTTGATATATCAGCCTGAAATTGGATATATTTATACATATTGAATAGCTTTGTTGTATACAAGACTGGTGGTGCCACCTACAATAATTTTGCACAGTGTGTGTCCCTGCTTAACTCAGGAGGGGTTTGATATATCAGTCTGACATTGGGCATATTTATGAATCTCTGATAGCTTCATTGTATTCAAGACTGGTGGTGCCAGCTACAACCATTTTTGTGTTGTGTGCACCCATGCCAGAATTTCAGCAGTGATGTTTGTGTAATTGTTTCTTATTCAAAATGTTTAGTACTTGCATTGTTCATTTACATGAAAAGTAATGGTCCAGCATTGAAGCATTATACCTTGTGTACTTCCCCAATGCACAGGTTTGCATTAGGCCTGTAGGCCTCGTTTCTTGAATTTTTATGCATTTTTTCTCTATTTATGAAGCTTTTAAAGATGCAGTCATCAATTAACAGGACGTAGAATCTTCTAACTTGACATCCAGGTAGGTCATTGAAGAAATCTCCTTGGACACCTGAAATTAGGTCTCAGTTTTCCATATCCCCTTGAGCTAATGGGGCACAGAGGTTCCTACCAGAATAATGGAATATTTGATACAACAGCTCCAGTATCTGAACAACTATTGCATTGATCACCATGATTTTTCTGCATGCATATTGATCAAAGAGTGTTTCATAAGTTCCTGCAGACTGGTGGTGCCACCTCGATTTTTTTCAAATTTGTTCTCTATTTTGAGAACTTAAAGGATAGGGTAGTCTGTTAACAGGACTCGTATGGTAATCATTGGACCTAGAATCATCAGAGAGGTCTGTGAAAAATGTCTGTGGGAACCTGAAATTAGGTCTCTGTTTCCCATATCCTCCAAGCTATGGGGCTCAAAAATACCCCCCAGAATAATTAAACATTTGTTACAAAAGCTCAATCATCTGAACAGCTGATGCATTGATCACATGATTCTTTGCATGCATATTCATCATGGACTGTTTCATCAGTTCCTGCAGACTGGTGGCACCACCTGAAATTTTTAGCGAACCTGTGAGCTCATGCAATGGTGTGGCCTCGTCCATCATCTGTCATCCATGGTCTGTCTACTGTACGTTTGCCCATAATATCTTGAAAACGACAGTAGCTAGCATCACAAAATTCTATGCAAAAATTAGCCATATGGAAAAAATTTTCATTTTGATTTGGCTAACAGCATTTTCTTAGATTTTATTGAGAAAAAGCTAAAAAAACCTTACATATCTTCTCCTCAAAAACATTCCAGCCAAATTGTTCAATATTTCACATATATAATCTCTTTTACCAACTCTCTCAAGTTTGTTTGAATGGTTCCAGTTTGGTGAATTTTGGCCGAGTTACCGGAAGCTGAACTAAGTTTGCTTATTTGGGCAAAAAAGGATACTAAAATTACAGTATCAGAAACAGCTGGAGCTATCTTCTCCAAACTTTATGCATATGTTGGTCACATGACTCATATATGATTTTGAAGTATTGGTGCATGGCGTCACCTGCATCAACCTTTCCTGTATGAGAGTCATTGTTCATTGGTACATAATCCCATAATTTCTCACAAATAGCAGGAGCTAGCATCCCTAAATTTTATGTAATAATCTGTCACATATCAAATGTTGTGGGATTGAGCGTTTGTGGTGCCACCTGCATTATTTTACATTTTATGGAGGGAAAAGCTATAAAACCTTTGAAAATCTACTTCTCTAAAATCATTCAACCAAATTGTATAATAATTCACAGAAATAATCCCAGAAATAAGCTCTCTCAAGTTTGTCCAAATGGTTATGGTTTAATAAATTTTGGCTGAGTTATAGGAATTTGAATCTAGTTATTTTGCCAAGTAAGCACTCTGACATTACAATTTCATAAATGACAGGAGCTAGCATCACTAAGTTTTGTGTAAATGTTGGTCACATGACTCATATTTGAAATTGCAGTTTTTGTGGTGCCACCTACAAAGATCTGGTTTTTAGCTCAGCTGACTATAAGTCATCTGCGCTATCGTCGTGGTCCATTGTCCGTCGTCCGTCCGTCCGTAGATGTGGCACGTTTTGAAACCGTAGACCTAGGAATCCAAAATTCGTCATTATGTTAGATGTACCCAAGATCTACTACCAAGCCAAAAACTGGGTCTTTGCGACTTCATTCCTTTGAGAAATTAAGGAAAAACCTCAATTTTTTATTAAAAACCTATTTTCACACTTCAGGACTGTCTAATATCAAAACCACTCATCTGTTTTTCCTCATATTCACCATAAATATTCCTCTATATAGTTCCTATTTACATACCAGAAATTAGGTCTGTATTATTTAATTAAAAAAGTTATAGGCTCAAACATAATGCATTTTGTAAAAAATCAGGAAAGATATTTGATCACTTAACACGTAACATGTTAAAGCTAAGGACTTTTTTTCCAGTAATATAACTTTAATTAATCAAATTAAGTTTGGTATCCAAATTTAGATCAAAATCTTTTAAATTTTTTAAAATATTAGCAAAAATAAAAAAATGGTACCTTAAATTTTGCCCTACTTAGACCATGGCACGTTTTTTTCTTGTACGTACAGTTGATTTAATTTTCACAGCCAGTTTACATATGGATTTAATCTGATGAATTTTGAAATTTGATAGAATAAGCTTAAAAAATAGTATAGCTATTGGAATTTTTTTAAGGGCTTGATGTATTTGTATTTTCTAGCATCATGACCCCACTTTTGTTTACTACAACTTTGCCTGGTAATCCAAAAATTGGCATAATGTTAGCCAAAAACTGGGTCTGTGTGACTTTTTTTTCTTTAAGAAATTAAGGAGAACCTCAAATTTTTTATCAAAATCATTTTTACACTTCAGGAATGCTTAATATCAAAATCTTTGATCTAAATTTGATCATAGTAAATATGCATATTCTTCCATACATTTCCTATGTACATTCCAAAAATTAGGTCAGTATTGCGTAATTTGTTGAACTTATGGGCCCAAACATAATGCAACTTGAAATAAAAAATAAGGAAATATATTTACTCACTCAACATAATAATTCTTGAAGCTAGAGACTTTTTTTCAGGGATATAACTTCATTTAATCAAGATTCAATTGTACACCGAAAATTTGATCTGAATTTTGCAATTTTTTCAAGTTCTTAGCGTAAATATAAAATCAGTACCTTAAATTTGCTCAACTTTTGCCACAGCACATTTTTTTCCAGTATGTACTGTGGATTTTATATTCACAGCATGTACACACAAGGATTTAATCTGTTAAAATCTTTAATTTTAAATTAAAACTTGAAAATTAGGCTAGTTATTGATTTTTTTGTGGAGGCTCTTGTTGTATTTCCTTACATTGTCAAGCAGCCCACTTAGGGGTCACTGTAGGTCATTCAGTATATCTGTCTGTGCCCAGGGTGTTGTTATGTAATCCCATCACTCCTGCAAGCCCTCTCTCTTTGTTGAGCTAATTCAGGCTGTCTGCAGTTAATACCACAGGGAGTCTCTCTCTCTCTCTCTCTCCCTCCCCCCCCCCCCCCCACCCAACCACACCCAATTCTGTTGACAGACCTGTACTATAAACAAGATGAATAATTTTCCATTTTTGAGCAACCAGCAGTAACAACAGAGACTCCTCCCCCACCGACCCCTTCAATACACAGGACTCATAAACAAGGTGAATCTTATAATTTTAATGTTAAATTAATTCTTTTTGTTGAGACTTGGACAATTTTAATTTTTAGCTCAGCTGAATATAAGTCATCTGAGCTATAGTCATGGTCCATTGTCCGTCGTCCGTCCGTCCGTCCGTTCGTCGATGTGGCACGTTTTGAAACCGTAAGACCTAGGAATCAAAAATTCGGCATAATCTTAGATGTCCTCAAGATCTCCTACCAAGCCGAAAACTGGGTCTTTGCAACTTCGTTCCTTTGAAAAATTAAGGAAAAACCTCAATTTTTTATTTAAAACCTATTTTCACACTTCAGGACTGCCTAATATCAAAACCACTCATCTGTTTTTCCTCATATTTACCATAAATATTCCTCTATATAGTTCCTATGTACATGCCAGAAATTATGTCTGTATTATTTAATTTAAAAACGTTATGGGCCCAAACATAATGCATTTTGTAAAAAATCAGGAAAAATATTTGATCACTTAACACAAAAAATGTTAAAGCTATGGACCTTTTTCCAGTAATATAACTTTAATTAATCAAAATTAAATTGAATACCCAAAATTAAATGAAAATCTTTTAAATTTTTTAAAATATTAATAAAAATAAAAAATTGGTACCTTAAATTTTGCCCAACTTTGACCATGGCACGTTTTTTTCCTGTAAGTACTGAGGATTTAATTTTCACAGCATGTTTTTGTTAGCATTTTAACTGTCAACACCAAAAATTTGAAACCAGTTGATCAAAAACTGTAGATTTTAATCAAGTTTTCAAGCACCATGTAACATATTGTTTACATCAAGCTAGTGTTATGCAGTTTGCAAGAGCTCAGCTCCCCAGCTTCAGCTCTAAGTTCCTTAAATTCGGCATAATACCTTCGAGATATTAATGAAAAACTTCATTTTTCCATTAAAAACCCATTGTTACACTTCAAGACTGCCTAATATCAAAACCACTGATCTGACTTTAATCACAAATAATATACATATTCTTCATTCCTTATGCACATGCCAGAATGATGTCAGTATTGCGTAATTGTTTTAAGTTATGGGCCCAAACATAATGCACTTTGTAAAAAATCAAGAAATATATTTACTCCCTTAACAAGGGCATTGCTGAAGCTAGAGATTTTTTGTCAGGGATGTAACATTATTTAATCAAGATTCAATTGAATACCCAAAATTAGTTCTGAATTTTTCAAATTTTATAAGTTATTAGTATTAATATAAAATTAGTACCTTAAATTTTGCTCAACTGTGACCATGGCACATTTGTTTCCCGTGAGCACTGTTGATATAATTTTAATATCATGCACACATAAGGATTTCACCTTTTTAGTTTAGAAAGCTGAAAGAAATTCGCCAAAAATTGTAGCTTTTATTAATGTTTTTTATGAGACCCTGTCAGACTTTGGCTCTCTCCAGTCCCTCTTGAGTCACCTGTATGTTGACCTTGTTGACCTTTCATCAAATTATGCACGCTTGAGGCGAGAATCCAGGCAGCTTATGGCCAGCCACAGTTGATCCAGGTGTCCAACCCAACTCATCTAGTAGTTTTAACCAACAACATAACAATAAACAATAAATTAATAAATTTTTATTGGTTTTTAATAACAAATTAAAGAAAAATAGAAAAGGAATTTGTAAGTTTATAATAACAGGAAATTAACTTGCAGTTACTGATGATATAAGAATCTTGTATCGATGGGTAGAATGTCACATATTCCAAATAACACCATGCAGTCACCTATGGCATTTTTCAGTTCAATTTTAATGATAAAGAAGTAAATCATATTATTCATTACTAATCATTAGGGATCATATGAAGGAAATTAATGATAGACAAAGATGCAGTTGATAATATTAATCTAGATTCCTGCTGTGTCTAGTGTGTACGTTGATGTGAAATTAGTCCAAAATGAATTTTTTACAGTTATTTTTTAATATAAATAAAAGCCATAAAACCAGGTACTTATGATCATTATTTAAATGTGTGAATTTTGTATATTCTGGATTCTCAACATCATTGTTTGGTGAAAACTGAATAAATACCAGACATGGTGCGAATACTTTGTAATTGTATTTAAATACGAATATGATTATGTACTCCATTATAAAATTTCCTGCATAAAGAATGGGAATTCAGGTAAAAATGAAAGTATATGAATACTCGTGCAAATACTTTCAAAATGTATTCATGAATGCATTCATAAATATATTCTTTAATATTAATAAATAATCATATCAGTTATATTTCATTTTAAAAAATCATATGATTCTCTTATTATTTTTAATAAAAATTATATTTGGGACAATATTTGTAATTTTTTTTTTAATAAATAGTTAAACTCTTATATTATATGTTCTGCTTATAAGTTATATGGCCAAGTCAAAATCTGTGTGACAATAGTACTCCATTTGTTAATAAAATAAATGAAATCAATCCTCATTCCTGTCTCCAAAGGTACTATCAAAATCATACATAAGCTAAACAACAACAACTCATTATACAGCTTATATTTATTACCACACAAAACCAGCATGTGCCTCATTTCTAAATAATATTTTTTTATCATATATAACAGCTGAGCGTCGTAACCCATAGGTCCCTTGTTTAAAGATAAAAATGTTCAGGAATTGAATTCTAACATTCAAATGTGATAAAATATTATGATCTAACATAAATGCTAATTGACTAGATGAAAGAAGATATAAATACTTTGTAGCATTTGTCTCTCTTAAAGCTGGCTGGGCCTAGGTGTGAATAATACTATTAAACTTAGTTTTAAAATCAGAAATATTGGTCAAACTTTGCTGAAATAATTTTTAAATCATATGGCCATATATTTAACTATTGAAAACTTAATTTCTTCATACATTCTTAGTTTATGAAATGTAACTTTCATATAACAATTACTGTTGGCCCATTTTTCCCTTGGTGCATCATAAAATGGTTTCAGGCCACAAGTTTATTACACAGTGCATATATTTTAGCTTATGTCCATTATTCTATAATATACAGATTTTAATTTTAGCAGCTCCATTTTCTCTTTGCTTTTGAAATGCTAATATACATAAACCAAAAGAAATAAGAATATTTTGTAATTGCTAATATTTTCCAAAATTCAGCTGAGCTATGTGACCCATGGGTCCCTCTTTTTACAGACAAAAACCTCATAATTTTAGCCTCTTTCAGTTTAAAAATGTTTTATGATGAAACTGTCTAGCTGAATTGTTAATTTTTCACAAGTATTATCCTAAGGTAGGGTTCTTTCAATTGTATAAGAAAGGATTGGGTTTGTTGATTTATGGTAGAGTCATAGAAAGCTGAAGTTGGTCTTGCAGCCAATAGTAAACCTATTTCAAACTGAGGACTGCAGCAGTCTTCTTCTGCAAAACTGTTGTTTCAACTTCTGTAACACTGCACAAAAATGATTCTTAGGAAGTCTTTGTTTGAGTTTAATTTAATGATTGTTTGCAAAATTATTGGACCTTTAACAATGGAAGGACTAAATCTTTTATTATTCTTTAAATTTTGATAAAAAAATCTAGTGGATATGTCAGCTGGAAAAAAGCATTGTATCCAAAGTCTTTCAGTATGTGTATATTAAACAGATTTTCCTACAGGCCAAGATTGCATCTGTATCTATAAACAGCTTAGCAGACTGCCAACTATTTCAAATTTTGCATCAAGCCAAAGGTCAGTTTTGATCTATTTATAGCTTTGACAGAGTGCCAACTGTGTCAGATTATGCAAAAGTTAAAGATTTTTACACAGTGCACCCAGATACAGGTCAGGAGTTCACTTAGTGCAGCCAGGTGCAGGTCCAGAGTTCAATCTGTGCAGTAGCTGAAGCTAGCAATTCATTCAAGTTCACTCAAAGTAATTGCCTTTCTCACCTAAGCCTGGTAAGCCCAGTGCCCCTATCTCAAGAGAAGTTTGATGTATTGGCCTGACATTTTGACCTGTCCATGTATTTTTAATGGTTCTTTTGTTCACAAGACTGGTGTTGCCACCTACAATGACTTTTGCACAGTGTATGTCCCTGCTTATTTTTCAGAAGGGATTTGATATATCAACCTGAAATTGTGTATATTTATACATATCGGATAGTTTTGTTGTACTTAAGACTGGTGGCGTCACCTACAGTAATTTTTGCACAGTGTATGTGCTTACTTATGTCTCAGGAGGGGTTTGATATATCAGCCTGAAATTTGGCATATGTATACATCTCGGATAGCTTAGTCGTATACAAGACTGTTTGTGCCCCCTACAATCATTTTTGTGTTGTGTGAACTATGCCAGTATTTCAGCAGTGATGTGTGTGTAATTGGTTTGTGATCAAAATGTTTAGTATTTGCATTGTCCATGTACATATTTCACATGTACTTGAAAATCAATGGTCCATCATTGAAGCATTATACTTGGTGTAAATCCCACAGATTTGCATTAGGCCTATAGGCCTTGTTTAGTTTTCTTGCTTTTTTAACCACGTATTTAAAACACTGAACTCTGTGCACAATTCACAGGAATTTTTTTAATTGATCAGGATTTTTGTGCCAGTGTTGCACCTTTCCTGCAAGTTAAGGGTTTTCATTTATCTCAGAAGACTGATCAGGTTAATCACTCTGCAATCAAGACACTGTTAAACTAGCTTCTTTGTTGTTAAATGATTATACATCCGTAACATTTAATACAAAGCTCTTTTAGTATTACTGATGTAACTTCTGCTCCTTTCTCCCAAGGAAACTTAGTCTCTTTTCCCTAAATAAGATCCTTTTAGAAGGCTATTCCAAGACTAGTAAATGTAGAATTCAGTTTAGGGTCTGATGGAAGATCATACATATGATTTTCTTGGGACAGTTCACTGTGCATTTCTTTCTCAGGGTATATTGTAAATTCTTATATCCTGCACTAAGGGTGAAATTTCTGCCATTATGTTACCTGTTTTTCAGCTCCTTACCTCTGATAGTTTTATCAGCGCTGCAGAGATCCTGCCACAGGATATTTTAAAATACTAATTGTGTCACATGGATTTTTTTAGCTCAGCTGACTGTAAGTCAACTGAGCTGTAATGATTGGTCAGTGTCCTTCCTCGGCCTGTCTGTTTGTCTGTTAGACTGGCTCATTTTGACATGGTTGAACTTAGGAATCTGAAATTGGCATACGGTTAGCTATCAAAGTTCTCATACCTTTGGTAGGGCTGACACTTGTTAATCACACTAATTAGCCATGTAAACAAAGTGGGATAAGGGTACAAGAAGATTGATTAGCATTCACATAATTTTAGTTTCTCTGAATCTGGTCTGACGAAAGACAATTTTTGCGGTGACTATCACAGGCTAATCACTCTCATGCTCAGTGCTGCATTGTTCAATAAATATTTCAGTTTTGCCACTGCAAAGATTTATTTTTTATGCTTCTTTCCAAAGCTTCATAAACTTTGCAAAGTTTGTGGTTCTTACTCATGTAATCTTCACCTTTTACCTTTCACCATTTTTTTCTGTTACTCTTTTGTGATTTTTGTCTTTTTATTGATTACAATTAGAAATCGCTGTATTGCTCTACATTGGCCATTTGTGTAATATCTCGGACACAGACAATTTTAGATTATGTTCAGCAATGTTCAACTCTTTCATTGTAGGAAGAAGCAAAATAAAGAAGTGGGCCACGTCATATCATCACCTTGTTTGGATATATTAGATAAGAAAGTAAAAGAGTGGAGGATTGGCGAGTGGATAGGAACTGGTTTGTCTGACTGAATATAATGGAACTAAATGTGCAGGAAATACAACGAAATTCCAATGATTGTATGGTAAACAACGAAGGACAGACCGTAGATAATATTGCAGTTTCTGATATGAGCAGTCAGGATGAAAGAAGTCCAATTATTTGGAAAGGGCCTTATATGTCGGATGATGACACACTTGGAAGTGCTCAAGGCATACATGATGATATATCAACTGAGGAAACGCTTGGTGTCCCAGAATACATAAAGAATACTTTATCAGATGAAGAATCATTTACATGCCAGGAGAATAATATTCAGGTACCTGTTAACGTACCACCTGTTTTATGTGAATTTGAGGGTGATAATCCAAGCGACTTTATTAAAGCAGAGCAATGTTCGAATCTGATCAAACAAGAAAAACAAATGAAGGAAGATATAGGTGGTAATCAGACGTTTAAATGTAGGTTTTGTTGCAAACTGTACTCACATGCGAAAAGCCTGAAAAGGCACATCATGACACACACTGGAGAAAAACCATTTAAATGTGAGCATTGTGGTAATTCATTCACGGAACAGTTTCATCTGAAGGCTCACATCAGGACTCATACTGGAGAAAAACCATTTAACTGTGAGTGGTGTGGTAAATGTTTCTCTGATCAGAGTAACTTGAAAAGACATATCAAGACACATACTAAAGAAAAGTTTAGCTGTGAGCTGTGTGGTAAATGTTTCATTAAGCAGAGTACCCTGCAGGCCCACTTGAGGAAACATACTGGAGATAAACCACTTATCTGTTTCCAGTGTGGTACAGGTTTCTTCGAATCGAGTGAATTCCATAATCACATTATGACACACACTGATGAAAACTCACTAAAATGTCCCAAAGACGAACAATTTGACACGCCAGATGAGGAAACATTTTTTCCAAACAACATGAAAAAAGAAATAGATGACGAACCACCAAGTTGTCGAGAGGATACTAACCAGATAACAGTTAATCCATCACCCGTTTTATCTGACAATAAGGATGATAATCCAAGTGACTTTATAAAAACAGAGCCGTCTACAAATCTTACAATACAAGAAAACAAAATAGAGGGAGATGCGGCTGGTAAAGCAAAACAGCACGTACCATTTAAATGTGGGCATTGTGGCAAACGTTTCTCCCGTAGGAATGGCCTGGCAAGGCACATCCGGACACACACAGGAGAAAAACCATATAACTGTGCGTGGTGTGGGAAAAGTTTCTCGTTGCAAGATAAGCTAAACAGACACATCAAGACGCATACTGGAGAAAAACCATTTGATTGTGATCAGTGTGGTAAAAGTTTCACTAGACACAATTCCCTGAAGATTCATATGAGAATTCATACTGGTGAGAAACCATTCACCTGTGAGTGGTGTGGTAAAGGATTCATCGAACGAAACTCACTACAAATTCACGTAAGGACACACACTGGAGAAAACCCATTTTCCTGTGAGCATTGTTTTAAATGTTTTTCAGATAAGAGGATTCTTAGTAGACACATGCGGACACACACCGGAGAAAAACCTTTTAATTGTGAGCAATGTGGTAAATGTTTCAGTGGGCAGACTGCTCTGAAGGTTCACATGAGGATCCATACTGGTGAAAAACCATTTAGCTGTGGCTTGTGTGGCAAAAGTTTCCCGGAGCAATCTAAACTAAAGAGACATATCAGGACACATACTGGAGAAAAACCATTTAATTGTGAGCAATGTGGTAAATGTTTCACAAGGCCGAGTTCCCTGAAGGTTCACATGAGGATGCATACTGGTGAGAAACCATTTGACTGTGCGTGGTGTGGGAAAAGTTTCTCGGAGCAAACTAAACTAAACAAACATATCAGTACGCACACTGGAGAAAGTCTGTACAGCTGTGAACAGTGTGGTAAAGGTTTCCATCAGCATTATTTACTGAACAGACATATCAGGACACATACTGGCGAAAAACCATTTAGCTGTGAACAGTGTGGTAAATGTTACTCAGAGCGGGGTTTATTGAACCGACATATCAAGACACACAGTCGAGAAAAAAAGATTTAATTTTCAGCAATGTGGTAAATGTTTAACTAGACAGATTGCTCTGAAGGTTCCAATGAAGATATATACTGGTGAGAAACTATTTGACTGTGTGTGGTGTTTGAAAACTATCTCACAGCAAGTGAAACTAAAAAAGCTTAACAGACATATCAGGACACATACTGGAGAAAAAAAACATTCAGCTGTGTTTAGTGTAGTAAATGTTTCCTGGATCAAAGAGTTCTGAATTAACACATCAAGATACACACTGGAGAGAAAACGTTCAGTTGTGAACAATTTGGTGAATGTTGTTTCATCATTTAATGTCATCTGAGAGTTTGCATGAAGATACATACTTGGGAGAAAACAAAAACCTTTACATATAAACAGTGTGGTATATGCAAGGTAAACTGAAGACAAACATCAAGACACTCGTTGGAAAAAAAAAAATTTAATCTGAACATTATTGCAAATTATTTTCTGATCGCTATACGTCACATCAAGAAACACACAACTTTGAGCAATATGGGAAAAGTTTCTCACAAAAGATTCAGCTGTTAATTAAATGATGACATTTAAGTGTCAGTGTTTGCTCGCCTGTCAAGTTGTAATTTATTTTGTCTTATTACAGTATATATTATGATTGGTATAGAGTTACTGGTATACAAGGCCAAGTTACTGAACATGTCTAGAGATTCAATGCAAGGTCTACCTTCATCATAAAAGAATAATATTGAAACAAATACTGTCATTATATTTAAATATTTTTAAATGCTTGCTTTGAGAAAGGTACTGTTAACGAATAATTAATATATATTGCAATTATCACGTCAAATGGTGGAATTTGTTAAACGTTCGTAGGTAGCTCGTCAAAAATTCTTGCACTCAGTAACTCCACAGTCTTAAGAGAACTAGCTGACATCTGTCGCTGCACTGACAGCTATCTCTCAGCAAGCACGGTAGGACATTTTGCCAAGCGCTACCACTGTGTTACAGCTACCATCGCTGTGACCCAAGGGGGGGGGGGGGGGGTCACCGAGCGCTAGAACTTTTTTGTCGTTTGACGTGATCATTGCAACTAAATAAACCAGTGCAACACTTTTATTGTACGAAACATTACCGTAATTAAAGCAACGGGTTTATCATATTATTTAGGCCTAGTTGTTTTATCAAAATTCAATTTACGTAAACGTTTAAATAATAATCAATATTTAAAATATCAAACGCTTTTTGAAAAATCGAGACAGCAAATCAGTCCTTTATATATTTTTGAAGTCTCTCACAAAAGGCAATGTAATTCAATTCATAACTTATATTTGTTCCAATGTCCTTTTATAGTCCTTTTATATATGCTGTTTTTTCTATTTTATGTATACTATTTTAACAAACTTACGTGACACTGACTTTGAAATTTTTATTGTCAAGCCTTAGCCTCTTAGATATAAAGCTTATCATTTACCTCGTCTGAACCAACATATATACCTATGAAATTACTAATTACAATTACAAATAAAAACCTTCCACGTAACTAAGATACCACGCTCGCTGAAAACTTCCGGAACGAGAGTGGCCTCTGACCTCTAAAAAATTCCAGTCGCATGACTTAACAGTTTTGACGTTTCCTCGCTATTAAGCGTGTATGAAAGCCAATTGGTTTTACTAAGATTTCGTAATGCTGATTTGGCGATAATTGACCCAATCCGCTTGTTTTTTAATGATCTCATTTTACCACAGCTGTATAGACTTCGTTTATTATACCTAAATATAGTAATTTTCAAATATGGCCAAATAATTAATAATATTCTTGATTCAGACCATTTAGGCCGGGGTTTGTATTTTCCTTTAAGTATTTCAATAGCATATTGACATGCTGTGGCTGTAATTATTCCTTTTCATGATTCTTTTTCAAGTTCTGATAACATTTGGTCAGTCTTTACATCTGTGTTTTGTTCTTACCAGTGTTGCTGTCAGAGCATATATAATATTTCATCAAACTTACATATTTTATCATCGCCTTTTTGTTTTCTACTTAAATTCATTATCTGCATTTGACATTTTTGAGAACGGAACCTTATCCTCTTCCTGGGATTCTTATATTTCATCAATCTCTTTTTAGATGTTTCTTTGATCTATCCTAATGTGCCAGGGAAATTGGATGAGCGTATCCTGTGTATGAACGGAATATAAAAATTCAGTGTATGATATTATGCATTATTTCTGCATTGAGACTTTTCAAAGGAGAGCAGAATTATGCTTTAATAAGTGTATGTGTGAAACAAATTGATGTATAACGTTTGCTTTTCCTAATTACGCTGATATATTTGCTTACTTATGTATACAGTTAGGTATATATTTACAATTACAATTAGGTATATATTATATTACAATTAGGTATTTCATAGTAAATGCAACATATAATAAAAATGTTTTCAAACAAGTGTTTTATGTTCATTGTAAAATAATGAATAAACCTTAATGAAAAACAAGAATATTTTATTACAATGAAAAGAAATTTACAACTGAAATACACTCTATTTATACATGTATAAAAATGTGTCTTCTCTTGCATATGACAAATCTACAAATAATTTCTAGAAATCTCGACTCGTACATCTTGTTTGTACTTTCAAAAGGAAACACTAAATCGTTACCCAGTGGACCTTATAATAACCATTATATGATATTATATAAATCTTATAAGGTAATGCTTAATCACGAAATATAAAATATATAATACAATACATGAAATGTTTTATAATATTAAAATAAATATGTAGTTATCGTAAATATTGATCTGCAAAAGAAAACTGCGCTGCATTGGTTTATTTAACGAATGATTAATGAAGTTATTGCAATGATTACGTCAAATGATAACATCTGTCAAACGCCATGTGGGCGCGCTCGGTAAAAAGTACCTTGCTCGGTTTGGCCCCTATGGTCGTGACAACACGTCTCAGTAGGCACTTTAAATATACGACTTAAGCCTATATTGAGTCGGTGATACAAGCCATTTAGAGGAATGCACCGCAATGGTCTTCGATCCTGTTGCATCCAGGTAAACAGCCCATAGTCTTAACATCAGGCTACACATGATGAATTAACATAAAGGATTTCATGTAAACTTACAACCCAAACTGAAACTTCGTCTCCATCGAGATGGGTCATTTCCTGTATCGCGTACAAGTCGGTTATGGCCAGTGACCCATGTGAGCCATGCTTGAATTCATGCGGCTAGAAATTCAACAAACACGCGGAGCGATTTACCAATGCATAGTTAAAAGATAAAACGGATTTTTTTCGCTCATTTTTTAGATTCGCTTGTTTTAAGTGTTGTAAAAACGTATACTTAAAAAGATAACGATTGGTATGGTTTTGTCAAGTGGCAGTGTACTTAATGGCCATGAGGCGTCAGAAATGGCGAAAATATTTCCCTTCTCGTTGAGTCTTTAAAGTGCATGAAATGGCACTCTGACAGCCAGTAGGCTGATCAAAGACACTCAAATTTAGAGGGCTAAAATTGCACTGGGTAGCTGAACTCGCGGTCACGGCGGTTACAGCTGTCATCCAACGCTCGGCAAAAAGTCCAGATAGTGCTCGGTATAAAAACCAGCCTGATTTGGTATGGTCCGAGAGCTCTATAAATCAATAAATTTATTGATACATGTATGGATAATTATAATTTTTAGCTCAGCTGACTTTCAGTCATGCTGGGCTATAGCGATGGGTCTTTGTCCGGCGTCCTTCCGTCTGTCCGTCCGGCCGGCCGGCCGTCCGTCCGTCCGTTAGCAGGGCAAAAATCGTAACCATAGGGGCTAGGGCCATGAACCCTATGCAGTCTTAGAGGTTCTATAAAGATCTCTTTGCAAACCTTAAATTAGGTCACTGCGACCTATATTCTCGAAGTTATGGGGTGTGTTTGCACCCCCCAGAAATAATTCTTTTAGCCAAAATTTTCATCCCAAACCTTCCATCTTTCACATACAGCTCACCTACCAACAGGGGAAGAACCATAATTATTTTGAGGTCACAAGGTCAAAGGTCAAGGTCACAGAACCAACTTCTTTGAAAAGCCTCAGGATGCATTTTAAGCCAAACCTTTCATCCCAATTCTTTGATCTTTCACATATAGCTCACCTACTAAGTGGGAGAAGAATCCTATAGATGTTGAGGTCACAAGGTCAAGGGTCAGGGTCACAGGATCCACTTCTTTGAAAAGGTTGTGGACACATTTCAAGCTAGACCTTTCATTCCAAACCTTTCAGCACTGATATCGCTTCTCTGCCAACAGGGGAAAAGACCTGTTGATTTTGAGGTCAAAGGTCAAGTTCACAGCACCCTCTTCTTGCCTGGAGTCATTTCCAGCAAACTTTTCAATCTATACTTTCCATCTGTCATATAGTATGGCTTACCTACCAATAGGAGAAGAAGCCTCTTGATGTTGAGTTCAAAAGGTCAAAGGTCAAGGTCACAATATTGTTCTAAATGCTTGTGAACATATTTCAAGTGAAACTGTTCAACCCAAACCTTCAGTCTTTCACATATGCCACATCTATGCATCACTGAATTGATTCAAACTTCATATTTATGGGTCTTTTTGCATGAAGAAATAACTTATTGATTTTGAGGTCAGCTGGTCAGGAGGTTAAAGGTTGCAGGTCTAAGTTATTCACTCATTGGTTGCCAAGTAATTACACCCGGCCAGATGTAAGCGGTTAGTTGTTACCCATCATTTAGAAAGAATCCAGTTGATATGTGGGCAAAAGGCCAAGGTCATAGGTCAGGGATGTTCACAATAACTTATTTTGTAGACCATCTCTATTTTTCTTGTTTTCTTGTATATATAACCATATGGGACTCACAACTGGTACATCTCACTATGTTCCCATAATTGTCAGTGACACTTGTGATATATGACTCCCTTTTGTATCAGCTCATGGAGTGATAAGGATATATTATTAGTGCATAACAAAAACACTGTTGCCGGAATGCTTTGGCCAGGCATTAAGACTATGAGAGTTAAGTGTAAAGTTTAGCTACTGATTTATAAAATGATGGGAACATTTTGCAGTTTATATCATGGAATCATAGCAATAAACTTAGTTTTCTAGATATCTGAATATTATTATACAAATCATCAGATATACCAGCAAGTGTTTGTTCTGATAATATGTGGGTCTGTACCTGGATTTAGGATGGCTTTATTTGATTACAAGACTCTTAGTGATGCCTCCTGCATTTCTTTTCTTATAGGTTTTGCAGTTTACCTACCCTGCTGACCCCATTGAATAGCAAGCTGATAATTAAAACAAATTGGACTTGCACTTTTTACATTTGCATGTTCATAAATCTGATATGAAAGCTCTCCAACCTGATCATGCCTTTTGAATTGTTTTGGACATTCATAACTGTTACATTCTTTGAAGCAATTGCTACAAGTTTAGTGTCTTATTGGAGGATATGTGACTTGTCAGAAAACCATTATGTCTGCCAGGTAGCCATTTTAGAAATCCTTTTGCCAGGACAGTTTCTGTGATTTTTTTATGATGTCTGGTCCCTTTTAGAGGATGTTTTTTGTTCAATTTCCGACCTGTCAGAAATCCAATATGGCCACTAGGACGCCATCTTTAAATTCCTTTAGAACATATTATCTCAAGAACTATTAAAGTGAATACAGTGGGATGTATATTAATGTAATCTTGCATTTGGTCAAAGATTTCTTAATATGACCATCATTTATGAAAGCTCAGTACAGTTGGCTTGTATTGAATAAAAATTAATATGGAAGCACCCGTTTCACAATAATTCTTGCATGGATTTCCTTGATCTTTTGCTATATTTTGATCTTATATGTGGCCTGTGTGGTATTCCTTTTGAGACTGACAGGTATCGAGCAAGCTGTGGGATTAGTTCCTGATAGCTTAACAACCATACATTTTGCCTCAGACCATCATTCACTATGTTTTAACCAGACATATATGATAAGAATTTATGGCAATGTAGAAAGTTTAAACAAAATTGGCATATAGGTTCTGCAACAATTTTACTAGAAGTTGTGAATTGTAGCCCATGATGTCGCAGGTCATGCTTGGCAGCTGAGCGTCATGACCCATGGGTCACTTGATTATAATTCCTCAAGCATGCTCAGCAACGCGATGATTCCAGTGAAAATAATATGAACTTGATTGATTAGTGTTTGCCTTTTTTTCAGATTCTTATGTACAATGTTGTGATCCATTCAATTTACAAATTTTTTACAAGTTTGTTACAAATGTTTAAATTTTGACAACAATATTAAAACAAAACACATAGAATAAATGATCAGTTTATATAAACATTGTAGAAACATCACCATGTGCTCTATAACTAAGAATAGTAGGCCTTCAGCTTGCTTTACACAAGCAGTAAACGTGGTAGGGTGAGAGTCTACTTTTCGGAGGCCCCTCACCCCCCCCCCCCCCCCCCCCCCAACACCCAAAACACCAGTATTTTGGTACCTGTGACGAAACACTCTTAAATGCACAAAAAAAAAAAAAAAAAAACTGGCGTCAGTTGTTAAATTATCGTCTGCTTAGGGACCACCTCTCGGATGGCTGGACAGAACTGTTCAAATACATTTGGACACATATATCTTGTTTTGCATGAAGACAACATAATCCCTACGTATTAATATTTTAATACAGATGCTTTGACGCCATTAATTGGGACCAAACTTACTTTTATTTAATCCGTGTCGGTACCCAATGCGCTTCTGTTTACAGCTGGCTCCAACAGCCCCAGTTGGCTCCAGGGTTGACCCCTCTCATTTATAATGATGAGCGGAAATAACTGTCAATAAGTAGCCTTTCAAGACACTCCTAGCCCTACGCATAGCTGGAAGTACGACTGATCTGAGGGCGACCTACAACTTACTCAGATGTCAAACAACGTAGCTGGTTGCAGTACCATTGCATCATCAAACGTGATTAGTCATGATTAATTGTATCCGCCAAAACAGAGTTTTGTGGATACTATGTTATCAGCCGGACGCCGCCGCCGCGTAGGTGTCCGGAGAATCCTCCGTAACCACTGGGCGGAATTTTACGAAACCCGGGATTATGTTCGGGTCACATGTGAACTGCTGCGCCCCGATTTTGTTTTGACCTCTGACATTTCCTCTGCGCTCTGCGTCCATCTGTGCGTCTGTTTTGACACATAACCCACATATCTCGGGAACCGTTTGACCGATCCGCTTTATCACATACATAAAAAATGGTGGCGCCACCTGCAACCATTTTTGCACAGTGTCCATCTGTTTATCTGCTTTGGGATAAAATCACTCGTATCTCTGCATTGGTTGGAATTATCCACCTGAAATTTTGCATGTGTATACATCCTGGACAGCTTTCTTGATTTTATGACAGGTGGCGCCACCTACATTCACGTTTACGCTGCAGACATCCAAGCTCGATCATATCTCGGGAACCGTTTGACCGATATGGCAAAAATTTTGCATGTGTATAGATCTCACATAGCTCTTTATCATACGCAATTTTTGGTTTACCTCTGACCTTTCCTCGCTGCCCAGCGTCCATTGGTTCGTCTGTCACCACACATAAACCCACATATCTCGGGAACCGTTTGACCGATCAGGCTCAAAATTTTGCACAAATGTAGCCTTTTTGCGCCACCTGCAACCATTTTTGCACAGCGTCCGTCTGTTTGTCAAAATTTTGCAAGTTTATACAACTTTGATAGCTTTCTGGATTTTGTGGTAGGTGGCACAACCTACATACACATGTTGGCTGCAGACATCCATGCTAATATGCAACACACCTCAATTTATTTCCCCTTGTTACTCAATCCATGTCTCACTTCACCCGTCCCACTCTGATTTCGGGGATACACGTACGTATTCGCTTGTCGACTACCCGTATTCTAATTACGTATTATTCACACTTTGCGGTCAGGGTACTCGACTAGTCGCCATTGGCATGTAAGCGGTCATCCGAAGGTTGTTAGGTGGAATGTAGGTTACGTTACAAGCCTGTCTGTTATAAATATGTTAACAATTTGATACACAATTTATTATCTTACATTCAGTTTTGCGCGAAAATTCGAACTGCGCTAATTCTATAAAATTAAAAATGCGCGAAAATTCAGACACGCCAATCCAACAAATTCCACAGTATATATATATATATATATATATATATATATATATATATATATATATATATATATATATATATATATATTCAGCACCATGGCAGGACTTTTGAACCTACGGAAAAGTTTCTCTGCCTGCATATATTCTTCTTTATATCGTTCTCCCAGAAGGCTTTCAGTTAATGCTTTAGTGGTATTTGTACATCTGATTTAGAAGCTGTTAATTTTACATAAAGAAAATCTAGAAAAGTATCCATTTTATTCAGAAAAATGTGAAAAAATCCTCGTTACACCGGTCTATATAAGAGATACTGAAGTTTGGAGCCACTTTCCCTAGGTTAATCGCTATACTTTTATTATGCAAAAACCCCGCCTCAGGATTGTCAAATTAATATATTCGTTTGCTGCAGGAGTTTGCATTGTGAATCGAAAATGGAGCTTTATGCATAGAAATATTGTCAAATTCGTCGTCAATTAGAATTTCTTCATACAAAAGTGCGTGATCTGGAGCTTTTCAATTACTAGAGAGCAAAGGCATCAGCTGTAAATTTTCAATCAGTTTATTTAACTGAAAAAATTGAAATCTATTACCCGTTTCAAGCATTCATGAGGAATAATTAGATAATCAACAGTAGATTTACCTCTAGTTGAAATCAAAGTAAAGTCGTTTGTTCTGGATTCACCCTACTATTAACTTTACAGGTCTTGTATTCGTGTAGAAATTCCTGTAAAGAAGATCCATGCATATTTTTACATACATCAAGCACTTGTCTGTTTGAAAATATTATCCTCTACAAAAGTATCACTTAAGTTCCCTCGTCTGGCATTGAAATTTCCATGGCAGCAATGAGCAGGTTATCAGTATCTGTAAGATAAATGTGAGATAAAATAGGAGCAAAAAATAACTGTGCGAGTTTTCCGGGTGAGGTAACATGAAGATATAACTATTCTGCAGCAAGCTTACTTATGAGTCAATGATATAAGTAGTACACCATCATGGGATTTGTCAATGACTTTAAGATTATGGTATTCAGGCAAAGCATCTTTGACAAATACGCCTACACCCCCGATGATAAAATCAATCCAGATATAAGAAATGAGTGAAATACTAAAATTAGGTATAAGATGCCTCTCAGAAACACACAGGATATCAGTTTCGTAAAAGATTGTTACATTCTGTCCACCCATTTATATTCTAAGACGCAATGGTTAGGCTAGGCTTCCTGTGCGGGGGGGGGGGGGGGGGGGGGGGCTGGAAGTACCACTATGCTTAGTTAGTCGTATACATATCTATAACCTGTTGCTGCGACGAACGGCTCGGTGAAATTTGAGGAATAAATTTTCAGGGCAAATCTGGATCCTTAATGAGTCGGGGGCATGGCGTATCGGCAGGCAGGAGATGTTGGACGGAAACCGGATTGTAACATATGAAGTGTATTTGACACAGACAAATGACCCAACTGACCTTGGCTGGAAGTACCACTATGCTTAGTTAGTCGTATACATATCTATAACCTGTTGCTGCGACGAACGGCTCAGTGAAATTTGAGGAATAAATTTTCAGGGCAAATCTGGATCCTTGAGTCGGGGGCATGGCGTATCGGCAGGCAGGAGATGTTGGACGGAAACCGGATTGTGGCCTGGCGGTATTGGGTACATTCGATTGTCAAGTGACTGCAGGTGTCAATACGGGGGCGTTTCGTGACATATGGGTTCGCTGATACACTAAAAATTTATAATAACAAATGGTTATTTTCTGGTAATACTATTGATCTGTCCGAAACGTCCAACATTCCCTTCTCGTGTGTATTTTTCAACTCAGGCTTGAGAGTCGGCCATTTTTGCCAGTGTTGTTGAGGGTTGAGGATTGATTCAAAGTCCGATGAACTTTGCCTGACTCGTTTTTCCTGTAGAATAACACTCATAATCATAATAAGAACAAACACCGTTACAAATCTAGACTGAAACGTATTGTTATCATCCGGAGTCATTTTAGCCAGAATACTTGGTCAGCAATTCCCAGTAACATATGAAGTGTATTTGACACAGACAAATGACCCAACTGACCTAAATACTAGAATAAATTTGAAATTCAAATAAAATTTATATGTAAAATGTTTTCAGGTGATATACAAATGTACCTAAAAATGATAAATATGAACAAATTTTAAACTTTACAGTGCTAACTGTGACTGATTGTTACAAATACTATGAAAATGTTCTATTTTAGGTATAAAATCAACCGGGGCCAACCGGGGATATTTTCTCAGCGCTTCGACCCTTTCTCGTTTTGGTCCGTTTTGGTAGTTAAGCGACTTGCTGTGTGATTGCATACCTGATGTGGACGATTTGGTATTGGGCGAGCTGACTATAGGGCAACCTGAAAATTCTGATTCTTTCCATATTTTGGTATGTATATCACTCTATTATCGTTCATGTTACCTTTGAACGTTGGAGTAGAAGTAGTTCATGTTGATGAACCGACTGAATCGCAGCAGTATCCAATCTGTTTCCAGTCATTAATAAAATCGATTACGGGTTGTTTGTACAGGTAAGGATGTAATACCACCTTTGGGTACGACTACACAATCACTACGCCAACCAGGTTCACATTGTAGCGCTAAGCTTGACACTTTATAGGTTACGGTGAGTTTACTTCACGGATGGTTGAACAGATCTGTTCATACGTCGCAGAAGTTGGAGGCCGGTTCCGGGTTCAGGATTGGAAAACCAGTGAAGCCGGCATTAAGTCTGCTGTTCGCCATTGGTGAATCACTCCAGTAATGGCAAATGACCCTCCAGTTTTACGCATGGGCTCTAGTCGAACCTAAGATCGCTTCCCACGGACAAAAACAAGCTATGCAGATTTAGGATAGATTTAACACGCATAATATATATTTAAGCGCATATCATTATTTCATTGTTAAGTGCACTGGACACGCCTGTTTTTCAAGAGACAACATTTAAGAAGAAAAATATACTATATGTGATTTAAAGGCATATCATTGAAACTCCATCAATCATAATCTTGCAATTCACATGAGCACAAAATTGTCGATCTCGCATCCGATTTCAGCATAGGCCAGGCGGGCAAGCAATGACGAAACATGATTGATATCATTAGGAAGTATTTTCCAAAGGCATTATAATTCTACAGACCATATATAGTTACACCTCTTTGTTTTCCCGAATTGCTCACTTTTAAATTTTAAAATAATTTTTAGTTTTATTAAATGTGCCTTTTAGCATACCACAGATGGCCAAGGATTGAACATGCATGATATCATGAGAATGGTCTTCTGTTATGAAATACAATACTATGGTCCATGCAGGACTACACCTCTTTTTTCTGAAAATCTTAAATTGTAAATAATTAAAATTTTTAAATGTGGTTCAACAAAGGACACACGGCCAAGAACACAACATGCATGGTAACCAGAGAAAGGACTTGTATCAAGCATTATAATATCATGGTCCATGCAGAGTGGCACCTTTTCTTTTTTTTTTTAAATCTCAGTTTTAAATTTTTTAATTTGAGATTTTAAAAGTGGCTTTTATCAATAGCAGACGGCTAAGAATGCAACATGCATGATATCAGGAGAAAGGACTTGTGATATGCATTCCATAACTATGGTCCATGCAGAGTGACATCTCCTCATTTTTTTTTTAATCTCAGTTTTAAAATTTTTAAATTTCAATTTTTAAATTTCGTTTTTAGCATAGGACAGACGGCCAAGGACGAAACATTAATGATATCATTAGGAAGTATTTCCCAAAAGCATTATAATTCTATGGTCCGTACAGAGTGACACCTCTTCATTTTTCTTAAAATCTCTTTTTTAAATTTTAAAATAATTTTGAGTTTTTTTAATGTGTTTCTTAGAATACCACAGACGGCCAAGGACGAAACATGCATGGTATCAGGAGAAAGGACTTTTGTCATGCATTATAATACCCTGGTCTACGAAGAGTGACACCCCCTCGTTTTTCTGAAAATCTCAGTTTTAAATTTTTCAATAATTTAAAATTTTTAATGTGGCTTTCAGAATAGGACAGACGGCCAAGGACGAAACATTAATGATATCATATGGTAGTATTTCTCCTAAGCAGTATATTTCCGTAGGCCATATAGAGTGACACCTCTTCATTTTTCTGAAAATCTCAGTTTTAAATTTTTAAATAATTTTGAGTTTTTGTAATGTGTTTCTTAGAATACCACAGACGGCCAAAGACGAAACATGCATGGTATCAGGAGAAAGGACTTTTGTCATGCATTATAATAACCTGGTCCATAAAGAGTGACACCTCCTCGTTTTTCTGAAAATCTCAGTTTTAAATTTTTAAATAATTTTTAGTTTTTTTAATGTGTTTCTTAGAATACCACAGACGGCCAAGGAGAAAACATGCATGATATCAGGAGAAAGGACTTTTGTCATGCATTATAATACCCTGGTCCATGAAGAGTGACACCTCCTCGTTTTTCTGAAAATCTCAGTTTTAAATTTTTAAATAATTTAATTTTTTTAATGTGGCCTTCAGAATAGGACAGACGGCCAAGGACGAAACATTAATGATATCATAAGGAAGTATTTCTCCTAAGCAGTATAATTCCGTAGGCCATATAGAGTGACACCTCTTCATTTTTCTTAAAATCTCAGTTTTAAATTTTTAAATAATTTTGAGTTTTTTTAATGTGTTTCTAATAATACCACAGACGGCCAAGGACGAAACATTAATGATATCATAAGGTTGTATTTCTCCTAAGCAGTATAATTCCGTAGGCCATATAGAGTGACACCTCCTCGTTTTTCTGAAAATCTCAGTTTTAAATTTTTAAATAATTTTGAGTTTTTTTAATGTGTTTCTTAGAATACCACAGACGGCCAAGGACGAAACATGCATGGTATCAGGAGAAAGGACTTTTGTCATGCATTATAATATCCTGGTCTACGAAGAGTGACACCCCCTCGTTTTTCTGAAAATCTCAGTTTTAAATTTTTCAATAATTTAAAATTTTTAATGTGGCTTTCAGAATAGGACAGACGGCCAAGGACGAAACATTAATGATATCATATGGTAGTATTTCTCCTAAGCAGTATATTTCCGTAGGCCATATAGAGTGACACCTCTTCATTTTTCTGAAAATCTCAGTTTTAAATTTTTAAATAATTTTGAGTTTTTGTAATGTGTTTCTTAGAATACCACAGACGGCCAAAGACGAAACATGCATGGTATCAGGAGAAAGGACTTTTGTCATGCATTATAATACCCTGGTCCATGAAGAGTGACACCTCCTCGTTTTTCTGAAAATCTCAGTTTTAAATTTTTAAATAATTTTTAGTTTTTTTAATGTGTTTCTTAGAATACCACAGACGGCCAAGGACGAAACATGCATGATATCAGGAGAAAGGACTTTTGTCATGCATTATAATACCCTGGTCCATGAAGAGTGACACCTCCTCGTTTTTCTGAAAATCTCAGTTTTAAATTTTTAAATAATTTAAATTTTTTAATGTGGCCTTCAGAATAGGACAGACGGCCAAGGACGAAACATTAATGATATCATAAGGAAGTATTTCTCCTAAGCAGTATAATTCCGTAGTCCATATAGAGTGACACCTCTTCATTTTTCTTAAAATCTCAGTTTTAAATTTTTAAATAATTTTGAGTTTTTTTAATGTGTTGCTAATAATACCACAGACGGCCAAGGACGAAACATTAATGATATCATAAGGAAGTATTTCTCCTAAGCAGTATAATTCCGTAGGCCATATAGAGTGACACCTCGTTTTTCTGAAAATCTCAGTTTTAAATTTTTAAATAATTTAAATTTTTTAATGTGGCCTTCAGAATAGGACAGACGGCCAAGGACGAAACATTAATGATATCATAAGGTAGTATTTCTCCTAAGCAGTATAATTCCGTAGGCCATATAGAGTGACACCTCTTCATTTTTCTTAAAATCTCAGTTTTAATTTTTTAAATCATTTTGAGTTTTTGTAATGTGTTTCTTAGACAACCACAGACGGCCAAGGACGAAACATGCATGATATCAGGAGAAAGGACTTTTGTCATGCATTATAATACCCTGGTCCATGAAGAGTGACACCTCCTCGTTTTTCTGAAAATCTCAGTTTTAAACTTTTAAATAATTTAAATTTTTTAATGTGGCCTTCAGAATAGGACAGACGGCCAAGGACGAAACATTAATGATATCATAAGGAAGTATTTCTCCTAAGCAGTATAATTCCGTAGGCCATATAGAGTGACACCTCCTCGTTTTTCTGAAAATCTCAGTTTTAAATTTTTAAATAATTTTTAGTTTTTTTAATGTGTTTCTTAGAATACCACAGACGGCCAAGGACGAAACATGCATGATATCAGGAGAAAGGACTTTTGTCATGCATTATAATACCCTGGTCCATGAAGAGTGACACCTCCTCGTTTTTCTGAAAATCTCAGTTTTAAATTTTTAAATAATTTAAATTTTTTAATGTGGCCTTCAGAATAGGACAGACGGCCAAGGACGAAACATTAATGATATCATAAGGTAGTATTTCTCCTAAGCAGTATAATTCCGTAGGCCATATAGAGTGACACCTCTTCATTTTTCTTAAAATCTCAGTTTTAATTTTTTAAATCATTTTGAGTTTTTGTAATGTGTTTCTTAGACAACCACAGACGGCCAAGGACGAAACATGCATGATATCAGGAGAAAGGACTTTTGTCATGCATTATAATACCCTGGTCCATGAAGAGTGACACCTCCTCGTTTTTCTGAAAATCTCAGTTTTAAATTTTTAAATAATTTAAATTTTTTAATGTGGCCTTCAGAATAGGACAGACGGCCAAGGACGAAACATTAATGATATCATAAGGTAGTATTTCTCCTAAGCAGTATAATTCCGTAGGCCATATAGAGTGACACCTCTTCATTTTTCTTAAAATCTCAGTTTTAATTTTTTAAATCATTTTGAGTTTTTGTAATGTGTTTCTTAGACAACCACAGACGGCCAAGGACGAAACATGCATGATATCAGGAGAAAGGACTTTTGTCATGCATTATAATACCCTGGTCCATGAAGAGTGACACCTCCTCGTTTTTCTGAAAATCTCAATTTTAAATTTTTAAATAATTTAAATTTTTTAATGTGGCTTTCAGAATAGGACAGACGGCCAAGGACGAAACATTAATGATATCATAAGGAAGTATTTCTCCTAAGCAGTATAATTCCGTAGGCCATATAGAGTGACACCTCTTCATTTTTCTTAAAATCTCAGTTTTAAATTTTTAAATAATTTTGAGTTTTTTTAATGTGTTTCTAATAATACCACAGACGGCCAACGACGAAACATTAATGATATCATAAGGTTGTATTTCTCCTAAGCAGTATAATTCCGTAGGCCATATAGAGTGACACCTCTTCATTTTTCTTAAAATCTCAGTTTTAATTTTTTAAATCATTTTGAGTTTTTGTAATGTGTTTCTTAGACAACCACAGACGGCCAAGGACGAAACATGCATGATATCAGGAAAAAGGACTTTTGTCATGCATTATAATACCCTGGTCCATGAAGAGTGACACCTCCTCGTTTTTCTGAAAATCTCAGTTTTAAATTTTTAAATAATTTTTAGTTTTTTTAATGTGTTCCTTAGAATACCACAGACGGCCAAGGACGAAACATGCATGATATCAGGAGAAAGGACTTTTGTCATGCATTATAATACCCTGGTCCATGAAGAGTGACACCTCCTCGTTTTTCTGAAAATCTCAGTTTTAAACTTTTAAATAATTTAAATTTTTTAATGTGGCCTTCAGAATAGGACAGACGGCCAAGGACGAAACATTAATGATATCATAAGGTTGTATTTCTCCTAAGCAGTATAATTCCGTAGGCCATATAGAGTGACACCTCCTCGTTTTTCTGAAAATCTCAGTTTTAAATTTTTAAATAATTTTGAGTTTTTTAATGTGTTCCTTAGAATACCACAGACGGCCAAGGACGAAACATGCATGATATCAGGAGAAAGGACTTTTGTCATGCATTATAATACCCTGGTCCATGAAGAGTGACACCTCCTCGTTTTTCTGAAAATCTCAGTTTTAAATTTTTAAATAATTTAAATTTTTTAATGTGGCCTTCAGAATAGGACAGACGGCCAAGGACGAAACATTAATGATATCATAAGGTTGTATTTCTCCTAAGCAGTATAATTCCGTAGGCCATATAGAGTGACACCTCCTCGTTTTTCTGAAAATCTCAGTTTTAAATTTTTAAATAATTTTGAGTTTTTTTAATGTGTTCCTTAGAATACCACAGACGGCCAGGGACGAAACATGCATGATATCAGGAGAAAGGACTTTTGTCATGCATTATAATACCCTGGTCCATGAAGAGTGACACCTCCTCGTTTTTCTGAAAATCTCAGTTTTAAATTTTTAAATAATTTAAATTTTTTAATGTGGCCTTCAGAATAGGACAGACGGCCAAGGACGAAACATTAATGATATCATAAGGTTGTATTTCTCCTAAGCAGTATAATTCCGTAGGCCATATAGAGTGACACCTCCTCGTTTTTCTGAAAATCTCAGTTTTAAATTTTTAAATAATTTTGAGTTTTTTTAATGTGTTCCTTAGAATACCACAGACGGCCAAGGACGAAACATGCATGATATCAGGAGAAAGGACTTTTGTCATGCATTATAATACCCTGGTCCATGAAGAGTGACACCTCCTCGTTTTTCTGAAAATCTCAGTTTTAAATTTTTAAATAATTTAAATTTTTTAATGTGGCCTTCAGAATAGGACAGACGGCCAAGGACGAAACATTGATGATATCATAAGGTAGTATTTCTCCTAAGCAGTATAATTCCGTAGGCCATATAGAGTGACACCTCTTCATTTTTCTTAAAATCTCAGTTTTAATTTTTTAAATCATTTTGAGTTTTTGTAATGTGTTTCTTAGACAACCACAGACGGCCAAGGACGAAACATGCATGATATCAGGAAAAAGGACTTTTGTCATGCATTATAATACCCTGGTCCATGAAGAGTGACACCTCCTCGTTTTTCTGAAAATCTCAATTTTAAATTTTTAAATAATTTAAATTTTTTAATGTGGCTTTCAGAATAGGACAGACGGCCAAGGACGAAACATTAATGATATCATAAGGAAGTATTTCTCCTAAGCAGTATAATTCCGTAGGCCATATAGAGTGACACCTCTTCATTTTTCTTAAAATCTCAGTTTTAAATTTTTAAATAATTTTGAGTTTTTTTAATGTGTTTCTAATAATACCACAGACGGCCAAGGACGAAACATTAATGATATCATAAGGAAGTATTTCTCCTAAGCAGTATAATTCCGTAGGCCATATAGAGTGACACCTCCTCGTTTTTCTGAAAATCTCAGTTTTAAATTTTTAAATAATTTTGAGTTTTTTTAATGTGTTTCTAATAATACCACAGACGGCCAAGGACTAAACATTAATGATATCATAAGGTTGTATTTCTCCTAAGCAGTATAATTCCGTAGGCCATATAGAGTGACACCTCCTCGTTTTTCTGAAAATCTCAGTTTTAAATTTTTAAATAATTTTGAGTTTTTTTAATGTGTTCCTTAGAATACCACAGACGGCCAAGGACGAAACATGCATGATATCAGGAGAAAGGACTTTTGTCATGCATTATAATACCCTGGTCCATGAAGAGTGACACCTCCTCGTTTTTCTGAAAATCTCAGTTTTAAATTTTTAAATAATTTAAATTTTTTAATGTGGCCTTCAGAATAGGACAGACGGCCAAGGACGAAACATTAATGATATCATAAGGTTGTATTTCTCCTAAGCAGTATAATTTCGTAGGCCATATAGAGTGACACCTCCTCGTTTTTCTGAAAATCTCAGTTTTAAATTTTTAAATAATTTTGAGTTTTTTTAATGTGTTCCTTAGAATACCACAGACGGCCAAGGACGAAACATGCATGATATCAGGAGAAAGGACTTTTGTCATGCATTATAATACCCTGGTCCATGAAGAGTGACACCTCCTCGTTTTTCTGAAAATCTCAGTTTTAAATTCTTAAATAATTTAAATTTTTTAATGTGGCCTTCAGAATAGGACAGACGGCCAAGGACGAAACATTAATGATATCATAAGGTTGTATTTCTCCTAAGCAGTATAATTCCGTAGGCCATATAGAGTGACACCTCCTCGTTTTTCTGAAAATCTCAGTTTTAAATTTTTAAATAATTTGGAGTTTTTTTAATGTGTTCCTTAGAATACCACAGACGGCCAAGGACGAAACATGCATGATATCAGGAGAAAGGACTTTTGTCATGCATTATAATACCCTGGTCCATGAAGAGTGACACCTCCTCGTTTTTCTGAAAATCTCAGTTTTAAATTTTTAAATAATTTAAATTTTTTAATGTGGCCTTCAGAATAGGACAGACGGCCAAGGAGGAAACATTAATGATATCATAAGGTTGTATTTCTCCTAAGCAGTATAATTCCGTAGGCCATATAGAGTGACACCTCTTCATTTTTCTGAAAATCTCAGTTTTAATTTTTTAAATCATTTTGAGTTTTTGTAATGTGTTTCTTAGACAACCACAGACGGCCAAGGACGAAACATGCATGATATCAGGAAAAAGGACTTTTGTCATGCATTATAATACCCTGGTCCATGAAGAGTGACACCTCCTCGTTTTTCTGAAAATCTCAATTTTAAATTTTTAAATAATTTAAATTTTTTAATGTGGCTTTCAGAATAGGACAGACGGCCAAGGAGGAAACATTAATGACATCATAAGGAAGTATTTCTCCTAAGCAGTATAATTCCGTAGGCCATATAGAGTGACACCTCTTCATTTTTCTTAAAATCTCAGTTTTAAATTTTTAAATCATTTTGAGTTTTTTTAATGTGTTTCTAATAATACCACAGACGGCCAACGACGAAACATTAATGATATCATAAGGTTGTATTTCTCCTAAGCAGTATAATTCCGTAGGCCATATAGAGTGACACCTCCTCGTTTTTCTGAAAATCTCAGTTTTAAATTTTTAAATAATTTTTAGTTTTTTTAATGTGTTTCTTAGAATACCACAGACGGCCAAGGACGAAACATGCATGATATCAGGAGAAAGGACTTTTGTCATGCATTATAATACCCTGGTCCATGAAGAGTGACACCTCCTCGTTTTTCTGAAAATCTCAGTTTTAAACTTTTAAATAATTTAAATTTTTTAATGTGGCCTTCAGAATAGGACAGACGGCCAAGGACGAAACATTAATGATATCATAAGGTAGTATTTCTCCTAAGCAGTATAATTCCGTAGTCCATATAGAGTGACACCTCCTCGTTTTTCTGAAAATCTCAGTTTTAAACTTTTAAATAATTTAAATTTTTTAATGTGGCCTTCAGAATAGGACAGACGGCCAAGGACGAAACATTAATGATATCATAAGGTTGTATTTCTCCTAAGCAGTATAATTCCGTAGGCCATATAGAGTGACACCTCCTCGTTTTTCTGAAAATCTCAGTTTTAAACTTTTAAATAATTTAAATTTTTTAATGTGGCCTTCAGAATAGGACAGACGGCCAAGGACGAAACATTAATGATATCATAAGGTAGTATTTCTCCTAAGCAGTATAATTCCGTAGTCCATATAGAGTGACACCTCCTCGTTTTTCTGAAAATCTCAGTTTTAAACTTTTAAATAATTTAAATTTTTTAATGTGGCCTTCAGAATAGGACAGACGGCCAAGGACGAAACATTAATGATATCATAAGGTAGTATTTCTCCTAAGCAGTATAATTCCGTAGTCCATATAGAGTGACACCTCCTCGTTTTTCTGAAAATCTCAGTTTTAAACTTTTAAATAATTTAAATTTTTTAATGTGGCCTTCAGAATAGGACAGACGGCCAAGGACGAAACATTAATGATATCATAAGGTAGTATTTCTCCTAAGCAGTATAATTCCGTAGTCCATATAGAGTGACACCTCCTCGTTTTTCTGAAAATCTCAGTTTTAAACTTTTAAATAATTTAAATTTTTTAATGTGGCCTTCAGAATAGGACAGACGGCCAAGGACGAAACATTAATGATATCATAAGGTTGTATTTCTCCTAAGCAGTATAATTCCGTAGGCCATATAGAGTGACACCTCCTCGTTTTTCTGAAAATCTCAGTTTTAAATTTTTAAATAATTTTTAGTTTTTTTAATGTGTTTCTTAGAATACCACAGACGGCCAAGGACGAAACATGCATGATATCAGGAGAAAGGACTTTTGTCATGCATTATAATACCCTGGTCCATGAAGAGTGACACCTCCTCGTTTTTCTGAAAATCTCAGTTTTAAACTTTTAAATAATTTAAATTTTTTAATGTGGCCTTCAGAATAGGACAGACGGCCAAGGACGAAACATTAATGATATCATAAGGTTGTATTTCTCCTAAGCAGTATAATTCCGTAGGCCATATAGAGTGACACCTCCTCGTTTTTCTGAAAATCTCAGTTTTAAATTTTTAAATAATTTTGAGTTTTTTTAATGTGTTTCTAATAATACCACAGACGGCCAAGGACGAAACATTAATGATATCATAAGGTTGTATTTCTCCTAAGCAGTATAATTCCGTAGGCCATATAGAGTGACACCTCCTCGTTTTTCTGAAAATCTCAGTTTTAAATTTTTAAATAATTTTTAGTTTTTTTAATGTGTTTCTTAGAATACCACAGACGGCCAAGGACGAAACATGCATGATATCAGGAGAAAGGACTTTTGTCATGCATTATAATACCCTGGTCCATGAAGAGTGACACCTCCTCGTTTTTCTGAAAATCTCAGTTTTAAACTTTTAAATAATTTAAATTTTTTAATGTGGCCTTCAGAATAGGACAGACGGCCAAGGACGAAACATTAATGATATCATAAGGTAGTATTTCTCCTAAGCAGTATAATTCCGTAGGCCATATAGAGTGACACCTCTTCATTTTTCTTAAAATCTCAGTTTTAATTTTTTAAATCATTTTGAGTTTTTGTAATGTGTTTCTTAGAATACCACAGATGGCCAAGGACGAAACATGCATGATATCAGGAAAAAGGACTTTTGTCATGCATTATAATACCCTGGTCCATGAAGAGTGACACCTCCTCGTTTTTCTGAAAATCTCAATTTTAAATTTTTAAATAATTTAAATTTTTCAATGTGGCTTTCAGAATAGGACAGACGGCCAAGGACGAAACATTAATGATATCATAAGGAAGTATTTCTCCTAAGCAGTATAATTCCGTAGTCCATATAGAGTGACACCTCTTCATTTTTCTTAAAATCTCAGTTTTAAATTTTTAAATAATTTTGAGTTTTTTAAATGTGTTTCTAATAATACCACAGACGGCCAAGGACGAAACATTAATGATATCATAAGGTTGTATTCCTCCTAAGCAGTATAATTCCGTAGGCCATATAGAGTGACACCTCTTCATTTTTCTGAAAATCTCAGTTTTAAATTTTTAAATAATTTAAATTTTTTAATGTGGCCTTCAGAATAGGACAGACGGCCAAGGACGAAACATTAATGATATCATAAGGTTGTATTTCTCCTAAGCAGTATAATTCCGTAGGCCATATAGAGTGACACCTCCTCGTTTTTCTGAAAATCTCAGTTTTAAATTTTTAAATAATTTTGAGTTTTTTTAATGTGTTCCTTAGAATACCACAGACGGCCAGGGACGAAACATGCATGATATCAGGAGAAAGGACTTTTGTCATGCATTATAATACCCTGGTCCATGAAGAGTGACACCTCCTCGTTTTTCTGAAAATCTCAGTTTTAAATTTTTAAATAATTTAAATTTTTTAATGTGGCCTTCAGAATAGGACAGACGGCCAAGGACGAAACATTAATGATATCATAAGGTTGTATTTCTCCTAAGCAGTATAATTCCGTAGGCCATATAGAGTGACACCTCCTCGTTTTTCTGAAAATCTCAGTTTTAAATTTTTAAATAATTTTGAGTTTTTTTAATGTGTTCCTTAGAATACCACAGACGGCCAAGGACGAAACATGCATGATATCAGGAGAAAGGACTTTTGTCATGCATTATAATACCCTGGTCCATGAAGAGTGACACCTCCTCGTTTTTCTGAAAATCTCAGTTTTAAATTTTTAAATAATTTAAATTTTTTAATGTGGCCTTCAGAATAGGACAGACGGCCAAGGACGAAACATTAATGATATCATAAGGTAGTATTTCTCCTAAGCAGTATAATTCCGTAGGCCATATAGAGTGACACCTCTTCATTTTTCTTAAAATCTCAGTTTTAATTTTTTAAATCATTTTGAGTTTTTGTAATGTGTTTCTTAGACAACCACAGACGGCCAAGGACGAAACATGCATGATATCAGGAAAAAGGACTTTTGTCATGCATTATAATACCCTGGTCCATGAAGAGTGACACCTCCTCGTTTTTCTGAAAATCTCAATTTTAAATTTTTAAATAATTTAAATTTTTTAATGTGGCTTTCAGAATAGGACAGACGGCCAAGGACGAAACATTAATGATATCATAAGGAAGTATTTCTCCTAAGCAGTATAATTCCGTAGGCCATATAGAGTGACACCTCTTCATTTTTCTTAAAATCTCAGTTTTAAATTTTTAAATAATTTTGAGTTTTTTTAATGTGTTTCTAATAATACCACAGACGGCCAAGGACGAAACATTAATGATATCATAAGGAAGTATTTCTCCTAAGCAGTATAATTCCGTAGGCCATATAGAGTGACACCTCCTCGTTTTTCTGAAAATCTCAGTTTTAAATTTTTAAATAATTTTGAGTTTTTTTAATGTGTTTCTAATAATACCACAGACGGCCAAGGACGAAACATTAATGATATCATAAGGTTGTATTTCTCCTAAGCAGTATAATTCCGTAGGCCATATAGAGTGACACCTCCTCGTTTTTCTGAAAATCTCAGTTTTAAATTTTTAAATAATTTTGAGTTTTTTTAATGTGTTCCTTAGAATACCACAGACGGCCAAGGACGAAACATGCATGATATCAGGAGAAAGGACTTTTGTCATGCATTATAATACCCTGGTCCATGAAGAGTGACACCTCCTCGTTTTTCTGAAAATCTCAGTTTTAAATTTTTAAATAATTTAAATTTTTTAATGTGGCCTTCAGAATAGGACAGACGGCCAAGGACGAAACATTAATGATATCATAAGGTTGTATTTCTCCTAAGCAGTATAATTTCGTAGGCCATATAGAGTGACACCTCCTCGTTTTTCTGAAAATCTCAGTTTTAAATTTTTAAATAATTTTGAGTTTTTTTAATGTGTTCCTTAGAATACCACAGACGGCCAAGGACGAAACATGCATGATATCAGGAGAAAGGACTTTTGTCATGCATTATAATACCCTGGTCCATGAAGAGTGACACCTCCTCGTTTTTCTGAAAATCTCAGTTTTAAATTCTTAAATAATTTAAATTTTTTAATGTGGCCTTCAGAATAGGACAGACGGCCAAGGACGAAACATTAATGATATCATAAGGTTGTATTTCTCCTAAGCAGTATAATTCCGTAGGCCATATAGAGTGACACCTCCTCGTTTTTCTGAAAATCTCAGTTTTAAATTTTTAAATAATTTGGAGTTTTTTTAATGTGTTCCTTAGAATACCACAGACGGCCAAGGACGAAACATGCATGATATCAGGAGAAAGGACTTTTGTCATGCATTATAATACCCTGGTCCATGAAGAGTGACACCTCCTCGTTTTTCTGAAAATCTCAGTTTTAAATTTTTAAATAATTTAAATTTTTTAATGTGGCCTTCAGAATAGGACAGACGGCCAAGGAGGAAACATTAATGATATCATAAGGTTGTATTTCTCCTAAGCAGTATAATTCCGTAGGCCATATAGAGTGACACCTCTTCATTTTTCTTAAAATCTCAGTTTTAATTTTTTAAATCATTTTGAGTTTTTGTAATGTGTTTCTTAGACAACCACAGACGGCCAAGGACGAAACATGCATGATATCAGGAAAAAGGACTTTTGTCATGCATTATAATACCCTGGTCCATGAAGAGTGACACCTCCTCGTTTTTCTGAAAATCTCAATTTTAAATTTTTAAATAATTTAAATTTTTTAATGTGGCTTTCAGAATAGGACAGACGGCCAAGGAGGAAACATTAATGACATCATAAGGAAGTATTTCTCCTAAGCAGTATAATTCCGTAGGCCATATAGAGTGACACCTCTTCATTTTTCTTAAAATCTCAGTTTTAAATTTTTAAATCATTTTGAGTTTTTTTAATGTGTTTCTAATAATACCACAGACGGCCAACGACGAAACATTAATGATATCATAAGGTTGTATTTCTCCTAAGCAGTATAATTCCGTAGGCCATATAGAGTGACACCTCCTCGTTTTTCTGAAAATCTCAGTTTTAAATTTTTAAATAATTTTTAGTTTTTTTAATGTGTTTCTTAGAATACCACAGACGGCCAAGGACGAAACATGCATGATATCAGGAGAAAGGACTTTTGTCATGCATTATAATACCCTGGTCCATGAAGAGTGACACCTCCTCGTTTTTCTGAAAATCTCAGTTTTAAACTTTTAAATAATTTAAATTTTTTAATGTGGCCTTCAGAATAGGACAGACGGCCAAGGACGAAACATTAATGATATCATAAGGTAGTATTTCTCCTAAGCAGTATAATTCCGTAGTCCATATAGAGTGACACCTCCTCGTTTTTCTGAAAATCTCAGTTTTAAACTTTTAAATAATTTAAATTTTTTAATGTGGCCTTCAGAATAGGACAGACGGCCAAGGACGAAACATTAATGATATCATAAGGTTGTATTTCTCCTAAGCAGTATAATTCCGTAGGCCATATAGAGTGACACCTCCTCGTTTTTCTGAAAATCTCAGTTTTAAACTTTTAAATAATTTAAATTTTTTAATGTGGCCTTCAGAATAGGACAGACGGCCAAGGACGAAACATTAATGATATCATAAGGTAGTATTTCTCCTAAGCAGTATAATTCCGTAGTCCATATAGAGTGACACCTCCTCGTTTTTCTGAAAATCTCAGTTTTAAACTTTTAAATAATTTAAATTTTTTAATGTGGCCTTCAGAATAGGACAGACGGCCAAGGACGAAACATTAATGATATCATAAGGTAGTATTTCTCCTAAGCAGTATAATTCCGTAGTCCATATAGAGTGACACCTCCTCGTTTTTCTGAAAATCTCAGTTTTAAACTTTTAAATAATTTAAATTTTTTAATGTGGCCTTCAGAATAGGACAGACGGCCAAGGACGAAACATTAATGATATCATAAGGTAGTATTTCTCCTAAGCAGTATAATTCCGTAGTCCATATAGAGTGACACCTCCTCGTTTTTCTGAAAATCTCAGTTTTAAACTTTTAAATAATTTAAATTTTTTAATGTGGCCTTCAGAATAGGACAGACGGCCAAGGACGAAACATTAATGATATCATAAGGTTGTATTTCTCCTAAGCAGTATAATTCCGTAGGCCATATAGAGTGACACCTCCTCGTTTTTCTGAAAATCTCAGTTTTAAATTTTTAAATAATTTTTAGTTTTTTTAATGTGTTTCTTAGAATACCACAGACGGCCAAGGACGAAACATGCATGATATCAGGAGAAAGGACTTTTGTCATGCATTATAATACCCTGGTCCATGAAGAGTGACACCTCCTCGTTTTTCTGAAAATCTCAGTTTTAAACTTTTAAATAATTTAAATTTTTTAATGTGGCCTTCAGAATAGGACAGACGGCCAAGGAGGAAACATTAATGATATCATAAGGTTGTATTTCTCCTAAGCAGTATAATTCCGTAGGCCATATAGAGTGACACCTCCTCGTTTTTCTGAAAATCTTAGTTTTAAATTTTTAAATAATTTTGAGTTTTTTTAATGTGTTTCTAATAATACCACAGACGGCCAAGGACGAAACATTAATGATATCATAAGGTTGTATTTCTCCTAAGCAGTATAATTCCGTAGGCCATATAGAGTGACACCTCCTCGTTTTTCTGAAAATCTCAGTTTTAAATTTTTAAATAATTTTTAGTTTTTTTAATGTGTTTCTTAGAATACCACAGACGGCCAAGGACGAAACATGCATGATATCAGGAGAAAGGACTTTTGTCATGCATTATAATACCCTGGTCCATGAAGAGTGACACCTCCTCGTTTTTCTGAAAATCTCAGTTTTAAACTTTTAAATAATTTAAATTTTTTAATGTGGCCTTCAGAATAGGACAGACGGCCAAGGACGAAACATTAATGATATCATAAGGTAGTATTTCTCCTAAGCAGTATAATTCCGTAGGCCATATAGAGTGACACCTCTTCATTTTTCTTAAAATCTCAGTTTTAATTTTTTAAATCATTTTGAGTTTTTGTAATGTGTTTCTTAGAATACCACAGATGGCCAAGGACGAAACATGCATGATATCAGGAAAAAGGACTTTTGTCATGCATTATAATACCCTGGTCCATGAAGAGTGACACCTCCTCGTTTTTCTGAAAATCTCAATTTTAAATTTTTAAATAATTTAAATTTTTCAATGTGGCTTTCAGAATAGGACAGACGGCCAAGGACGAAACATTAATGATATCATAAGGAAGTATTTCTCCTAAGCAGTATAATTCCGTAGTCCATATAGAGTGACACCTCTTCATTTTTCTTAAAATCTCAGTTTTAAATTTTTAAATAATTTTGAGTTTTTTAAATGTGTTTCTAATAATACCACAGACGGCCAAGGACGAAACATTAATGATATCATAAGGTTGTATTCCTCCTAAGCAGTATAATTCCGTAGGCCATATAGAGTGACACCTCTTCATTTTTCTTAAAATCTCAGTTTTAAATTTTTAAATAATTTAAATTTTTTAATGTGGCCTTCAGAATAGGACAGACGGCCAAGAACGAAACATTAATGATATCATAAGGAAGTATTTCTCCTAAGCAGTATAATTCCGTAGGCCATATAGAGTGACACCTCTTAATTTTTCTTAAAATCTCAGTTTTAAATTTTTAAATCATTTTGAGTTTTTTTAATGTGTTTCTTAGAATACCACAGACGGCCAAGGGCGAAACATGCATGGTATCTGGAGAAAGGACTTTTGTCATGCATTATAATACCCTGGTCCATGAAGAGTGACACCTCCTCGTTTTTCTGAAAATCTCAATTTTAAATTTTTAAATAATTTAAATTTTTTAATGTGGCTTTCAGAATAGGACAGACGGCCAAGGAGGAAACATTAATGACATCATAAGGAAGTATTTCTCCTAAGCAGTATAATTCCGTAGGCCATATAGAGTGACACCTCTTCATTTTTCTTAAAATCTCAGTTTTAAATTTTTAAATCATTTTGAGTTTTTTTAATGTGTTTCTAATAATACCACAGACGGCCAAGGACGAAACATTAATGATATCATAAGGTAGTATTTCTCCTAAGCAGTATAATTCCGTAGGCCATATAGAGTGACACCTCTTCATTTTTCTTAAAATCTCAGTTTTAAATTTTTAAATCATTTTGAGTTTTTGTAATGTGTTTCTTAGAATACCACAGACGGCCAAGGGCGAAACATGCATGATATCAGGAGAAAGGACTTTTGTCATGCATTATAATACCCTGGTCCATGAAGAGTGACACCTCCTCGTTTTTCTGAAAATCTCAGTTTTAAACTTTTAAATAATTTAAATTTTTTAATGTGGCCTTCAGAATAGGACAGACGGCCAAGGACGAAACATTAATGATATCATAAGGTTGTATTTCTCCTATGCAGTATAATTCCGTAGGCCATATAGAGTGACACCTCCTCGTTTTTCTGAAAATCTCAGTTTTAAATTTTTAAATAATTTTTAGTTTTTTTAATGTGTTTCTTAGAATACCACAGACGGCCAAGGACGAAACATGCATGATATCAGGAGAAAGGACTTTTGTCATGCATTATAATACCCTGGTCCATGAAGAGTGACACCTCCTCGTTTTTCTGAAAATAAATTGTTGATTGTAATAGGTCTCTTATGTTTCTGTTCCCCTTCCTTCTCTTGCACGCGTCCCTATCTTGCCTGTCTGTCTGTCTGTCTCTCTCTCTCTGACACACAGATCGGTTCCAACAAGTTATATTAAACTTGATATTAATTAATTAATTGTTGAAATATAATACGTTTCATTCTTCATTCGCACTTTCATTCCCCTATACTGATCTCCCTTTTCTTCTACGTATTTTTTCTAAATTTGTATATGTATTGATTGAGTTTGTCATTCTCTCTCCCAGGCACATACATAAACAAAAACAATTTCAATATTGATAAATGCATCATTTAATCTGATGAACCAACGGCAGTAAACAACACGCAGAACAATCTTAAATATAATAATATTTCGTAGATTTTCACAACCAAATGGCAAATTGTCAAATATGATTTTTCACATCGTCAAATATTATGCTTCCTTCTCTGTGGCCGTAGAAAGTTAAAAACGGTATTTTTACTAGTTGCCAAGGTAGTATTGTTGTCAAACCCTTTTGTTTAAAATTTGAAATCATGAAATACCATATATAAATAATTATATAATTATAAAATTCCACACATATATATAGATATAATTTACAATTTCGTTAAATATGTTTTGACAATATAGCTCCATCAGTATGTAAAATGGGCCGTTTCGTTTTTCCAGTGAATGTATAAGATTTATGTTTGGCCCATGGGCCTTAAACGAGGATGGTAAGCACCTCCAGTTTTATACACAGTGAAACTAGGTTCATATGTCAGTAAACCCAAGTGGTCCATTGAAACCCAGTGTCCTCCAAAAATATGTCAAATTTGATATAAAAGAAACATTTTACATTCAGAACGTTTAATCAGAAAATAAAATACAAAGGAAAATGGAGCCTATTGTCAATACGTATTGGATATTGGAATGAGTGTATTACAATACGTTTTGTACACGAATAGACGGACCAATACGCAGCCCTTATATATACCCTTTAATAAATTACAACAGATAATTCACAATGGCAGGTATAAATGGCAAGTACAAGTAATAATTGCAAGTACAAGTGAATCAACCAGTGTAATAAGTCTGTAACATTAGTTCATAAAACAGGTCATACCTTTTCGGTGCTACTTTGGCGATATATATCATATCGCGTATCGTATCGAGAGAAACTATATTGTTAAAGCCCTAATACATATGTGTTTATATATGTGTATATGTATATTGCCACTGAAACAACAACAAGATACGGAAGTCAGATCCAGTTTACTGTATTATCTGCGATCAGGTCATCAGTTTTCAAACTTGACCAAGCCCTAAATATTGAACATAGACGGTCCAATATGGTGACTCTGCTTCTAGTTCCCTTCTAAGTAATTGCGCTAATTGACACATTAGAAACTATAATCCTGTTACGTCTAAGCCTTTAAACTTAATTTCTCAAATATTTTCTCTTTTTCGACTCATGTAATCTTTCATATTGGATTCCGTGGAAAGACAAGCCTGTTCGACCTCCTGATATTTTTTTCCTGAGTTAATCATTACTAGAAAGACGAGGACTTCTTTCAGAATGACTTCACTCAGATATGTTGTGGCTGCTAGACTGTAAAAAAATGTTAAAACAATATGTTTCATAGGGACAAATGCTTAAACAAGGTCCCTGTGGGTCATGGCGCTCAGCTGAAATTATGAGAATAGTTTTGATAGAAACCTAACATAAGGAAATATGGCACCAGTTAGCTCCCATGATTACATATATGTATTGGTATCTGAACTAAGTGACTGTAATATGCATGTAAAATATAAAGGAGTAATAAAGTGGAGATGAGTTGATCAAAGTATAATAATACACATTATATTTATTAATGGAAATAAGAGGGCGTAAAAAATAATCAAAATTTTCAATTTTTCAAATCAGAACGAGTCTGATAACCATTGTCATTCAAAACTGGGCTATCAACTTGAAACAAATATGTTGACAGATGGCCCCTGTGACTTTGACCTTTGACCCTAAAATTCATAATTTTCTGCCGGTGTTGGCAGGTGACCAAATGTGGAAGATGGACGGTTTGGGATGAAAAGTTTGGCTTAAAATGCATCCACATCTTTAAAAAGAAGTGGATCCTGAAATCAAAATGGTTCTTACCTTATTGATGGGCCATATATTAGTCAAGTTTGAAACCATATTTTGCAATCAAACCTTGGGTTATCATCAAGAAGCAAATTTGACGGACATACAGAAAAACGAACAGATGGACAGATGGATGGATTGACAAGGTGACTACTATAGGGCATCCACTTTTTCAAGCGGGACCCAATAACACATCAGGTTTCGGGACACAAGATTAAACCGCAGTCGAGAAACTGACATCATTGCTGTCATTAACGGTAAAAAAAAAAAGAAGAAAAAAAATCGTAATAATTAGAAAAAATACAAGTGGCGCCACCAGTTTTCGGGAATTGACAACCTTTTTAGGTCAATATTCAAGGCAAGATTCAGGGCAATCCATAAATTAATTATTACGATGTTGGAGGATTTGTATCAATTTTCAATTATTCAGGGGGGTACTTACAAGGCCCATAGCTCGGAAGATATTAGGTCACAGTAACTTTATTTCAGGTGTCCAAGGAGATTTTTATTCACCTCCCTGGAGGTGTCTAGGTTCAATGGTGTCAATACGTGCCAGTCTAGCAGACAGACAGACGGACGACGGACAATGAACGATCACTATAGCCCAGTAGACTTACAGTCAGCTGAGCTAAAAATAATCAAGTGTATTAATTTGCAAAATTAAAATGCACAGTTTGTACACCTATAAGCACAATTTTTACGTGTACTTTGAACAAAGCGATTAAATCTTATTCATCTAAGATCAGTGTATGTGCTGGATAAATGCAATAGAAACTGTAAATTGTAGCACAATAATAATGTAATATTTTATGTCGTTATGGCATGATGTATATCATCAAAATAATTAAATTTTCACTGGCGGTCAAAGAGCATCACATACATCATAAAAAAACTATTATATTTATTACCTATTGTGCTTGAACATGTTTTGTAGTCTTTCGCTGACATCTTTCAGCGTAGTGAAACTACTGAAGTAACTGCAAAGTTAGATGCAATATTTCAGCAAGTGCAAAAGCCGACAGTATTCTTGTTAAAAGGTGATAAAAAAGTAAGCATGCATTCACACTAATGAATTTTTCATACCTTTGACAAAACCATTCATATACGAAAAATCATATTTTAAAACAAGAAACTGGCTGATAATACTTAATATACAATAATTTAGTTATACATATCTGCATTTTAGTAACAAAGTGGTACAACAAAGTGGTACATATGTTTAATATTTTAGAACCTGCCTTGTTGAGACTTGGGTTATATATGTCTTGAATAAGTAATCGAGGATAGACTCCACAGTCTGAAAAATACATGAAAGGATTGTTCAACGTACAATGTACAAAAATGAAAATAACACAAGATCTTGTGTTGAAAATATATAACACTTTTTGTATTGATGTAATGCAAACACGTGAAATAAGGCTAAAACAAAAGGCCGTGTGTTCTTTGTATATATCGTTGCAAGATGACGATGGATATATTTATTGATGCGTGTTGTGTTCATTGCCGTCTGTCCTATGGTTAAGATTTGCAAGTGAAATGTTTTATTGAATTCTTCAAATGGCAAGTGTTTGAAGAAGACAAGCTTTTAAAGAGGAAAATGATTCCGCAGAAAACGAAATTTAAAACTCAAATTAATTTAAAAATTTAAAACTAAGATTTTTTTTTTAAAATGAAGAGGTGTCACTCTTCATGGACCATGGTATTATAATACATGGCACAATTTCTTTCTCATGATACCATGCATGTTGTGTTCTTGGCCGTCTGTCATTGGTAAAAGCCATATTTAAAAATTTAAATTATTTTAAAATTTAAAACTGAGCATTTCGGTAAAATAAAGGGGTGTCACTCTATGTGGTCTATGGAATTATAATGCCTTTGGGGAAATACTTCCTGATGATATTCATCCTCTTTCGTCCTTGGCCGTCTGGCCTATGCTGAAAACGAAATTTAAAAACTCAAATTAATTTAAAAATTTAAAATTGAGATTTTCAGAAAACTGAAGAGGTGTCACTCTATGTGGTATATGGAATTATAATGCGTTTGGGAAATACTTTCTGGTGATATTCAACCTCATTCGTCCTTGGCCGTCTGGCCTATGCTGAAAACGAAATTTAAAAACTCAAATTAATTTAAAAATTTAAAACTAAGATTTTTTTTTAAAATGAAGAGGTGTCACTCTTCATGGACCATGGTATTATAATACATGGCACAATTTCTTTCTCATGATACCATGCATGTTGTGTTCTTGGCCGTCTGTCATTGGTAAAAGCCATATTTAAAAATTTAAATTATTTTAAAATTTAAAACTGAGCATTTCGGTAAAATAAAGGGGTGTCACTCTATGTGGTCTACGGAATTATAATGCCTTTGGGAAATACTTCCTGATGATATTCATCATCATTCGTCCTTGGCCGTCTGGCCTATGCTGAAAACGAAATTTAAAAACTCAAATTAATTTAAAAATTTAAAACTGAGATTTTCAGAAAACTGAAGAGGTGTCACTCTATGTGGTATATGGAATTATAATGCGTTTGGGAAATACTTTCTGGTGATATTCAACCTCATTCGTCCTTGGCCGTCTGGCCTATGCTGAAAACGAAATTTAAAAACTCAAATTAATTTAAAAATTTAAAACTAAGCTTTTTTTAAAAAATGAAGAGGTGTCACTCTTCATGGACCATGGTATTATTATACATGGCACAATTCCTTTCTCATGATACCATGCATGTAGTGTTCTTGGCCGTCTGTCATTGGTAAAAGCCATATTTAAAAATTTAAATTATTTAAAATTTAGAGCTGAGCATTTCGGTAAAATAAAGTGGTGTCACTCTATGTGGTCCATGGAATTATAATGCCTTTGGGAAATACTTCCTGATGATATTCATCATCTTTCTACCTTGGTCGTCTGGCATATGCTGAAAACGAAATTAAAAAACTCAAATTTATTTAAAAATTTAAAACCGAGATTTTCAGAAAAAAAAGAAGTCATGTCACTCTGTATGGACCATGGTGTATTTATTATAAAGCATGACGCAAGTCCTTTCGCGTGATATTATGCATGTTGTGTTCTTGGCTGTCTGTCCTTGGTAAAAGCCACATTTAAAAACTCAAATTTATTTTAAAAAAATTAAAACTGAGATTTTCTGGAAAATTAAGAGGGATCACTTTGTAGTCCGTACGTATTGGAAAAAGAAGAACGTACATGTTTACTTGTGAAACAGAAAACCAAGTCCTCCTTCCTCTTTTACTTTTTTTCTGATTTAACATGGAATGGGTTAAATTGGCTCGTGAAAAGGAAATATATAATAATCCTTTGTTATGCGCATAAAGTGTTAAATCTATCCTAAATCTGCATAGCTTGTTTTTGTCCGTGGGAAGCGATCTTAGGTTCGACTAGAGCCCATGCGTAAAACTGGAGGGTCATTTGCCATTACTGGAGTGATTCACCAATGGCGAATCAGCAGACTTAATGCCGGCTTCACTGGTTTTCCAATCCTGAACCCGGAACCGGCCTCTAACTTCTGCGACGTTCTGTTCATAGGGTCCCCCTTTGTCTCGGCCTAAGACGTGTGATTCCGATCCACTCTGCTCCTCTCCGTCAACAACGTCGTATCACAGTTGTGGATCCGCAACAAGGTCCCCCCGAACACCTGTGGATACCTGTGAACTAAGACGAAACACCACGAAACACTCTTTTAAATTCGAATTTGAAACAAAAATTGGCATCGGTTGATATATTATCATGAGCCGATTATGTCAAGAAGTATTGTTCCAATCATGCCCATTACTTTATAAAATAAAAGAAAGCTGTTGCCATAGGTCTGGCCCGGACACTGATCATACAGGCTAAAGCTCTGGCACCCCCTATGAGCATGTGCACTGACCCTGCTGGACACACCTTGTAGCTGACCCATGACATGACTAAGGCTTTGAGTTCATACAGGTGTTTATTTCTTTTCTTTACAAATCTTGACTCTTCTTACACCGTGAAACTACACAAACAAACAAAAAACACTAATAAGGACTAATACAAGACAAATAAGAAAAGTGACATAATGAATGGAACTGTTGATTAATTTTACCATTTACCTTGACTGTTTGATATCATATTTTTACTGAGAATATTATTTAAAATATACAGCATTATTGTGGTTCATTATACAAATAAAATATGTATGAGTGGTGATATAAACTGAGTAATACTGATTGATGAACAGAAAATTTTACAAAGTTGAATTAAAATGAACAAATACACAAAATTAAGATATTGGTAAACAATGAATCAATTTGTTACTTTCTTACAAAATTATTCTGGCCATGTTTTGTCTCTAGAAATGTGCAGACTTGTGCTGACATCTGGTGACAGACTGACTGACTAGATTTCAAATATCCACATAGAACGTTAGTGCTGACATCTGGTGGCACAATGAATGACTAAACTGGCATAAATGCTTTTTCGTGCGTACCGGGTAATGACTATTTTTGCCTTGCGTCTTGTTACAACAATAAAAAATATAACTAAATACATTAATACCAAAATACATGAAAGTTTAGTACATAGCCAGTCTTACGAGAGCTCTTTACACGATGAAATATATATATATATATATATTAAGCTTACTAAAAGAACGGAGATTGACAAACCACACCCTATTGGTGCGCTATGGGTTCATGGACAAACAACTAACAATAAAACAAGGTTAATAAAAGGCTACATATTACAAATATATTCATTTTCATCGACCATATGTAACAATGAACATAACGTACCTCGGTTCACCTTGTCAAGGGGGCTAATTTTGCATTATTTGCGTTCTATTCTCTGATCTTCGACGTGTCAACTTTTCTTTTGTGAGGCCTTGTTACTGTCAACTCGTACGAATATATTAAGCCGAACTACGTGAAAGGATAGACGTATAGCTGACAACTTATACAATATAAAAACGTATTATGATAAGAAATTACCACGTGACCCTTGCAAAGCTGAAATACTCTGAGACAGCAGATTACACAAGAACAACTTAAACCATGCATGTAAAATTAGAACTATGTTACCCTGCGAGAGGATATTAACATACCATACGTGGCTTGGCTTCGGAGGGTGAAACATTACCCCACCCGATTGTATTTTAGTTTCAACTGTGAATACTAGATGGCAGCACTAAAACAATACATAACTGGCAATCAACAAACCGATGTATGGACATTTACACTCCCACCAATCATGTTATGATAAATGAATAGAATTATCATGCATGATTTTAAATATGTTTAAACATCGTAAACTACAGATTTAAACAATCTTAACACATTACATAGTGGAATGAAAATTCATTCCGCTTCGAGGAGAACTACTAGTTTTTGAATTGGCCTCTCTATGACTGAATGTCCTGAGGAAAGGTTTCCTTTTCCACTTTGATCTCCAACCTGGATTCTTACGCGGCGCACCAAACCGTCACTATCCTTTGTAGTGTCCACTACTCGTCCAAGTCTCCATTTGTTCCTGGGGAGGGTAACATCCTGAATGATGACTATGTCGTTCTCCTTCAGGTTTCGTCGGCGTGCATGCCATTTTTGACGTGTAGCGATGTTTGTGATGTATTCCCTTCTCCACACCAGAATTGTTCAGTCAGGTACTGAACTCTGCGCCATCTCTTAGTCGCAAAGACATCTTCCTTCACAAATTTTCCAGGTGGCGGAAGTGCTACCTTGGATTTCATCATTAGCAAATGATTTGGCGTCAAAGGTTCGAGAGACATTGGGTCATTGATCGACTGCACTGTGAGCGGGCGACTGTTGACTATGGCCATAGCTTCATAGAACAATGTTCTAAGGGATGAGTCGTCAAGTCTTCCTGGAAACTGAGCAAGGGTAGCATTCAAGATATTTCGTATTGTTCTAATTTGGCGTTCCCAGACTCCTCCTGCATGGCTGGCCGAAGGGGCGTTGATAACAAACTCACATTGTTTCTCTGACAGAAAGATTTCCAATGCCTTGACATCACATTGTTTTAATGCTTGCCTGAATTCATTTCTAGCTCCAACGAAGTTTGAACCCTGGTCACAATGAAGCTGACTGACCGCACCTCTTAGACTTATGAAGCACCTCAAAGCATTGATAAAAGCATCTGTGGAGAGATCTTCAAGCATCTCTATATGGACGGCTCGGGAAGAGAGGCATGTGATGATTAAACCAATATCTCTTGGATTCCTTGCGGGCTCTTTTAATGAGGAAAGGGCCGAAGCAATCCATGCCCGAGTACGTGAATGGTGCCGAAACGTCAACCCGTTCCTTGGGAAGCTCTGCCATCAGTTGTTCTTCAAGCGGACGTCTAAATTTCCTGCATAGCACACAATTACGAATCAGCTTGGCAATTAATTTGCTCCCACCTATGACCCAAAATCCATTTGCCCGAAGTTCCATTTGGGTCTGGCTTCTTCCCTGATGAGAGATTTTATTGTGGTAGTGGGACACAATTAGATCCGTTATGTGACTGTTTTTCGGGAGAATGACTGGATGTTTCATTTCTTCACAGACAGACGAATTTTTTAGTCTTCCACCAACGCGGAGAAGCCCGCCACACAATATTGGATCTAAACTGTACAAAACACTTGTACTTGGAAGACTATCTTCCTTTCGGATGATTTCGAGTTCTCTACAGAAGGCTTGTTGTTGACGAGTCGTATGATCATGTTTGCAGCTTCATCACGTTCCTTAGCAGTCACTATTGTGCTGTGAAGGCTTTCTTTGGATCCCAGCCTTTTGATCCTTGCAATAACTTTGGTCAGCTTAGACCATGCTGAAAACCGATTTAGACGGTCAAGGAAGTCCACATCCTGTTTGGATTCGGTTTTAAATACTTGGGCTGTCTTCACTTCAGGATCACCAACCAGCAACTCTGAGGAGAAGTTTAACTTTTCGAGAATTTCTTGCTCCCAAAGGAACTTGGGCCCTGATAACCAGCTTGATGAGAGAATATCTGCTACTTGAAGTCCTCTGGAGGCATGATCTGCTGGGTTTTCAGTCGTTTCTACGTTGTGCCATTGAGAAGGCTCAGACCTCTCTCTGATTTGCTGCACACGGTTTGAGACGAACACATGAAACCGCCTATGTAACCCAGCACAACTAGAGAGTCGGACCAGAAGTATTCTTGGTCGATTTTCATTTCCAGCTCATTTTTTAGCATCACACTCAATTTAGACGCTGTCACTGCAGCAGAAAGCTCTAATCTTGGAATGGTTGTAACCTTTGTGGGGGCAACTCTTGCTTTTGCCAAAAGCAGGCAGCAATGAACATCATTGTTTTCATTTTTCAATCTTAGGTATGAACAAGCCCCGTATCCGTTGCTGCTGGCGTCTGAGAAATGATGTAGTTCTGTTCTGATGATCCGCCCAAAGTCACGGGGATGATAGCACCTTGGAATTGATATCTTCTTCAATTCCTGCAACCCATTCTTCCAGTCCTCCCACCGTGAACACAGATCATCTGGGAGGGAGTCGTCCCAACCAATGTTTCTATAACAAAGCTCCTGCAGAATGCGTTTTCCACTAAGGATATATGGAGCGACAAATCCTAGTGGATCAAACACTGACGCAACTAATGACAGGACACCATGACGACTCGAAGGCTTGTCTTTCATGTCAATATGAAAGCTGAAAGTGTCACTGTCAACTGACCACTGGATTCCAAGAGCGCGCTCTGAAGGACTCGCATCCATATTAAGGTCAAGTGAAGCGGAGGATTCTGCTCTTTCAGAGGAGATTACACATTCAAGTATGCCTTTCTCGTTTGAGTTGAACTTGTGCAGGCGTAGGCCTCCCCGCTTACACAACTCTTGGGATTCCTTGACCAACGTTTTCGCTTCCTTTATAGTTGGAACACTTGTTAACCCGTCATCTACATAGAAGTTCTTCTCAATGAATGCTGATGCTAATGGCATTTCAGTTTTGTGTTGACGAGCCAGATATTTCAGACCAAAATTTGCACAGCCTGGGGATGATGTGGCCCCAAAGAGATGTACAGTCATTCTGTACTCCTGAGGGTTCCTTATTTAGGTCTCCATCTGTCCACCAGAGGAATCTAAGATAGTTTCGCAGTTCAGGAGTAACAAAGAACTGGTGGTACATCTTTTCAATGTCGCAGATAACGGCCACATTTTCCTTTCTGAAGCGAAGGATGACACCTACAAGGGAGTTGATCAAGTCAGGTCCTGCAAGCAGGTTGTCATTGAGGCAGACAGAACGGAATTTAGCCGAGCAATCAAACACAACTCTGAGCTTGTTCGGTTTCTTAGGGTGGTACACACCATGGTGTGGGATGTACCACACAGTTTCTCCTTCTTTTGCTGCTGGTGCCACCTCTGCGTGACCTCTTTCAATCATTTCTTCCATGAAGTCCTTGTATTGCTTGTGCTCATCTTTGTTGTTGCCTAGTTTTCTTTTCAGACTCTGGAGGCGAATTTCTGCCAGTTTCTTATTGTTTGGTAAGAAAGGCGTATTGCTGTCTTTGAAAGGCAACGGCATTTCATAATGGCCATCTTCTTTCTGGGAAATGTTATCCTGCAGGAACTGAACAAATCGCACATCATCTTGAGACACATACTTGTCTTCGTAACTGCTTTCATTGAAGTCCTTTTCTAAAGCCTTTAGTGTTTCGTTGACTGCTGGAGAAGGCATTTCCCTTGCAGTGATCCTATGCACAAAACCTTTGCTTCCCTGCCTATCTAGGTGGGGATTTGAGGAACCAATAATGCTCCATCCTAGCTCAGTTCTTTGAGCGAAAGGCTTATCTGTGCCAGCTCTGATGACTTCTAAAGGCGCTAAGGCCCAAGGACAGTTGCATCCGATTAACAGACCGACTTCACAGCTTTGAAGTGGAGGCAGCATGCTGGCCAGATGTTCAAGATGTGGCCATTGCAATGCGGTTTCTCTGGTTGGAATATAAGTCTTGTCTATCGGGATGAAGTCTCTGGTGTATGCGTGACGTATTGGAACCAGTGTTTCTGAGCCGAGTCCGCGAATCTGAAGGTCATAGATGCTATTACTTGGAATGATGGTGTCTACAGCCGTCATCGTGCTGAGCTTAAGCTGGACAGGTTGTCCGTTCTCACCTAGTTGTTTAGCTAGTTCTTCCAAAACGAAGGTCGAGTCGCTCTGCGTGTCAAGTAATGCATACGTGAGTATTTCCTTCTGTGGTTCTTGCACGCTGGAAACGACAACTGTGAACGATACTGGTTGTAGCACAGGAATGTTGTGTTGCTACATGTGATGTTGCATTACTTACTTGGGACACATTTATTTCTGACGAAGATTGTTCACCTTGCATGGTAACTGGTGATGTAGTTGTTCTGTTTTCATGTAGACAAGTTGGATGGCGTCTACCACATACGCCACATATGTGCCGTGTTCTACATTCTTTCGAATTGTGTCCTCTCTTTAAACATCCAAAGCACAGGTTGTTTGCTTGGATGTATTGCTTCCTTTCTGTCGCAGATTTTGCTGCAAACACAGGGCACTTGGCTATCCCATGATTCATGTCCTTGCAGATATAACAGGGAGCTCTTTGTCGGTTTTCTGATGGTCGAGTCCCTGAATTTTCACTTTTTTTTTAGATTCTCTGTTCTTGTGTTGAGTGACTTTGCTCGACGTGGCGATCTTTCATCCATGGCCTTTGAGTTGAGGAGAAATGGTGATGTAATTGGATTGCAAGCAATCCTCGCTTCCTTGCGGATGAAGCTAGTAAAATTCGCAAAGCTTGGGTAGTCTCCTGACAAATCCAATGACTTCACCACGACTCTGTTCCATTTGTGGATAAGCCACTCAGGTAACTTCTTTACCAGCTTGTGGTTTTCTTCACAGTCATCTAGCACATCCAATCCCTTGACATGAGGAATGGCTTCCACACAGCTTTGCATAAAGTCCCCTAACTCTCGGAGGGCTAAAGGATCACTTCCCCCTATCTTTGGCCACTTGGCTAACTTATCCCGAAAGGCTCGTTTAACGATAAAAGGGTCGCCATATCTCTCTTGCAGAAGTAGCCATGCGCTCTTATAGGCTTCATCGGACTCTCTATAAAAGTACCCTTCCACAGCCTTGCGTGCTTCTCCGCTTAAGTACATTTTCAGATAAAACATTTTCTCACTTGCTGGGAGAGGCTTCTTGTCAATGAGTGACATAAACGTCATTTTCCAGTCCGTGAATTTTAGTGGATCTCCGCTGAAGGTTTTAGGTTCTGGGACAGGCAGTCGACTGGTATTGATTGAACTTGCGATTGCCTCTGCTAGACTTGCTGCTGCTAAGCTGTTTAGATCTTTCTGAGGCGTTTGACCTTTTGTTGATGAAAATTCCTCATCTTCAGTTCTGGAACAGTTATCTCCCTTGAAACTCTGATCGTTTTCGAACTCTTGATAAGCTTTCACTCTGGCTAGGGCAATCCTCACCTCTCTCTCTGTTTCAATCCTATGTAACTTTGCTCGCTCTTTCTCCAGTTTGCCTTGAATCTCCGCCAACATCTCTGCTTCCTTCAATTTTAATTCATTTTCGAGTTTACGAAGGTGTTCCCTTTGTACGTTGACGTCTTGGATGGTTCTTTCACCTTCCTTTTGTGCAGCGAGTTCTGCCTCTGCGTCTGCTCTTTTACTGGATGCCCTTGAAAGGCTGTCTGATAATGCAGAAGATTTAATTGAAGCGACTGTTACAGTTTGTGTGTTGCCGAAGATCGACCCGCATGTGTTCTTGCACAATGCCATACGCACTCGAAGAATTTCTCGCTCCTCATTGAAGCGTTCGTCGACGATCCCTAACCTTTTCTCAATCAATTCCTTGACCTCTGTTGTCAGGTCACCGCAGGCATCCATTTTCCTGACAAACTCAGTAGTGATGGCGCGATTCCGTCGTAAAGACTCATAATATTGGCATACTGAGTCATGACTGTTATTTATGTCTTTCAGGATGGTATTGAGGTCATCTCTGGAACAAGGAGCTTTCAGTTTTGTTCTTGCTTCTTTAGTCACTCTTTTCCAGGATTCATAAAACTTGATAAAACCATCTTTCTGCTGACTAACAATCTCTTCTTGCATCATCTGGCCCTTCTCTGTGGCTATTCTTTCACGAGAGCTTGATCTTGGTTGCTGAACGTCTTTAGGTTTTTCTGACGTGGTTGACATGGTAATGTTTCTTTTCACGTTTTACTTCGACTTGTTTTTACTCATAATTCCAGGAGATCACTCCAGGAGTTTCACTCGCTAGGATGTCCGAGTTTCACTGTAGCTGACCCATGACATGACTAAGGCTTTGAGTTCGTACAGGTGTTTATTTCTTTTCTTTACAAATCTTGACTCTTCTTACACCGTGAAACTACACAAACAAACAAAAAACACTAATAAGGACTAATACAAGACAAATAAGAAAAGTGACATAATGAATGGAACTGTTGATTAATTTTACCATTTACCTTGACTGTTTGATATCATATTTTTACTGAGAATATTATTTAAAATATACAGCATTATTGTGGTTCATTATACAAATAAAATATGTATGAGTGGTGATATAAACTGAGTAATACTGACTGATGAACAGAAAATTTTACAAAGTTGAATTAAATGAACAAATACACAAAATTAAGATATTGGCAAACAATGAATCAATTTGTTACTTTCTTACAAAATTATTCTGGCCATGTTTTGTCTCTAGAAATGTGCAGACTTGTGCTGACATCTGATGACAGACTGACTGACTAGATTTCAAATATCCACATAGAACGTTAGTGCTGACATCTGGTGGCACAATGAATGACTAAACTGGCATAAATGCTTTTTCGTGCGCGTACCGGGTAATGACTATTTTTGCCTTGCGTCTTGTTACAACAATAAACAAGTGACCCATGGGTCATGACGCTCAGCTGCCAAGCATGACCTGTGACATCATGGACTGAGATTCACAACTTCCAGTCAAATTTTGAAGAACCAATTTGCCAATTTGTTGAAAATTTTCTATGACAACAGAAATATATATCACCTATGTCTGGTTAAAACACAGTGAATTGATGGTCTGAGGAAAATGCATGATTGTTAAGCTATCAGGAACTATTTCAACAGCTTGCTTGAAACCTGTCAGTCTCAAAGGAACACCACAAAGGGAAAATATAAGATCAAAATATATAGCAAAAATCAAGGAAATACATGCAAGAATTATTGAGAAACAGGTGCTTCTGTATGAATTTTTATTCAATACAAGCCAACTGCACTTTTATAAATGATGGTAATATTTATTCAGAAATATTTGACCCAATCCTTTACAAGATTACATAAATATACATCCAACTGCATTCACTTTAACTGTTCTTGAGATAATATGATCAAAAGGAATTAAAAGATGGTTGCCTGGTGGCCATATTGGACTTCTGACAAGTCTGAAATCAGACTACAAACATTCTCTAAATCGGACCAAACATTAAAGAAAAATTACTGAAACTGCACTGAAGAAAGAATTTCTAAGGTGGCTAACTGGCAGACATTATGGATTTCTGACAAGTATGACATTTGATATCCCACATTCTCCAATAAGAGACCAAACTTGGGCAAATTATCCAGTAATGAATGCCCAAAATAATTCAAAAGGCATGTACAGGCCCTCATATCAGATTTATAGATAAGCAATTGTAAAAAGTGTAAGTCCAATATTTTTTATTATCACTCTGCTTTTCAATGGGGTCAGCAGGGTAGGTAAACTGCCAAACCTGAAAGAAAAGAAATGCAGAAAGCATGACTAAGAGTCTTGAAATAAAACAAAAAGCCATCCTAAATCAAGGTACACATCCACATATTATGAGAACAAACACTCGCTTTTATATGTGGTGATATATATTAAAATATTCAGATATCTAGGAAACTAAGTTTATTGCTAGGATTCCATAAAATAAACTGCAAAATGTTCCCATCATCTTATAAATCAGTAGCTAAACCTTAATACTTTACTCTCATAGTCTTAATGCCTGGCTGAAGCATTCTGACAACAGTGTTTTTGTTATGAAGTAACGAGGTACTTATCACTGAGCCTTATCACTTAATAGGCTGATACAAAAGGGAGTCATATGTCACCAGTGTCACTCACAATTACAGCCACACAGGGAGATGTACCAGCTGGAGTGGGATGGTTATATATACAAGAAAAATAGAGATGGTCTATAAAATAAGTAATTGTGAACATCCCTGACCTATGACCTTGGCCTTTTGCCCATATATCAACTGGATTCTTTCTAAATGATGGGTAACTACTAACCACTTAAATCTGGTGTAATTACTTGGCAACCAGTGGGTGAATAACTTTGACCTGCAACCTTTAACCTGCTGACCAGCTGACCCCAAAATCAATAAGTTATTTATTCAAGCAAAAAGACCCATAAATATGAAGTTTGAGTCAAACTGAGTGATGCATAGATGTGGCATATGTGAAAGACTGAAGGTTTGGGTTGAACAGTTACACTTGAAATATGCTCACAAGCATTTAGAACAATTAAATATTGTGACCTTGACCTTTGACTTTTTGACCTCAACATCAATAGGCTTCTTCCCTTATTGGTAGGTAAGCCATATATGACAGATGGAAGGTACAGATTGAAAAGTTTGCCTGAAAATGACTCCACGCAAGAAGTGGGTGCTGTGAACTTGACCTTTGACCTCAAAATCAAAAGGTCTTTTCCCCTGTTGGCAGAGAAGCGATATCAGTGCTGGAAGGTTTGGAATGAAAAGTCTAGCTTGAAATGGGTCCACAACCTTTTCAAAGAAGTGGATACTGTGACCCTGACCTTTGACCTTGTGACCTCAAAATCTATAGGATTCTTCTCCAACTTAGTAGGTGAGCTATATGTGAAAAATCAAAGAATTGGGATGAAAGGGTTGGCTTAAAATGCATCCACAGGCTTTTCAAAGAAGAGGCTCCTGTGACCTTGAACTTTGACCTTTTGACCTAAAAAAAATTATGGTTCTTCCCCTGTTGGTAGGTGAGCTGTATGTGAAAGATGGAAGGTTTGGGATGAAAATTTTGTCTCAAAGAGTTATTTCTGGGGGATGCAAACACACCCCATAACTTCGAGAATATAGGTCGCAGTGACCTAATTTCAGGTTTGCAAGGAGATCTTTTTATAACCTCTAAGACTGCATAGGGTTCATGGCCCTAGCCCCTACGGTTACGATTTGTGCCCTGCTAACGGACGGACGGCCGGCCGGACGGCCGGACGGACAGACGGAAGGACGACGGACAAAGACCCATCGCTATAGCCCAGCATGACTGAAAGTCAGCTGAGCTAAAAATATAACTAAATACATTAATTAATACCAAAATACATGAAAGTTTAGTACATAGCTAGTCTTACGAGAGCTCTTTACACGATGAAATATATAGATATATATATATATATATATATATATATATATATATATATATTGAGCTTACTAAAAGAACGTAGATTGACAAACCACACCCTATTGGTGCTCTATGGGTTCATGGACGAACAACTAACAATAAAACAAGGTTAATAAAAGGCTACATATTACAAATATATTCATTTTCATCGACCATATGTAACAATGAACATAACGTACCTCGGTTCACCTTGTCAAGGGGGCTAATTTTGCATTATTTGCGTTCTATTCTCTGATCTTCGACGTGTCAACTTTTCTTTTGTGAGGCCTTGTTACTGTCAACTCGTACGAATATATTAAGCCGAACTACGTGAAAGGATAGACGTATAGCTGACAACTTATACAATATAAAAACGTATTATGATAAGAAATTACCACGTGACCCTTGCAAAGCTGAAATACTCTGAGACAGCAGATTACACAAGAACAACTTAAACCCTGCATGTAAAATTAGAACTATGTTACCCTGCGAGAGGATATTAACATACCATACGTTGCTTGGCTTCGGAGGGTGAAACATTACCCCACCCGATCGTATTTTAGTTTCAACAGTGGATACTAGATGGCAGCACTAAAACAATACATAACTGGCAATCAACAAACCGATGTATGGACATTTACACACCTATCGGAGCTATTTCTGTGGCACTGACTGACTGACCTACCAGAACATTTGCCATTTTTCTGGCATTTAGTAATAAATATAGATTTCTTTTTATTTTAATTCTATCACTTTATGTAGGACTTTCTACAGCTTGGAGAAGATGCATACAGCCACAGATCTGCAAAATTACCAATGAATTTTCATAAAATGTGACACAAGTGAACTGCATTATTGTAAATTGACCATGACCTAAGGAATATTAAATTATATGTACTCAAAGACACAGATTGTTTAAACAAAAGACCTATATTAATATACAGTAGAACGCCTGCTAACGGCCACGCCTCAATAACGGTCTATACGTCTATAACGGTCAGATTTTCCGCTCCTGAATTTTCGACCGTTATATTTCACTATCATTTTGTTGTCAATTACGGTCACTCCTCTATTCCGTATTATGGCCAGGTCTCTCGGTCCAGCAGGCCGGGAAATGCCTCAATTACGGTCAGGGGCAGTGACTCCGTGACATGGGCTCAACAAATCGAGCGGCCAGTTCTGACCACAATACACAAGTGTCCGCTCTCACATATTCCTGTCTGTTAATGAGAGCCACTCTACCGTGACTGAGTTGTTTGACACGTAGCCAGCGTCGTACTTTGCACAATAGTATGGCATGTGTTCCCACCTGCGTGTATGTTTGGGAATCAGTCGTGCGAGCCGGATCTTAATCAGGATGTTTGTCATTTAATTAACGAATGACAACCAGCGGGGCCCGATGATTATGTCCACAGAAAAACGTTAGGCATGCTGTGGATCTTTAAACTTTCTTTAATGTCCATGTGAAGACGTACATCAAACGAAACCAGTGCGGCAAACATCGCACAATTTACTCATACTTGAATAATTATTAATGCAAAATAAACATTAAAATTGTACAAATATTATGGATATACAATCTGTAATTTAATAATAAACACTTTTTATGCCCCCGCCACAAAGTGGCCGGGGCATATAGTTTTACCCATGTCCGTCATTCCGTCCTTCCGTCCTTCCGAAATCAAACAGTTGTACGGACTTTTTTTCGCAATGCCTGCAGATATTCGCCTGATTTTTGGTGTGTGAGCAGATATAGACCAGTTACAGATCGAGTTCGCGTTTCGTCCCGGTTGACCTACTTTTGACCGTTTTACGGCTCCTAAACATAGAAATTTTCATGAAAAATATGAAATTTCATGACAAATACACATGTACGGACTTTTTTCGCAGTGCCTGCAGATGTTGGCCTGATTTTTGGTGTGTGGACAGATATAGACCAGTTACAGATCGAGTTCGCGTTTCGTCCCGGTTGACCTACTTTTGACCGTTTTACGGCTCCTAAACTTAGAAATTTTCATGAAAAATAGAAATTTATATTCATGACAGATACACATGTACGGACTTTTTTTCGCAATGCCTGCAGATATTGGCCTGATTTTTGGTGTGTGGGCAGTTATAGACCAATTACAGATCGAGTTCACGTTTCGTCCTGGTTGACCTACTTTTGACCGTTTTACGGCTCCTGAACATAGAAAATTTCATGAAAAATATGAAATTTCATGTAAAATACACATGTACAGACCTTTCTTGGCAATGCCTGCAGATATTGGCCTGATTTTTGGTGTTGGCAGATATTGACCAGTTACAGATGGAGTTCGCATTTCGTCCCGGTTGACCTACTTTTGACTGTTTTACGGCTCCTGAACATAGAAAATTTCATGTAAAATATATCATGACAAATACACTTGTACAGACTTTTCTTCACAATACCTGCAGATATTGGCCTGATTTTTGGTGTGTGGGCAAATAATGACCAGTTACAGATCAAGTTCACGTTTTGTCCCAGTTGACCTATTTTTGACCGTTTGACGGTGCTCTAACATAGAAAATTTCATAAAAAGGTGCACATGTATGGACTTTTTTTTGCAGTGCCTGCAGATTCAGGCCTGATTTTTGGTGTGTAGGCAGATAATGACCGGTTACAGATCGAGTTCTTGTTTTGTCTCAGTTGACCTACTTTTGACCATTTGACTGCTCCTGAACATAGAAAGTTTCATGAAAAATATAAATTTTCATAACAAATGCATATGTACTGACTTTTTTGTACTGATAATGACAGTTACAGATCGAGTTTGTGTTTCATCCCGGTTGACCTACTTTTGATTGTTTTACGGCTCCTAAACATAGAAAATTTCCTGAAAGACAGAAATTTTTATGGAAAATGCACATGTATGGACTTTTTTTCACAATGCCTGCATATACTGGCATGATTTTTGGTGTGTTGCTTGATAATGACCCGTTACAGATCGAGTTTGCATTTTGCCCTTGTTGACCTACTTTTCACCATACGACACCTCCTGAACTTAAAAAATTTTCCAAATTTTACAAATGTTTCTAATTGCCCAAGGCGGGGGCATTCGTGTCGTTCCGACACATCTAGTTTTTATATATTGTTGGTAATTGTTATAAATAGGGTTGACGTGATTGTAAATATTTTATCTTTTCATTGATAACAGTAAATATACTAATACTCTGTATATACGTTTATTTTATTGATTGTAATAAAGATTTTAACTTGGTTTTGTGTTACATTTTAACCCCTTATCCTGGTGTCCCGTATAACGGCCACTCCTGTATTAAGGCCACTTTCATCCAGTCCCAATGGTGACCGCAATACAGGCGTTCTACTGTATGTTCATTGTTTATAGTTTTGAGATGAAGTCCATATATGATTTTTAATGAAAATATAGTGAGGCCTACTCCCAGCTTAACATGATAAGAGATTAATGTAAACGGATTAATATAATATGCTTTATTAATAAATTTCTACTTGCAGGTAGCCCCATCTTAACTTTGAAGTTTATCCATAAATTGCACAGAGTATTACTCATAATGCTGATGTCTGTATGCACTTTTAGCTATTCAATAATTGAGTAAGTGTTGACCAGTATAGTCATGACCTAAAGCTCCGGAAAAAGTGTCCAGGTCTTGAACACTAGACACTGAGTAAAAGAAAACAAGAGTGTTGCTCCGCTTGATTGCAACTTGTGACAATAGGGGGCAGTGTCATAGCCGACATAAATGGCTGCTGTGTCCGCCGGTGAAAAGACTGCAAAACAAACCAGTCTCATTTATCTTTATGTGATAAATTTATTATACTATACTACATAGATAAATTCTACTGATGATTATTTATCAATTGATGTAAAGTTTTTGCTTCAAATTTGATGTTAAGTGGGTGTTACACGGTGTTTCATCACAGGTACCCAAAACATCAGTATGGGACTGCTTTTCAAATGTATATGTTTGGAGACATATTTTTTGTATAGCTTGAAGACACTATATATCCCCTCAATATTACTGTTAATACAGATGCTTGGAAATTATTGGGACCAGAATTACTGCCATTTGATTTATGTGAACAAATAATGGGCAGTTGCTGTAAATAAAATGAGATACTGTAATTGCAAAATGAGTGCCCTGGGTGCTCTCACATTTGTTTTTAATGTTTTTTTATGTACCAGAAAAGATATCAGAATTTTTTCCCCTCGTCAAAATTGGCACACAGAGACCCACTTCAGCTTTTGACATTCCAACTACTGACAGTTTATTTTCGTGAAGTCTGCTTGCATAACTTGGGCAGAGTTGCCATTCTGTAAACTCATAGTAGAGAACAAGCCATGGCAATAAATTTCATTGTTAACATTTAAAGATGATAAAGGTAGCCAACATTTTGAGCGAATTTATTTATCGTACTGGAATCTGGCATCGTTGTTAACACTGCGATGTATGAAGTAAAGGATGTTTTTCAATAAAGAGGGTCTATCCTCGAAAGTGAGCTGCGATTGCAAGGGAGAATTTCACTTGCAAAGATTCCCTGCCTAATTTGTATGGAATGCCTACTGGGTCTGTCCAAAGATCTGTGAGTTATCTCTCTGAAAATATTTGTATTTTTTTTTGTGCGAAATATATATCAGGCGTAACTGAATAAGTGGAAAGAGAATAACAATATCAGCAATGTGCATTTTCTCATACCTGCTAATAAGCAATAAAGATGAGACTTGTGAGCACATACACACAATACTCCTGTGGCTCGACTGAGATGCTTATCAGCAAATGATCACATGGTTTGCTTTCATCACTGTCAATCAGTAAGTGTTGAGTAAACAAGTCTTGCCTATTAAGGAAATTTATCACTTGTGACAGACACAAGCTCGCTGATTCATTAGTGCCAAGTTGTCAAATCCGGTCACGCAACATTCATAGAAAGCATAAACCCTCCCTTGAGAAGAGGAAAAATGAAATGGGACCATCCACTTTTTAGCTCAGCTGTCCGTAGGTTCACTCTTTGTCTGTCATCTGTCCATCCGTCCTGTCTCCTGTAAATCTGCCCATTTACAAAGGCACAAATCATAACCATTTGACCGAGAAACTTTTGACTTGTCATCACGGTAGAATCTTAGAAAATTTCCTTGCATACCAAAAGGAGCTCATTGTGACATATATTTTGCCAGGTACACATTTTTTTTGTGTTTTTAGTAGACCACTTAGAAATTCAGGTTTGTGTTGGTGTGCTCGGCTGCAAAACAATTTTTTTGCACTCAACCTTAAATCAACTGAAACATTGCCCATCAGTTGTACATAAAACAATGTTACCATGCAAAAATTTAAGAAATTTGGCCAAGCCAGTAATTCAGAACTGTTTCGGACACAACTGAAAAATTTTAACATTTTCAGCTGTTGATTTATGAAATTTATATTTTAGATAAAATTTCTCAGTAATAAATGCATGGATCTTTCTGAATTTTAGCAAGCTTATTAATCTTCGATAGCTGGTTAACCTATAGAAGACTGGTGGTGCCATCAATATTGTACTTTTTCACTGAGAAATTACGGCTGACCATTTGTTATCAATTCACAAGCCATACCTGCTTGAAGTAGAGACTTTTTACGTAATATCCAGGTCGATTCTAAATAAATCTTCTAGTTTATCAAGATCAAGGGGATTCCTTTAAATATTACTAGGAAACCTGAAATAATGTTACTGTGGCCTATATTGTGTGAGCTGTGTGAAAGGACATTATTTTAGCAATGTTAATTAGACGGGCACAAATTGTAGCAGTTGGATGTAGAACCGTCTAACTTAGCATCTCAAAAGTGTCTAGTAATATCTTCTAGAAAAGCCTAAATAAGGTCACTGTAACCTTTTTCCCCTAAGGACTTGGGACAAAATGCATGGTTTTGAGTACTCTGGAATTCTTTCAGCCCATTGTTCAAGGTTCCTTTCCAATTATTCTTCACAAGATTTTAACATCAATAATTAATGCCCGCGTCACTCGTATGTCAAAATCAGCTAAGCGTCATGGCCCATAGGCCACTTGTTATGCCTCTTTCAAACACTTTTCAAACTTGACAAAATTTAAGGCTGGTAAACCTTCACCTTCTACCTTTTAACGTTGTTTATCATTTACTATTTGGCGCATTTTCTTCATGTTATTGAATACCATTCGAATACAGTGCATTGTCGTGCATTCGGTATAGCATTCATCTAGGTGTTCGGAAACTGACAATTTTAGTTCAGAATGTTTCTACTGTATTATTTCAGGAAGTTGCAAAAACGTGGACCCTACCATATCATCACCTTGTTTGGATATATTTGATTTGAAAGAAAGAGACTGGAGGAGTTGAGAATGGATTGTAATTAGATTGTCTGACTGTAAAAAAATGGAATCAAATATGCAGTAAATAGAACAAAATACAAATCAGTTCATTGTGAATTAAAAAGGAGAGTTACTAGATAATATCAGGGCTACAGATATGAGCAGTCAAGATATCAACAGAGGGAACACTGGGTATCCCAAAATACATAAAGAAAAATTTGTCAGATGAGGAACCATTAAATTATCATAATGACACTGTTCGAGTACCAGTTGAGGTATCAGCTGTTTTATCTGAGGAGGAGGGTGGTAATCCTAGCGACTATATAAAAACAGAGCAAACTGGAGATAAAGCACTTTTCTGTGTCAAGTGTGGCACAGGTTTCTCAGAATGGAGTGAATTTCATAATCACATTATGACACACACTGAGAAAAACTCACTAAAATATCCAAAAGACAAAAAGGATGACATATCACATGTGGAAACCATGGTTTTTCCAAACAACATGAAAAAAGAATTAGATGACGAACCACTAAGTTGTCCAGAGGATACTTACCAGATATCAGTTAATACGTCACCTGCTTTTTCTGACAATAAGAGTGATAATCTAAGTGACTTGATAAAAACAGAGCAATATCCGAGTCATATAATACAAGAAAACGAAATGGGAGGAGGTGTGGGTGGTAATGCAAAACAGCACGAACCCTTTAAATGTGAGCATTGTGGCAAACGTTTCTCCCGTAGGAACGGTCTGACAAGGCACATCCGGACACACACAGGAGAAAAACCATATAACTGTGCGTGGTGTGGGAAAAGTTTCTCGTTGCAAGATAAGCTAAACAGACACATCAAGACGCATACTGGAGAAAAACCATTTAATTGTGATCAGTGTGGTAAAAGTTTCATTAGACACAATTCCCTGAAGATTCATATGAGAATTCATACTTGTGAGAAACCATTTACCTGTGAGTGGTGTGGTAAAGGATTCATCGAACGAAACTCACTACAAATTCACGTAAGGACACACACTGGAGAAAACCCATTTTCCTGTGAGCATTGTTTTAAATGTTTTTCAGATAAGAGGAATCTTAGTAGACACATGCGGACACACACCGGAGAAAAACCGTTTAATTGTGAGCAATGTGGTAAATGTTTCACCAGTCAGTATTCCCTGAAGGTTCACATGATGATACATACTGGTAAAAAACCATTTAATTGTGCCTGGTGTGAGAAAAGTTTCAGGGAGCAATCTAAATTGAAAAGACATATCAGAACACATACTTGAGAAAAGCATTTAGTTGTGCGTTGTTTGGTAAATGTTTCTCTCAGCAGAATTTACTGAACAGACATATCATGACACATACTCGAGAAAAACATTTAATTGTAAAAATTTGGTAAAGGTTTCACCAGGCAGTGTCACCTGAAGGTTTACATGAGGGCACATACTGTAAAAAACATTTACATAGGAGCTATGTGGTAAATGCTACTCCGTGCTTTGTAAACTGAAGTTCGCTGTAAGGCACGTACTGGAGAAAAAAAAAACATTGAAATTGGAACATTGCTGCAAATCAATTTTCTTATCAAAATTCTCTCACACGTCTAACCAAGGAACACTCTGGAGATGAACTACTTTGACTGCAATGAGCAATTTAAAAAAAAGGTGCTCTCAAAAGATTCACCTGATTACTAATTTATGACATTTAAGTATCAATGTTTGCTCACCTGTCACCTTTTTAATGGGTTTTGCATTATTACAGTATATTCTGATATAGAGTATATTTTATTGTAGACAGTGTAGATATTGACTTTTTTACAAGGTCACGTGACTGAACATGTTTCATATATCTGTATGTCTACCTTTATTGCAGAAAAATAATATTTAAACAAATGCTTTCATTTTAATTATACATTTTGCCCAAGCAAACATGCAGAGAGAAATTTCTTTTGTTTATTCAATAGAATTAAGGTCCATCGAATGTCTACAGACTGATGTCATATGATTATATTGTGTGTGGTGATACAGCAATGTCAAGGCATAAAAGGACATATCATGACACAGGTTAGAAAAGGAAGTTTATGATGAGGAGCGTCCCAGATAAGTCTGAGACAGTGTAATTTATTTGTAACATCAGGAAATATGCTGAAAGTAATCCATTTAATTATGGGTATATTTGTGAATTTCGTGTGATTGTCAGTTTATTAGTCACATTGTATACTTGTACTGGAGAAAAAGAATGTTTTATCTGCAGTGTGTTGATTAAAGACTTAATCCATGCTTCACCCGTCCTACTCTGATTTTGGCGGATACACGTAGTCGCTTGCCGACTACCCGTATTTTAGTTTTTAACTATATCAGTTAAGCATATTCAACAATCATTAAATCTCTATTATATTATTTTTTTTATTTTTTTTTTCAAATATTCTTTTCAATAATTTTATCGACAATGTTATTATATATTGTGCCATTTCACGGAACCGTTGAAACATCATAAAGATAGAGGCTAATAGTTTTCAAAATGTCTACAAACATTTGAACAATGCGCCTGTTATATTATATAACAGTTAATATAAATTATAATATTTGAGTGTGATCTTAACATTATCAATGGTTTCGTAACGTTGTTGATAGCTGGCATTCACAAGGGGCGCACAAACTTGATGCACAGGTAGCTTTCGTAACGTGGGTGATAGCTGGCATTCACAAGGGACGCTCCGACTTGATGCACAGGCAGGCGAGTTGGTATAGGGCTGAGTTAACAATGCTGATTATTCGTCCAAGATTCCCTAATTTATTTCCAGATTTTTTATAGGATATTTATGGATCCAACAAGTCGCACCATTTGAGAATCTGGTCATTATCTGTCGGTAAACGGGTGGTTTGTTCGAACAGAAAGGTACGCTCCGCCAGCGTGTTTTAATACAAAAATAAAAATGGATTTCACATTTCTTCATGTGGAGATTGTACCCGCTAAGTGCAGCTCCTCAAGGATTTTTTTGGTGGAAGCGACTTGAACTTGGGCTGCTGAATACAGAAAAACCCGGCAAAACTCTGAACTTCTCGGATAAACTTGAAATTTCCACTTCAGCATTTCGATCAGAGAAAGTGACGCTGACAAAAATGGGGAAAAGTCTACAGATATCAGCCCCAGTACATGGCAGGTACATCACGCACACACCAGTATCATCATCAGCCTGAACAAAATAATGCCATTCTTAAATATCCACTCGCCAGTGAAAGTCGCCCAGGCCTTCATTAATGAAATAAAAGTGGCAGTTACATATATCAGTGAGGGAGTACACACGAAGGGGATACGGATACACCTGCGAGATATCGACACGGCAGGTAATGCACCTCATGGCACTGTGGTGTACTACTGGTATAACAACACGGTATACTTCGCTGATGGATGATCCCCTTCCAGACTGGCACCCAAGTGACTCATGCCCGGCCCGAGTAAAAAGAAAATAGATTGTATGTCTCACCAACAAGAACACGATGTGCTGGCTTCGTGAACTTCTGGCTTCTGTGGCTCAGGAGTAGAGCACAGGATTCAAAGCTGGGAAGTCGTGAGTTCAAATCTCAGCCGAGGAGCGGTGAAATTTTCACGGTTGGCCCTACCGTAGGGTAAACGCTCTTTGGGCTTAACGGTAAGGCTGCTGTGTAGCCTATCACTCACTAAGCTAGTGTGTCTTTGGGAGGTTCCTCGGTGTAATGACCCAGTAATGGGGATGACTACAAACCCAGGATGTGCAGGTGCGGTAGACAACGGCCCTGAGTGACACCACGCTATAAAATAAAAATGACAGCAAGGGAGTTCTGCCGCCCTGTCATTAGTCCCAAATCGAAATGGAACTGGGAACCTTGCCACTGTTGACTCTGTATTCCTAGCTGCTAACTGCTGCTTTTCATCTTTCCGACTCCTGTATCTCTCCTTCTTCAACTGTGCTCCTGAATCCCGACCCGGCATTGACACGTTGAGAGCTGGCACCACGCAGTCTGCACTGTCGCCGTATATGGATTTCAAGCGACGTGACAACCAACATGTAGCTGCATGTTGCTCGTGTAAGTTTAATAATTTCAAATGGTAAATAATAAACATTTTATATTTGATTTGGAATTTTTTTTACAAGTTTCAAGACACTTATGACCGAAGGGGTTACGTGATAGCTCTGTGCTTGGTGCTTCACCAAGGCATTAAAATTGAAAAAACAAAAGGATTCTAAAATAATAAACCTAAGTTAAAAATCGTTTCTCCTTATTGATGACAATAATCAAAATACTTAATTCATTGTAATATTTCAATTCTTTTGAAATATCAGACAATTAAAAATTAAAAAAAATGTACACCATTTCAGCATATCTTGGTTCCGTGCCCAAATTAATATAAAATAGGCGTCCTAACATTAAACATGTGTGTTGTCTATGGGGTTGGAATGTTTTCACTCTGTTTGCACTTATTTTTAAGTTTCCTTTGAGTTTCTGTTATGTTAACATCTTATATTCTGTTTAAAAATGTGTATTTGTTAAATAAAATGTGATAAGCAATGTTTTATTCATTTATTTCATAACAAAAAAAAAAAAAAACAAATTCCATGCCGAGTCGGAACACACACGCATATATAATACAATTTAAAATGTGTGTTTAAAATGTAATAAGTATGTAATACTTGTATATAAATTATATACCAGTAGAGTATAAGGCCCCTTTTCCATGCGCGCGTTTCCGCGCGCCTTTCTGCGTGCTGAAAAAATCGCGCTGAATTGAGCTTTTCCATTTAAAATTTCATCATATTTGCAGGAACGTATAGTTTTAATTACGGTAGTGTGCTCTTGACAGGAGGGCGGGGATCGTATATAGGATATATATGAGAAGATTATTAACTACCACAGTCGGTACTAAGATATTTAACACCCTCGCCGAACATATATATGTTTATATAATATATATATATATATATATATATATATATATATATAACTCTGAAGAAAAACAACACTGTACTGTGATTATATATATATAATCATTCATTAAAGTAGACAAGCAGAACAGCAGTTAAGTATGACTTGTCGCCATGCATGATAGAGGCCTATGCTGGGGCGTCCTCAATCAGACTGCATTCGCGTCCTTGACCTCCACAAGCAGGCTCAACCGCGCGCGTTTCCGCGTGCATGGAAAAGGGACACATGATTTACACTGGGGCGATTTTTCCGCGCGCGGAAACGCGCGCTGAAAAATCGCGCATCGCACGATGTTCATTTCACACGCGCGCGGAAACGCCCGTTTCCGCCTGCATGGGAAAGTTATACCTGTTTTACACTTGCGCACTGATTTTTTTTCAGCGCGCGGAAATGGAAAAGGGGCCTAAATGTGCACGTATACATGTATATATGTGTGTGTGTGCAGATATATAAAATTAGATAGACATATGCAGTATGAAAATATTAAATGTATTTTTATGTTTTATTTTTATAACAATATTTAATGAACAAATAATTTGTTTTTGGTAAATATATGCTATATATATTGTGTGCGTTTGTTGTGTAAATTAATTGTAATGATTTGTATGGGTGCCATTCAGGAAATACTAGTATTCAGGCTTTTGAAAATAATGCATTTTGATTAAACCTCTTTGTGGCTAGTAAATATGTCTTAGAGCAGTCATTTTCTTCAATGCAGATTGTGAAGAAGGTTGTAAGCTCTTCAGGGTCTTCAGATCAGATCAATGTGATTTGAAGGACATCATTACAAACGAGAAGGCTGCATCCTGTCCCAAATAACCCAGCTACAGCATTGTCCCATCCAATCAAAGAAGTTGCAGTCGAAGCCTTCACTAATGCCTTAGCATTCACAAATATTAAAGATTAAAACAAATTACCCTGAGTTGCAGCAGTCTCTCTCTTCCTTTGTTGGTATGACTTGCCATATAGCACTCAAAGATGTTAAACTTGCACCTTCAGATGTTACATTGGTGGGTCGTTCTACAGAAAACGACCCCATTCATGAAAATTCATGTCCCTAGCATTCACAGTGCCATAGTAAATATATATATCATCTGTCATTGTGCTTTCAAGATTTAATTTTAGTATCTTAATGTTCTGCCTTATTTGAGCTTATTTTTTTAGCGAAGTAATACATTAAATGCTTCTATACTTAATGGTGCAAAGGTCCTTAGAAAGTACCTGTCCCCAGGCCATTATAAAAAACTGATTATCCTTTTATTTGACTAAAAATGGTACACTCTAAAAACACATCGGTTACAATAATAACTGGTTTAATCGGTTACTCCAAAATCGGTTAGTATTAACTGAGAAATCGGTTTCTTGCTAACTGTTTGGGTGGTTGGTAGGGCAACTGATCACATCGGTTATAATCTCAAGCCCGATGTATACTTGGCCTTACTGTTCAATATAGTTGAGAAATATCTTATTAATGGTAAATTTGTTTTAACCCAGCTTCTATCAGCTTTTTCAATCTATGCATTTAATCTTAAACCCTGTAATTTGTGTCAGCATATGCCTGTTAACCGTTTTAGTCTCTATCGTTTTGCGCGCCAATTCAACAAAAAAGGTAACGGCCCGATCAGTGCTGACGAGGTAATCTAGGTCACTGACACAATCCTCTGTCCAGCATTTTAAAGTAGTATCATTTTCAGGGGAATGGATTGATGAAGAAGCTTTCTATTGTCTTTCTGAGGAACTGATTACCCAGCTGATCAAACCAATTGGGGCACGAGCGAAATTCCTTGCAAGATGGACAGAACTGAAGGTGAATAAATCTGTGATCTGATGGACTGAAATGAATTGTTGGAACTATTTTTTAAATGGGGTATAAATGCTTTATATGTAAGGACATTTCTGTTACCTTTAATGACCTGAACTCTCATTTCAAGTTGATACATAATTTGTATGGTGGAACATTCGTATGTTACCAGGAACAATGCATGCGAACTTTTTCACTGTATGATGCTTTACGGAAACATATCTTAAGAGAGCATGATATTAAGGAACTAGTTTCTGAAAATGAGAGTCCAGATATAAGTCCTATAGAAAAGGAAATGAATTGTAATGAGGTATCTGATGATCAGGATGATGTAGATGAATTCAAGAATGATCAGAACATTGAAGATGACACCTGGAATCTCAAAGATTAATTTAGGGTGTCAAGGGAAGGTGCACTTTTTGTGGCGAAACTGAAATCCTTAAATTCCAAGGTTCTGTCAAATAATCAATTTGTAACAGATTCAACTTCTGATATGTTCAATAATTTTGCGAGTAATGTGCAGAGATACACTGCTTTGAAGATGAAGGAGATAAAGGATAATCCTAAAGACCTTGACAGATGAAGACAGAAATGAATGATTATTTATCGAAAGCAAAGGATCCATTTAAAGGCCTGTTGTCCAACTACATGGCAAACAAATATTACACAACCAGAAGTCATTCTTGGAACGAGGATAGACCAAGTAATCGATCGTAGCTCTGGAAATGTGAGGCACCAAGTGTTGCATGATAACATGCAATATGTTCCACCTGGCAAAGTTATTAAAAAGTTTTTGGAGCTCCCAGGGGTATGGTCAGCAGTGATGTGTTACAGAGAAATGGCTGCAGGGGATGGAATCCTGAGAGATACCATGATGGTACACATTTCAAGCAGCACAAACTGTTCACCCAAGAAAATGTTATTGTATTGGGTTTATATAATGATGACGTTGAAACAACAAACCTTTTGGGATCACATACGACTGTGCACAAGCTTGGGTTCTTCTATTATGTCATAAGAAATCTCCCCACCAAGTACAAGTCTGCTCTGAAGAACTGCCAGTTGTTACAGGTGTACTATACTGAAGATCGCAAGAAATATGGATATGAAAACTTGCTTCAGTGCATTATAGCTGATTTTAAAGAATTAGCCCAAACTGGGATAGATATTTGTGTGCAAAATGAAGTTTTTATGTAAAGATATTGTTGTGCCAGGTTTCAGGTGACAATTTCAGGTGGACCTTATGGGTTGTTTGGGTTCACAGACAGCTTTGTTGCACATCACCCGTGCAGGCTTTGCATGATGGACAAGCGTGCAATGCAACATAAAGTATTTTGAAGATGCAGCACTCATAAGAAACAAAGAAATTCATTCCAGACAAGTTCAAGAGGTAGCCATGAATACAGGTCAAACCTATCACACTGGCATTGTCAGAGATTGTCCACTGAACGAACTGGAATATTTTCATGTAACTCAAAACTCAACACCAGGTGTAATGCATGGTTTGTTTACTTGAAGGTGTTTGTCCACACACATTGCGTCTTGTTTTGCAAGCATTATTCAAAAAGGGAAATTTTGACTTGGATGTGGTCAATCAAAGTATACAAGCTTTTAACTATGGATAAGTTGATATGTCAGATAAACCCCCATCCCTGTCGAAAGCATGTTTCTCATCAAACCAGTCAAGTTTTAGGATGTCTGCCAGTGAAATGCGGTGCCTAATGGTGAATCTTCCTGTAATGCTGGGTGACAAAGTTGTAGAAAATGATATGCACTTGGAGCTCCTGCTGACCTTGCTGGACATTATGAGTTATGTTTTTGCACCTGCCTTCAGTGAAGCAGCAACAGAATACCTGCAGTTTCGTATTGCTGACTACACCGAGCTGTATACCAGATTATTCTCTGAGGAATCTGCCAAGCCTAAACAGCACTATATGACACACTACCCCAGATGTATACGGCAAGTTGGTCCCCTTGTGAGACTTTGGTCAATGAGGTTTGAAGCCAAACATAACTTTTTCAAAAGACTGGCTCATATCACATGCAACTTTAAGAATATATGCAAGACCAGGGCATCAAGGCACCAACTGTCACAGTGTTATAGGTTGTATGCTGAAAAAAAACATAGACTCAGAATGTTTAGAAGTAGGGAATGGAGACCTGGATGTCTTGTCAACACTGGCTTGCTGTGCAGATGTTTGCCAGGCTTTAAAACTTGACAAATTTGATGATGTCTTTATGGCCTCATGGATTAAATATTATGGAACTGTGATGTACATTGTGACAGGATTAACAGTGGATGGACACCCTGATATCTGTAAGATTTTGAACATTCCTGTTATTGATGGAGCTGCATGTTGTATTGTTGAAAAATCGCAGGTCCTTTATTTTGACAGGCATATGTTTGCCTACAAAGTGACAAAGCTAGAACCACGCAAATTGATTATGCAAGATCTGAAACATTTAGTTGATCCAAAACCACTGCCTATAAGAAACTAACAGACGGAGGAAGGTCATGGGTTTTATATACACATGAAGTATAAACCAATGTATTGAATTGTTTATGTACATGTTATAATGATGTATGTAGTTGTTAATGATATACAAAAACCTGATGTCATTCAATAAAGACACAAAAATCAAAGGAAACTGAAACAGACAACAAGAAGGCCAGCAGGTACCAAGACCAAAATGAATCCTTCGAGTGTACAACCCTCAGCATGCCAAGCACACCAATGACACCCCCACACCAGCCACACCAACCACACCATCAACTAGGATCTCTCTATCATATGAAGGAGCAACCCCAAAGTCAACAGGTTTCTCAAGCGTTCCAAGAGCTCTGACACTTTTGGCTGTAAGTGTGGCCATTACTTTATTTTCTTCACATAGATATATTAAAAATGTAGTTTGAGTATAAATAATGAAATCTTACTAGTTAAACAATGAAACCAAATTTTATTTTGTATTATGAAATTGCATCCACTCCTTTAAAACTAAGTTAGTAAACTTATATTATTATTATACATGATATATTATATATAATTATACTTATGTATATTATTTATCATAAATGGGTTACTATTTGTTGGTTTTGCTAACTTTAATAAAATGTGATATGTTCTGTTAAAGAATATATAAACACAAAGATTTCTTTCCCATTTTTATTTTGTTTTATAATACAAGTAGACTAAAGGAAACTATGGAACATATCTCAAGGAAGTGTGCCAGCATCTGATGAACCCTCTCCAGGGCCAGCTAAAAGGAGGAAATTATCTTAAGTGAGTTTCATTTATATAAAATTTATGGTCAATATAAAAAATGATGATAACTGATCTGTGTGTACTTTCATAAAAAAATAAATTTTATATATTAATTTTATATTAAGCTTATAGTCAGCTTAACTTCAAAACTATTTAATAACAAAACCTTTCATACATTTTTATGTAAAAATTGTAGCCCGTTAAATTTCAAAACTGGATAATTAACAATCATTTCTTAATAAATATAGCTTTGACTTAAAGCTTTCTCACATTTTTAAAGTTGTGAAATATTTATTGGTTGCAGGATGTCAAAGGTGCCCTTGAAAGTGATATACGCGGTGCACCAGTTGTGAAGCAACTGGAAATGACCAACTCCCTCAGTCGGGACAACAGAATACGTCTGGTACAAATAGCAGTTTCACTGATGATGGAGAGAGTTGGCACACAGTGAGTATTTCCTTTACACTACATGAGCCTGTTATTGTACCAAGATTTGTTATAAAAAAAGAAAAATGTCAGGTGGCCTTAAAAAATCTTAACAGACTTACCAAGTATGTTTGCGAAAGTTAATATTATTGACTGAAATGAATAGTTCACTGTTGTGATCAGACTTATCTTAAAAGTTAAATTTCCTTGACCCATCCCTACCATGCAAAGTGATTACACCTTAGTATTATTATAATGTATGATTTGTTATCATTTTTCTTCAGTCCAACATCCTCAGAAAAGATGAACCTTGCCCTTGACATCGTGAATCAATTTCCTTGCCTCAAGTTGAAGTCAAGCACAAGTATAACTGGTGTGGTGAGTAAAATTTGCTGCTTGTATAACTCCATATCTTGTATAAAGCAGATTAGCTGAAAATCTGTCACCATGAACAGAAGGGAACAAGAAGTTTGATGTAGTTTATAGTAGCTAATCAAATATCATTAATATCTGTATTTAGGAACATCTATATGAGCCTGCTCAGAAGAACGTGAGGGCGACACGACACGTTCAGGACAGAGTAGAAAATATACAGAAAAGACTGAAAAGGATGGAGAGGAAATCATTAGGGAAGAAAGCAAGGAAATGTCCAAAGGGCAGCAGAACATCACATAAGCATTAGGGCAGGGGGATAACAAAAGCAAGTATAAATAACACCAATCTTTTTTCTCAAATATATTTTCCTTAAAACATACCTGTCCCATCCTTTCAACTAGTTTTCAGTCAGTAAAACATTTTTTTAGTGGGGTTGTATATTTAAATATGTGAATGTACTTATAAGTGTACTTCTGTAGTAACTGTCACGTATATAGTAGAAGTATTTTAATATTTAACCTTTCATAAGTTTAGATTTTGCTGAAATTAACACCAAGCAATGTATTATACTTCATTTGTTGATCCAGTTCCAGACACTGAGAACACTGAGGCCATGGCCAAATGGCTACAACACAGTAATGAACCAAGAGAGCGAGACCAGGAGTATATGCAGTCCACCTGCAAGTCCAGACTGGCCTGGATTCATGATGAGGACCAGCCCACTTTCTGCCAGGTTCTCAAAAAATGGCCAAGATACTCTGATGCAGATGGACATGTATTGGTGAGTTTAAGTTTGTTTACGTTCTGTTAAAATGAAACTAATCAGTACCATTATGATTGCAGATGCATTTAACAGATAAACATGTTGAATTAACTAACAATAACTGATAGTCTGCTGAACTGTATATGGTCCCATCCTTTTTTGTTGTTCGGTAATAGAACAAATAAGTAATTAGGGACCACCTTAAGCTTAATACAGAATGGGGAAAATGGTAATTCATACCTAAACTGTTGGTGCCACTCTCCATCCTCTGCTTTATAAAATTATACCTCCATGGAAGCGTTTTCTTGTCAAGTGTTATTAACAATTTGACTAAACAACAAAGAAAATTACAATTACACAAAGCACCCAGGTTCTGATTTTATATCAAGCATATGCAAAATTTATGTATCACTATGGGAAGAGCATGTGTTTGTGCATATGAGTTCACCACAAATTTTTAATTCAGCCGAGTACTTATTACAAGAACACAGAAATCGTTAAAGGAAAATATCAGCAAGACAACAAGTGCACTGCTTCTCCAATGTTTTCAGAGAAAATCACATTTTGCTCTGTAGATAGAAGAGGACTTCAGGAACCTTTACACTGAAAAATTTCTTACACAGGTTCAGTCACAGATGGGAAGACACAGCAGCAAGTCTTTTTGAAAAGCTAAAAGGTGTGGTGAAGGAGCCTTCAGCCAGACAACTCCTGGATGATGTGATGGATGCACATCCTTCGACAGGTACTGAAATATTTAACCTTAAAAAAGTATTTACAGCAAAAAGGTGTACCATAAACAATTATGTATGCGTACAGCAGAATAACAAAAATCTCCTGAATCCTCCATTATCAGTTTAGCTTCTTTTAATGCCATGCCACTCAATTAGCTTCTTACAGTGATTATATTTGATTACTGTATTCTTTATGTAACGTATTGGTTTGTGCATCGAATATCATGTTTGAAACCATGCAAAACCAAGATCTTGTTTGTCTGAATACATTCTTTGACCTGTGCCCTGGTGGGGTTACCAAACAAGCCCTATCATGTTAATGAAAGAGGTATGCAAAGTATTGTCCTGCATATAAGGATTGTCACCACTGAACTGACTTCAAAAGCCTATCTCATGTCGGACTGAGGAAAAAAATTAACTGTAATTAGTTTGATTTCTACAATAATAGCAAAGGAGATAGGAAGACCATTTTGTCATTTTCCATGATTTTATTTTACAGAAGATATCAGCAAAGTGGTCCTGTTCTTGCGACCAAATCTGCTGACTCCAAAGCTATTGGCCCCCCAAAAAGGAAAAAAGTTTAAGCTAACAATTTCGGAAGCAACGAGAGCTTCATTGACATTACAAAGGTAGAAAAATGTCATTCATAGATTTTAATTAGTTCAGCTGACTCGGCTATAGAAATACTCTTTTCATTTGGTTTCAGTTACTGGTGCTTTACAAGTCATCTATAAATCATTTATCATTGTCTTAAATATTCATTTCCAGAATCAATACTTAAAATATAGTTATTATGAATAATTTTACACCTTTAACATGTGTCATAATGATAATTACATGGCAAGATTAACCAAACATGGAGGTACAATATTAATAAGATATGATATTATATGATTTATTTAGGTATGCAGCAAGCATATTCCTTCCATGCCAATAATACTGTTTCCTGTAAATATTTACCAGTTTATTGCTCATTTCAGCATTCTGCTATTTGTGTCACAGCTTCAAGATTGAATGCTCAATGTTTGAAATTTTTATTTCCCAGGATGGGACAAGTGTGGAAGTGTTCCGTAAAGAAAGGAGGAAGGCCTGCCAACTGTGGGGTATATCGTGGCAGCCTCAAATGCTGGTTGTTGGAGATTCTGTTCTAAACTTTGAGCAGGTTTTTGTTTTGGTCGAGGATCTTGTTTATCAAGTTCAAACACTGCCTAAGGCAGTGGATTTTTGCTTCAAGGCCATATTTTTGTTTAATCTTGAATACTCACTGCCAGTTATGGTTGTCTGGTGTTACATCCAGTTGGCTATATACGATATCCAAACTAAGTATGACACGCCAAGTTCTTTGATAAAGGAACTGGTTGGTATGGATTGAATCATCATTAAAATGTTCAGTATATCCATTATTTTCCATTATTTTCTATTAGGTTTCTTCCACTAAGACAAAAGCCTGCTCATTTTCAAAATTATTGTCTGAATAAATTTAAATTACATTTTTGCAGTTTAAAGTTTGCTGGGTTTTCTTAATGTGTTCACCTGGACAGATTTTACAAGGCAGGTTAATTCAAAAATACAGCACCTTATATTTTAGATTATAGGGAATATGATCTTTCATGTTTTGTGTGTTTGATATTGTGTTTTAGCCTATTTGTCCTGGCTTTTGTATATTAATGCATGACATCAGTTGTAATTTATGATCGACCATTATAAACTGACAGATAATTGGAATTAATCCATGTACGAGATGTTTAACCATATGCAGTTCTGTTCATTTTTATACGCCCGTCCTTACTATGATTTACATCTTGATCAAAATTCACGCATATTTAATTTGGTCAGAGTTCACCACACTTTTGTAGGCACCTTTGTGACTTACAAAAATCCTATGGATTTACATGAGACTCATTATACATATTTAACAATAGTTTCTAACCTGAAATACATTCTCATCAAAGTTCATGCATATTTATTGAGGTCAGAGGTCACCAGATACATGATGGGCATACTATGCATGTTTGCAGTGCTCTTGTTTCAACTGGTATATAGGTCTATATTTATGCTAATATATGTAATAATCCTGTATATTCTATATGTGTGTCTGGTAACCCTGTGCATGAACTGATTAGTAAACACCCTTTTCTAAAGTTTGCTACCTTAGATATGAACTAATGAGTAAAGACAGACTTTTGAAATTTGTTTATGTGAATCATCGGTATCACAAAGCTTTAGTTGTGTGAAAAACTTTGTAATTGATTTTTATCACCTCAAGATTAATCATATGGCTTGGCAGCAACCAACTAGTTGAATATAATTGATCATTGAATGTAATGGTTCCTACACCCATCACTACTGTATATATTTGAAAAGTTGATCTAGCTAAGAGTGCAGCTAGCTGTTCATCCAAAATATGTTGCTCATATAACTGTGATTATAAGATAATAGCAATATGTATAGCAAATAGAATAAAGAAAATAATTCCAGATCTCATACATGAAGACCAGACAGGATTTATAAGTGGAAGGTATATTGGGAAAAATATTAATAAAGTAATAAGTTTAGCTAATTTTATAATTAATAATGAGATGAAAGGATTTTTAATTATAGTGGATTTTGAGAAGGCCTTTGATTTTTTAGAATGGGATTTTTTATATAAAATATTAAATTTAATTTATTTTAACTCAGATGCGATATCAATGATAAAAGTTTTGTATAACAACATATCTAGCTGCGTCATAAAAAATGGTCATTTTTCTGAATTTTTCCCAGTTACAAAGGGCGTGAGACAAGGCTGTCCATTATCTCCTTATTTATTTACATTGAGTATTGAATTGTTAGCAAATGCAATAAGATCAAACGAACTAGTAAATGGAATAAATTAAAGAAATAACAACTTTAAAATAACGCAATATGCAGATGACACTGTTCTGTTTACAACCGACATTGATAGCATTGTAGAAATACTGTCAGTCCTTGAAGATTTTAAGATGATCTCAGGATTAAAAATCAATTGAGAAAAATCTGCTGTTATACCTTCTGTGGGTTGCGGTTATATTTTGTTCCAGGATTTAAACGTAACTCATAAAATTAAAGGTAAGCATATTACAGTGTTAAAATATATTTTTATAATAAAATACATCGTACAGGTGAGCCTTTCTTATTTTTTTTCTAATTTAATTATGTGGGACCATGAAATTGGCATGAAAATATCCAGCTCAATCTTCCATAATAATTTCCAAGCATTGCTTACAGTCTGTAATGGTGTTGAAATTGATGATACACATAGGACATTAAATTAGCCAAAACTATATCTTTTCATTTGATAAAGTGCTCTGCTGAAATTTATTTCATATAGTTTACATTTTTTCATTTCCATGTGGGACTATAAAATAAATATTATGATAAATTATTTTCAGATGTTGTACCTGCTGAAATGGGTCGTCTTTCGTAGAATGACCTGGTATAGGTAGGCCCTACCCATGCAGTTTGTCTAAATATACCTATACAGATACTGATCAACCTTACCAAAGGCAACATGTGGATAAATTTGTATTATTGCTAAATTATTATAATTTTAAATTATAATTTATTGTCAATGTACTTTTCTTTGAATTAAATCTGCTAACAGAGTAGTATAACTGGAATGTATGGCTTTTGGACACATTCTTTTTCTATATTTTATAATACACAGTTCATAAATTGGAGGGTACTACGAGTATTTTTGAAATCCTGATAGCACGGTTTTACATCAGCCCGAACAAAAACATTCTTATCTTGCTTCTAAATTTTTATTTGCACAAGTATAGCCTAGTTGAGGCTGTATAACCAGTACTTTGCATGTAACTCTGCCAATATAATATAGATTAATAATAGCCATATGGGGCTTTCCGTCTGGTGGATTTTTATATAGAGATCGATATTATATACCTGTGTGTGCTTTCTTTATCATGAAAAACTGAATTTCATGCTTTAATTGTATAATTTATTTAAATTTATTAAATCTCTCTCTGTATATATATATGTATATATATATATATATATATATATATATATATATATGTGTGTGTGTGTGTGTGTGTATTGAATTATTTTAAAGGTAGGAATGTTTGTTTTATTATATAAATAATCCAATGTATGTAGGCCTATAATTGTCCATGATGATGGCCGGGGGGGGGGGGGGGTGCATTACTTAAAATTAGAACCACCCTCCATCAGGATGGGTGTGATACGTATAAAACTTCATTTAAGACCAGCCCCGTGTATGGTACTATAAGGTAAGGGCTAAAGCCAGCTAAATAAAAACTCATTTTACGAATAGCGCGGGCTGGATTTTTTTCTTTGATTGCGGGGTGGTGCTGGCTGAGAGTGCATGGTGCGGGTTCAATTTTTCGGTCCGCGCAGGGCCCTAGGCCCAACCCTGGAGCCAACTTGGGCTATATTGGAGTCAACTGGAAACATTTCTCAACGCTTATATCAGACCCCTTATCGTGTTGGTCCGTTCCGGTATGTAGCGACTTGCTGTGTGTGTGAATACTTCATGTAGACGAATTGGTATTGGGCGAGCTGACTATAGGGCAACCTGAAAATTCTGATTCTTTCCATATTTTGGTATGTACCTCACTCTATTATCGTTCATGGTATCAACATTCGGACGTTGTAGTATTAGTTAATGTTGATGAACCGACTGAATCGCGGCATTGGGGTATCTTATCTCTTTCCAGTCATTTATAAGATTGATTACGGGTTGTTTGAACAGGTAAGGATGCAATACCACCTTTGGGTACGCCTTCACAATCAGTACGTCTACCAGGTTCACATTGTAGCGCTAAGCTTGACACGTTATAGGCAACGTTGAGTTTACTTCACGGATGGTTGAATACAGAATAGATCTGTTCAAAGGGTCCCCCAGAACACCTGTGGGTACCTGTGAACTGAGACGAAACACTTTTTTTATTCGAATTTGAAACAAATATTGGCATCAGTTGATATATTATCATGAGCTGATAATGTCAATGCAGTATTGTTCCAATTATGATGCCCATTACTTTATAAAATAAAAGAAAGCTGTTGCCATAGGTCTGGCCCGGACACTGATCATACAGGCTAAAGCTGTGGCACCCCCTATGAGCATGTGCACTGACACTGCCGGCACACCTATCGGAGCTATTTCTGTGGCACTGACTGACTGACAGACCTACCAGAACATTTGCTATTGTTCTGGCATTTATTAATAAATATACATTGTTTTCATTTTAATTGTACCATTTTATGTAGCACTTTCTACAACTTGGAGGAGATGCATACACCCGGAGGACCTGCAAAATTACCAATAGATTTTCATTAAATGTGACAGAAGTGAACTGCTTGATTGTAAATTGACCATGACCTAAGGAAGTTTAAAATAGGTGTACTCACATACACAGATTAAAGTTTAAACAAAAGATCTATATCAATATATGTTTACTGTTTATAGGTTTGAGATAAAGTCCATATATGATTTTTTTAATGAAAATATTATAAGGCCTAATCCCAGTTTAACATGATAAGAAATTGATGAAAACTGATTAATATTTAATGGACTTTATTTATAAATTTCTTCTTGCAGGTAGGCCCATCATCAGACCTGGGGTCAATTCAAATTTTTCAATTCAAATTCAATTCCAATTCAAGAACTTTTATGATACTTCAATTCCAATTCAATTCAATTCATTGTGCTGGAGAAAAATATCAATTCCAATTCAATTCAAATAATTTTGATTCAATTCAAATTCAATTCGCAATTCAAAAAATTTGTTTGAATACATTCAAGTGTTATCACAGGTGTACTATTATTTTTGCACATGTACACAACTTAGTTCAGATTGATTGAATTTGCTCCAAACCTAAATGAAATATCAGTAACTATGAATTTTAACATTTATTATGGTAAGGCATTGCAGCCAGTTTTACATGGAAAATATCATGTAATATAACCTTTATGAATAAAAGATCCCATCAACAAACTCAAGTCAAAAGACAGATATTTTAAATAAGAATGGACCTTGTATTTTACAAGCTATTCACATATATTGTATCATATTTTTCAAATGATCAGTCACAAATGATTAACCACAAAATGTCCTTATTATTTAATATAATTAATTCATATGATAATGGATTTGTCTCCAGGCTTATTTCATCTGGTTAGATCATGAAATTGGAACCCTTGCAAAACAACAAACTAAGTAAAAATTACTAAATTTTAATTTTAATTTAATCCCCCAAATATGAGCCAACCACTGTGTTCTTTTTGAAAGGATGAAAACATTGAAGTTCTTATTTTATAATCATATGGGAGGGGGGGTCTGATCACTGTTGTATTTTGGGGGGGTCTGATCACTGTTGTATTTTGTCATCATAGCAAGGTCAACAAATATGGTGCTTGAATGAGCATTCTGGTAGCATGTAATTTACTGATTTTAGTCATCAAAGACCAACATTCTGTTGGATGTACTCGGCTATCTAATGGCTGTTACTTGTTCTAGCCAGTAAAGTGCAATAGGTAATAAAAACTACTGGTCACCACATAGATTACAGCTGGTCCAAACACACTAGGACAGCAGGCACAGTGGATGCTATAACAATAGGCATATCCTAGAAAGTCACTGGACCAGAACAAGTTAGTTCAGTATTATCTGATAACATGCTTTATGGCATAGCAGGGAATGGGAAGTAATAGGAAGCAATACATATTACCTTTTTCCTTTGCCTTCATTACTATTACAGCTAAATTTTAAACCTATTATATTACTATAACTTTGAAAAGCTGAAAATATCAATAACTATATATCGTATTTTATATACTGTGTATACGCTCTCTCTGATACAAACAATTCAGTAACATTGAAGAATTTAAGCTGTTATCATCCTCCTTCAGTCATCCATGATTGGCATTTGTGTTTGACTTTGACTAATTACTGCATGGCTGATCTTCAGACGGACCTTGAACAACTTCCAGTGAGCAACAGAAAATATCAGATGTAGAGCTAGTGTTCATCAATTCAGATCAATTCAATTGACCTGTAAAATTCAATTCCAATTTAATTCCAATTCATTTATATTGGCACTTTTTTCAATTCAATTCAATTCCAATTCATTCAATTTTCCCCTCAATTCCAATTCAATTCCAATTCAATTCAGAATTGACTCAAGGTCTGCCAATCATAACTTTGAAGTTTATCCGTAAATTGCACAGAGAATTACTCATTATGCCAATGTCTCTATGCACTTTTAGCTATTCACTAATTGCGTAAACTTGTGCTAATTATTAATAGCCTGGACTTTTAGCTCTGGGGCAGTGTGTCTGGGTCGGAGCTTTAGACACTTCGTAAAAGAAAAGAGTGTTGTGTACACCTGACAAGTGCTCAATTTGATTGCAACTTTTGTCACTAGGGGGCAGTATCATATCATAGCTGACATAAATAGCTGCCGTGTCCGCTGGTGATCAGACTGCAACACGAAACATCCTCATTTATCTTTATGTCAAATTTATGATACAATATTGCATACATAAATTTAACTAATGATTGTTTATTTATTCATGTTACGTTTTTGCTTCAAATTTGATGTTAAATGAGTGTTACATGGTGTTTCATGACTTTCATCACAGGTACCCAAAACACCAGTATTGGACAGCTGTTCAAATATATTTGAGACATATTTCTTGTGTACCATGAAGACACTATATCCCCTCAATATTACCATTAATACAGATGCTTGGAAATTGTTGGGACCAAAATTACTGATGAATGATTTGTGTAAACGAATTGATTGGCACTTACTGTAAATAAAATGAGATGCTGTAATTGCATAATGAGTGCCATGGGTGCTCTCAAAATTATTTTTAACATTTTTTTTTTATTTTTTGGACCAGATACCAGATATCAGAATTTTTCCCCTCGTCAAATTGGCACACAGAGACCCACTTCAGTTTTTGGCATTCCAACTACTGGCAGTTTATTTTCATGAAGTCTGCTTGCATAACTTGGACAGAATTACCAATCTGTAAACTCATAGTAAAGAACAAACCCTGGCAATAAATATCTTTGTTAATATTTAAAAATGATAAAAGTTGCCAACATTTTGAGCAAATTTATTTATCGTACTGGAATCTGGCTTCGTTATTAACACTGCAATGTATGAAGTAAAGTATGTTTTACAATAAAGAGGAACTATCCTCGAAAGTGAGCTGCTATTGTAAGGGAGAATTTCACATGCAAATATTCCCTGCCTAATTTGTATGGAATTCCTACTGGATCTGTACAAAGATCTGTGAGTTAGCCTCTCTGAAAATATTTGTATTTTTTGTACGAAATACATATCATGGGTAACTGAATAAGTGGAAAGAGAACAATGTCAGCAATATGCATTTTCTTATATCTGCTAATAAGCAATAAAGATGAGACTTGTGAGCACATACACAATACTCCTGTGGCTCGACTGAGTTGCTTTATATCAGCAAATGATCACATGGTTTATTTTCACCACGTCAATCAGTAAGTGTTGAGCAAACAATTAAGTCTTGTCAAACGGAACCTATCAAGGGAATTATTCACTTGTGACAGACATGAGGTCGCTGATTCATCAGTGCTAGGTTATCACATCCGATCACACCACATTCACAGAAAGCATAAGCCTCCCCTTGAGCAGAGGAAAAATGAAATGGGACCATCCACTTTTTAGCTCAACTGTCCATAGGTTTACCCTTTGTCCGCCATCTGTGCATCTGTTCTGTCTCCTGTAAATCTGTCATATACAAAGGCACCAATAATAACCATTTGACCTAGAAACTTTTAACTTGACATCAAGGTAGGTCCTTAGTAAATTTCTTTGTATACCAAAAGGAGGTCATTTTGACCTATATTTTGCCAGTTACAGGTTTTTTTTTTTTTTTGTTTTTAACAGACCACTTAGAAATTCAGGTCTGTGTTGGTGTTCTGGACTGCAAAACAATTTTTTGACTCAACCCTAAATAAATTTTAAACATTGTCCATCAGTTGCATCAGTTAACATAAAAAATTAAGAAATTTGGCCAAGCCAGTACTTCAGAACTGTTGCGGACACAATTGAAAATTTTTAATATTTTCAGCTGTTGATTTATGAAATTAATTTTTTAGATAAAATATTTCATTAATAATTGCATGGATCTTTCTAAATTTTGCAAACTTATTGATCATCGATAGTTTTTTTAAGCTATGGAAGACTGATGGCACCATCTGTATTAACAATATTGTACTTTTTGCACTCAGAAATTATGGCTGGCCAGTTGTTATCAATTCACAAACCATACCTATTTTGAAGTAGAGATTTCTTAAGTAATATCCAGGTAGATTTTAAATAAATCTTCTAATTTATTGAGATCCATGTGATCTCTTTAAATATTCCTAGGAAACCTTAAATAATGTTACTGTTGCCTGTATTCTGTGAACTCTGTGAAAGGACATTATTTAAGCACTGTTGATTAGATGGGCACAAATTATAGCAGTTGGACGTAGAAACGTCTAATTTAGCATCTCAAAAGTTTCTGGTTATATCTTCTTGAAAAGCCTAAATAAGGTCACTGTAACCTTTTTCCCCCTAAGGACGTGGGACAAAAAAGAATGATTATGAGCACTCTGGAATATATTCTACCCATTGTTCAAGGTTCCTTATCAGTTATTATTCACCAGATCTTAACATCAATAATTAATGTCTGCATCACTTGTATGTCAAAATCAGATGAGCGTCATGGCCCATAGGCCATTTGTATTGCCTCTTCCCAACACTTTTCAAAGTTGACAAAATTTTAGGCTGTTAAACCTTCAGCTTCTACCTTTTAACATTGTTTATCAGTTACTATTTGGCGCATTTTCTTCTTGTTAGTGAATACCAATCGAATCCAGTGCATTGTTCTTCATTAGGTATAGCATTCATCTAGGTTTTGGTTACTGACAATTTTAGTTCAGAATTGTTCTACTGTATTATTTCAGGAAGCTGCAAAAAGTGGACCCCACAATATCACCACCTTAGTTTGATGTATTTAATTTGAAAGAAAACGACTGGAGGAGTGGAGAAGGGATTGTAACTAGATTGTCGGACTGTAAAATAATGGAATCAATGATGCAGGAAATACAACAAAATTCAAATCAATTCATTGTAAATTAAAAAGGAGAGTTCCTAGATAATATCAGGGCTACAGATATGAGTAGTCAAGGAGATGACAAAAGTCTCCTTAATTGGAAAAGGACTTGTATTTCTGATGAGGAAACACTTAGGTGTGCACCCGGCATACTGGATAATATATCAGCAGAAGAAACACTTGGTATCCCAAAATACATAAAGAAAAATTTGTCAGATGACGAACCATTAAATTATCATGATGACACTATTCGGGTACCAGTTAAGGTATCAGCTGTTTTATCTGAAGAGGAGGGTGGTAATCCTAGCGACTTTATAAAAACAGAGCAAACTGGAGATCAAGCACTTTTCTGTGTCCAGTGTGGCACAGGTTTCTCAGAATCGAGTGAATTTCATAATAACATTATGACACCCACTGAGGAAAACTCACTAAAATATCCAAAAGACAAAGAGGATGACATATCACATGTGGAAACAATAGTATTTCCAAACAACACGAAAAAAGAATTAGATGACGAACCACTAAGTTGTCCGGATGATACTTACCAGATATCAGTTAATGCGTCACCTGTTTTATCTGACAATAAGAATGATAATCCAAGTGACGTTATAAAAACAGAGCAATATCCGAGTCATATAATACAAGAAAACGAAATGGGAGGAGGTGTGGGTGGTAATTCAAAACAGCACGAACCCTTTAAATGTGAGCATTGTGGCAAATGTTTCTCCCGTCGGAACGGTCTGACAAGGCACATCCGGACACACACAGGAGAAAAACCATATAAATGTCAGCACTGTGGTAATTGTTTCTCTCAGTCGGGTCATCTTAAGGTTCATATCCGGATACACACTGGAGAAAAACCATTTAACTGTGAGTGGTGTGGGAAAAGTTTCTCGGAGCAAACTAAACTAAACAAACATATCAGGACACATAATGAAGAAAAATCATTCAGCTGCGAGCAATGTGGTAAATGTTTCTTTGAGCAGAATGTACTGAACAGACATATCAAGACACATACTGGAGAAAAACCATTCAGTTGCGAGCAATGTGGTAAATGCTTCTCAGAGCTGGGTTTACTGAACCGACATATCAGGACACATAATGGGGAAAAACCATTCAGCTGTGAGCAGTGTGGCAAATGTTTCTCGAGGAAGTGTAATTTAGACGTCCATATTAAGACCCATTCTGTGGAAAAACCATTTTCCTGTGGGCATTGCTTTAAAAGTTTCTCAGATAAGAGGAGTCACAGTATACACATGCGGACACATACTGGAGAAAAACCCTTTAAATGTGAGCAATGTGGTAAATGTTTCACAAGGCAGAACTCCCTGAAGATTCACATGAGGATACACGATGATGAAAAACCATTTAAATGTGACTGGTGTGGAAAATGTTTCATCGAAAGAAAGACTCTACAAATTCACGTAAGGGCACACACTGGAGAAAACCCTTTTTACTGTGAGCATTGTTTTAAAAGTTTCTCAGATAAGAGGAATCTTACTAGACACATGCGGACACACACCGGAGAAAAACCTTTTAATTGTGAGCAATGTGGTAAATGTTTCACCAGGCAGTGTTCCCTTAAGGTTCACATGAGGATACATACTGGTGAAAAACCATTTAATTGTGCCTGGTGTGGGAAAAGTTTCACGGAGCAATCTAAATTAAAAAGACACATCTGTACACATACTGGAATAAAACCATTTAGTTGTGAGTTGTGTGGTAAATGTTACTCTCAGCAGAATTTACTGAACAGACATATCAGGACACATACTAGAGAAAAACATTTAATTCTGAATAATGTGGTAAAGGTTTCACCGAGCAGTGTCACCTGAAGGTTCACATGAGGACACATACCTGTGTAAAACCATTTAGATTTGAGCTATGTGGTAAATGATTCTCCGTACTTTGTAAACTGAAGATCGCCATAATGACACATACTGGAGAAAAAAAATTGAAATCGGAACATTGCTGCAAATTACTTTTTTTTAACAAAGTACTCTGACACGTCTAACCAAAGGAACACTCTTGAGATAAACTGCTTTGACTGCAAGATCAATGTCGAAAAAAGCTGCTCTCAAAAGATTTCTCTGATTACTAATTTATGACATTAAAGTATCAATGTTTGCCCACCTGTCACGTTTTAATTGATTTTGTATTATTACAGTATATTCTGATTAATATAGAGTACATTATATATTGTAAATAGCGTAAATATTGACTTTTTTACAAGGTCACGTGATTGAACATGTTTCATATATCTGTAAAATATCTACCCTCATTAAAGAAGAATAATATTTAGAAAAAAAGGCTGTCATTATATTTATACATTTTTCCGTAGGAAATGTGCAGATAAAAATTTTTGTTTTTATTCAATAAAATTAAGGTCCATTGAATGTCTACAGACTGATGTCATATGATTATATTTTGTGCGGTGATATAGCAATATAAGATAAAAGAACATATTATGTCACAGTTGAAAAAAGGCAGTTTATAATGAGCAGCGTCTCAGATCAGTTTGTGATCAAAGTAATTAGATTGTCACAGGAAATATGCTGAAAATAATCCATTTAATTATGGCTATATTTATGAATCTTGAAGTGTGATAGTCACATTGTAGACTTGTACCGGAGTAAAAGAATGTTTGAGCTGCATTGTGTTGATTAAACAAAAATTGGCCTTCGACATTAATCTAGCTTGGTATATTCCAAAATACGCAAAATGAATCATGGTCATTGATATTTAATTTGTCATAATACAATACGAAAATCAGGTCCATCATCAGTCCGTCGTCCGTCCGTCTGTAAATGAGTACAAGGCCCCCGGAATCCAATATACAATAAGATATCCGGTATAGTTCCTCTACAAGAATCGACTATTTGGTCAGTACGATGACATTGTACCTTTGAATATTGAATAGAAACCGAGTCACGTGGGTGCTAGCCTGGAAGGCCCGAGTAATAAGGAAACAGATTGTATGTCTAACCAACAAGCACACGATGTGCCAAACAGACGGCTTCTGTGTCTCAGGAGTAGAGAATAGGATTCAAAGCCGGGAGGTCATGAGTTCAAATCTCAGCCGAGGAGCGATGTGAAATTTTCACGGTCGGCCCCACTGTAAATAGAGCGTTCTTTAGGCTTAACGGGAAGGCTGTATTAGGCCTACTTCACAGCCGTGTATCACTCACTAAGCTAGTGTCTTTGGGATGTTCCTTGGTGTTATGACCCAGCAATGGGGTTCATTACAAACCCATGATATTTATGCAAGTGTGGTTGACAACGGGCCTGGGTGCATGAAACCAGGATATAAAACAAAAATGACAGCAAGTGAGTGCTGCCGTCCTGTCATTAGTCCCAAACTGAAATGGAACTCTATGGGCGTGAATACTTTACATGAGAATCAGATTAGTTAGCATTAAAAACTTGAGAGTTACCTCCACCAAAAAGAAGTTGTGCTGCTCAAGTGTCCTAACCCCCAGAATGACTGCATGTTTGGTGAACCTTCCTATAGATGCTCCAATAGGAAAGAGTCAATTAAACCGCATGTTACGCCAACAAAAGATATTATTTTTAAAATATTACTACTTATACATTTGTCATTCCTGTATTATGCTCTTTGTTGTAAGATCAGTGGTATCCTGTTTTTTCAGCTCAGCTGACTATAAGTCATCTGAGCTATACTCGTGGTCCATTGTCCATCATCCATCCGTCTGTCTGTCTAGCTGACCGTCAGTCCGTCCGTCCGTCCGTAAGACTGGCACGTTTCGACACCATTGGAAATACGAATCTGAAATTCGGTATACAGTTAGATGTCCCCAAAATCTCCTATCATGCCGAAAATTGGGTCAATAGGACTTCGTTCCTTCGAGATATTAAGGGAAAAACTCAATTTTTTATTAGAAATCTATTTTTACACTTCAGGACTGACTAATATCAAAACCACTCATCTGGTTTTCTTCATATTTACCATAAATATTCCTCTATATAGTTCCTATGTACATGCCAGAAATTAAGTCAGTATTATTCAATTTAAAAAAAGTTATGGGCCCAAACATAATGGACTTTGTAAAAAAATCAGGAAAGATATTTGGTCACTTAAGACCAAAAGTGTTTAAGGTAGGGACTTTTTTTCAGTAATACAACTTTAATTAATCAAAATTTAATTGTATACCAAAAATTAGATCAAAATCTGTTAAATTTTTTTAAATATTGGCAAAAATATAAAATTGGTACCTTAAATTTTGCCCAGCTTTAGCCACGGCACGTTTCTATTCCTGTAAGTACTGTGTATTTAATTTTCACAGCATGTGCACATAAGGATTTAATCTGTTAAAATCTGAAATTTAAAAATATAAGCTGCAAAATTAGGCTAGTTATTGAATTTTTTTTGGAGGCTCTTGTTGTATTCCATTACATTGTCAAGCAGTCCACTTTGGTGACTGTAGGTCATTCAGTGCAGCTCTCTCCACTGAGTTGAGCTTGATCAGGCTGTCTGCAGTTATTACCATACCACAGGGAGCCTTTTTCTCTGTTACTTTTCAGGCTTTCTGCAGTTATTACCATAACACAGGGAGCTTTTTCTCTGTTACTTTTATATAACACTCACCATAGGCCTATTTGTTCCCTTGGTGCATCACTAAATGGTTTAGCTCATGTCCATTATTCTATAATTTACAGAGTTTCATTTTAGGAGGGCCATTTTCTCAGCTTTTCTAATGATAATATACATGAAAAACCAAAAGAAATAAAAATATTTTGCAGTTACTAATATTTTCCAAAATTCAGCTGAGCGATGTGACCCATGGGTCACTTGTTTCTTTTTGGGACCATTGCCCAGTAGTTCTTAAAATGTCTGTGTTGGTCACGGACTCTGGTTTTGTCCCGAATGTATATATCCCTGGGTTTCTGAACGTGCCTCTACGCAGTAAACTACAAGCACGTGCCCTGAGAGGACACGCATTTGTGCTTTTTTTCTACCTGCAATCCTTTCTTTTACAGTTATATTCCATATCAACTGTTATATTACAATATAACACAATAAGCTTAAATATTCTCTAAATGCACATAATATGTACGTAAATATTAATGTCATAACAATAGTTTCTCTAAACAGGTTTATCTTAAACATTTCCTCATGTCACGTGTGATCCCATATTTCTTGTACTTCACACACTGTGCCATTGATCTGGGTCCACTAAATTACCGCTGGAATGCTTAAATATTACGCTTTAATGTCAGAAATTATATTTTCATCTTTTGTTTCATTCGTTAAGATGAGACAGAATGAACTCAAAACACGTGCGCTGAGAGGACACGCAATTATGTTTTTTTCTACCGGAAGTCCTTTCTTTTAAAGACTGATGCACTGTAAAATTTATACCACCCATACAGAATTAAAGAGTTGCCGTCACAAAGGCGTTGTCGTTTTGTCGAATAAGAACTATGCCGCCTGGCAACTAATACCATTTATTCGTTAGCCGATTTTTCTGCATAAATTACACATCCATCACAGTTCCTACCTGACACACAAAAAAAAAAAAAAAAAAAAAAACACACAACATAAAATTGTTTGTAAAACTATCCTTTTTATTTAGTAATTACATTAAAATTGACTTATGATTTAAAACCCAAAACATATGTTTAAAAAAGTAATAATATAAGTCGAGTTTATCCACAATAATAAAAGGGAAGACATTTGTGCAGCATCGTGGAGGGAGTGGGTTGGAAAGGGCGGGGGTAATAAAAAATATTAATAAATATTATATATTTGTATTTAATATTGCTATGATATAATTGATATTAAATTATAGTAGTAATGATGATAATGTTTTATGTTTATAATGTACAAACAATCTTTCCAGGGAATGAGGAACAGCACGCTGTTGATTCGCTGAGGAGCCTGTCCCAGAACAACATACAACAACGGTGACAGATGGCGACAGCGGTGCCCACCGAGTTGCAGGTACACTGTACAACACACTGCGACAGGACCATTACGTACACATGACCATATCCACAATATTCGCCTTATAAGAGAGCACGTGAATGCCGCACAATCCTCAGCATCAGCATTCTCATCATTAAAAAAAATATATATATATATATTTGACCTGGACTCGGACTAGAGTTCCACGGACTCGAACATGGTCGACTTGTATTCAAACGTCAAGGACCCTCAGACTCGAGTGGCCTCGGATGGTGTGGACTCGACTATATTATTGATTGGTGATGCTGCATGATGAGGATACCTTCAGAAAATTCTGCTGGAGAAAGACAACATCAACCTTACGAGTATCCTGCAGTCAACACAAAAGTGTGTAGTTAATCGCGGACTGAGTGTGACATTTAGTCGGAACTATGCTGGCCGATTGCACAGCGCAGCAGCACGCATCAAGGTTATAGATAATTAAATATCTTAATTGTCTAATACATATCCCATATGGGTACTCTCGTAGGTTTGAATAATTTTAATGAATTATTAAGCATGTTCTGTACTTCTAAGCCTATTAAAAATATTGAATCCATAAAATGACCACCCACTCCTTTTATTTTATTTAAAAGCTGTGCAAAATCGAAGTACCATTGAATTATTAATAGTTTTTTAGTGTACAATACAATTATTTTGTCATTTTCGCTTATAATATTAAAAGAAAAAAATAATAAGTAAATAAAAATATAATGGAATATTTCGTTCTAGTGCATATGTGTAATATATCATTAAGAAGATATATGGGAAAAGATTTATTTATATGCATCGATGTTATATGCAAGTTGGAATTAAAATAACAGTAATTAAGGACAAGACATCTTTAATATGTGCCAGATTTCTGAATGTCAGGGACAAGTAGCAACAGTAGAAAATAGCTTATTATCTACGATTTAAACATTTCTTTTTCGTTTGCCATAGTGTCTCGCAGACATGTATATCGCAGATGATATCACATAATATATTGGATTATTATATAAATTGAATGATGAGTGGCTCGCATAATACAGAATCTAATCAACGTGGAAACATTGATTTACACATCTATACATCTTAAAACTGAATGAACACATATGTTTCAATTCCTCTGTTTGCTGGCATATATAAAGCATTATGGCATCAGAGATTGACGCCGGGTATCTGGTATTCTGGTTTGGCATCCAAAATCCGACTTCCAACGTCAAGGTTTCCGGGTTTTAGGCCGTACCGTAAAAAAACACTCAGTTATCGCCCATGTCTGTCCGTGTCACAAGTTTGTTTTCCGCCACATACCATACTGTGTATTGCAACAGGTGAGTAGGTAATATTAGTTTATCCTCAAGAATTTTGTAGGTGGAACACCTGTACATGCAGAGAAAGAGGTCCACGAAAGTGTCAATGCACAGGCACTTGACGCAATGTAGGCCTATCAGCCGGGTGATCAATATAACAAGCATCACAGGGCCTGTTTGTCAATTATCATTCATGGGACCTGACGTTTATTTGTTACGGAAACTTGTTGCACGGAATAGGGAGTCCCCTCGATCGATAATAACAGAAAGAACATGTCATATAACTGACAATGTACATTAATCATGTTCACAAATGGTATACGGATGTTTATTTTAACGGTTTCAGACAAAAATGTAGACAGAGTGTCCGTCTCTATAATACAGAGACAGAAAGCACTGCATGCATTCTTGTGGTGCCCTGTCTGATATTACTAAATGTCCCTCCTTTGGCAAAATTACCAAACATAATCTAGCTAACATACCCTTAACTACGACTCCTTACTTGTTTTCTTGCTCAAATAAGAAAATTAAACATATAATCCAGGTGCAAAGTTAAGAAGCCATGCTCCCAGGTTTCTAACCAAACATGACATGTTGCTTTAGGTTCAAGCAAATCAAGGACATAGGGAGAAACCAGTTTTCAAATTCCTTCCTCTGATTGGCTGTTAGGTTTCAGGCTCATTCATCATGAAGTCAAACTTACTTCCAAGCATAAGATTTACTGCCTGGTCCCTAAAATAGTGCCATCTAGTGAATAAAACAGAAAGTGCAAGCAAAACAATGGTTCCAAGCGGGGCTGGTAACCACCTGCAAATTTTCTCGTTTTCACTTATTAGAAATGGTTCACACACCCTGTAAAGACCCACATTTGTTTATTTTAAGCTTATTATCTGATTTATCTAAATATGTGTCCTCGCTCGCACACCAATATTTTCAATAGAGTGCTCGCAAGCCTCACTGGGAGGCTTACTAAGTAGGCTAACAAAAATGTTGTTATTTTGACTTAATAAAAAGTCTCCTATGAAACCCGAAATTAGGTCTCTGTCACCCATATTGTCCGAGCTATGGGGCTCTGGAGTACCCCCCCCCCCCCCCCCCAGAATAATGGAAAATTTGATACAAAAGCTCCAGTATCTCAACAACTGTTGCATTATCACTGATTCACTATGATTCTATGCATGGAGATTGATAATTGAGTGTTCCATCAGTTCCTGATGACAGGTGGTGCCACCTGGATTTTTTATAGACATTTTTGGGACCTTCAAAGATATATGGTTGTCTGTTAACAGGGCACAAATGTTTAAAATTGTACCTAGAATCTTCTATGCAAAATCTCCATTTAAACTTGAAATTAGGTCTCTGTTACTCATATCCTCTGAGCTATAGAGCTCAGATTTACACCCCCCCCCCCCCCAGAATAATGAAAAATTTGATACAAAAGGTCCAGTATCTGAACAACTGGTAATTGATCACCATTTTTTAGCTCAGCTGACTATAAGTCATCTGAGCTATAGTCGTGGTCCATTGTCCGTCGTCCGTCCGTCTGTCCGTCCGTCCGTCCGTCCGTCCGTCCGTCCGTCCGTCCGTAGATGTGGCACGTTTTGAAACTGTAAGACCTAGGAATCCCAAATTCAGCATAATGTTAGATGTCCCCAAGATCTCCTACCAAGCCGAAAACTGGGTCTTTGCGACTTCGTTCCTTTGAGAAATTAAGGAAAAACCTCAATTTTTTATTAAAATCCTATTTTCACACTTCAGGACTGCCTAATATCAAAACCACTCATCTGTTTTTCCTCATATTTACCATAAATATTCCTCTATATAGTTTCTATGTACATGCCAGATATTAAGTCAGTATTATATAATTTAAAAAAGTTATGGGCCCAAACATAATGGACTTTTTAAAAAATCAGGAAAAATAATAACTCACTTAACATGAAAAATTTTGAAACTAGAGTCTATTTTATCAAGTATATAACTATGTTTAATTAAGATTCAATTGTTTACCCAAAATTAGATACGAATTTTGTAAATTTTTTAAGTTATTAGCATTAAAAAAAAATCAGTACCTTAAATTTTGCCCAACTTTGACCATGGCACGTTTTTTTTCTGTAAGCACCATTGATTTAATTTTCACAGCATGTAATCATAAATATTAAGTTTGTCTAAATCTGAAATTTGAAAATAAAAGCTTGAAAATTAAGCTAGTTATTGATTTTTTTCTGTAGTCACTTGCTTTGATTACAGATGCAGGGTCCCACTCCAGGTCACTGGAAGTCAGCTATGCCAGGGTTTCTGATTTGTTACAGTCACTGGGGGAGATCCCCTGCTGTGACAGGTGTACAGTTATTCTCATATCATCACCCACCCCCCCCCCCGTCCCCCCCCCCCCCCCTGCAAACCAACCCACCAAGTGTTATGCAGTAATTGTTATTGTTTTCACTGTATCTCCTTAATTGTAATGCTTTTTCCACTCCAATATGCAAAAACTTTCCTTGAAAAAATAATTCAAGGTGTAATCCAGAAAAATGCAATGTTGTGTAATGTAGCATTTTTAAAGAAATCAATTTTCTTTTAAATGATTTTAACAAATATAAATGAACCCATCAGTATGCTTAAATTATTATAAATATGAAGCACATTATGGATAAATAAAGACACAATTAAAAATTGTGAAATCTAAATCAAGTATTATTTTTAGATATTTATTGTTTTACAGATTTAAAAGATATATTTTTGTGGTAAAAAATAGATAAACATTTGTATGCATGATGTGGTGTTATCTGACAAGATTGAGATTTATGATAATGCAATTGAGAATTATGAATTGACTTTTATATTCAGATATATATGTTATATTGGAAATGTATAGAAATATAAACTTAGATTAGAAAATAATTGATGTGATAAAAAAATCAGGATTTAATACAAACATTTGTTCATTATTTTCCTGCCTCAGCAGAATTTGAGATCAGGCTTTGTTTGCCCTGTTTTATGTTGTTAATTAGCTATATTTCAACTGTATACATTTCATAAAAAAAATGCATATATATTTAATAATATATATTATACAAAAAAATAGATTCAATTGAACAAATGTGTAAACTACTGAAATGTCAACAGTTAATCGAAAAACCAACTAATGATCATGGTAATAGTACAGATCATTTGTTCACAAACTGCTCACATGCTTTAGTTTCAACATTAGGAAACACATGGTCAGGTCACAAAATATTTTTTGCAACAATTTCTTGCTCATCAATACAAACCAATCATATAAACCAACCATGGCCTTTACTACCTCTTCCTCTTACACTTTATCTCCATTAGATATTATTTAGATTTTTACCTTCAAGGTTTACGTCAGCTGAGCACAGTGACCCATAGGTCCCTTGTTCTCTATTTTGAGACCTTCACAGATGCAGTGGTCTGTTAACAGGGTACAAATTGTAACCATTCAACATAGAATCTTCTAATTAAAAATGCAGAGACATCCATCAAAAAATCTCCTTGGAACTCTGAAAATTAGGTCTCTGTCACCCATATCCTTTGAGCTATAGGGCTTTTTTAAGTACCCTTCAGTATAATGAAGCATTTTATATAAAACCTCCAGTTTTTGAACAACTAATGAATTCATCACCATGATTCTTTGCATGTACATTCATCATGCAGTTTTTTATCAGTTCTTGCAGACTGGTGGCACCACCTGAATTTTTAGCTCAGCTGACTGTATGTCATCTGAGCTATAGCTATCTCTCTTTGTCCGTCATCCGTCTGGCCATCTGGCCGTCTGTCCATTAACAGGGCACAAATCATAACCACTGGACCTGGAATCTTCTTACTTTACATCCAGAGAGGTTCATGAAAAAAATCTCCTTGGAAACCTGGAATTAGGTCTCTGTTACCAATATTCTTCAAGTTATGGGGCTCTGAAGTGCCCCCCAGAATAATGAAAAATTTGATACAAAAGCTCAAGTATCTGAACAACTAATGCATTGATCACCATGATTGTTTGCATAGATAGTAATCATGGAGTGTTTCATCAGTTTCTGCAGACTGGGGGCGCCACCTATATTTCTTCAAATTTATACAATTTTTTTCTCTATTTTTGAGACCTTTTAAGATGCGGTCATCTGTTAACAGGGCACAAATTGTAATGACTGGACCTATAATCTTGAATCTTGACATGCAGGAACACCCATGAAAAAGTCTCTTTGGAAACCTGAAATTAGGTCTCTGTCACCCATATTGTCTGGGCCATGGGGCTCAGAAGTACCCCCCAGAATAACTAAAAATTTGATACAAAAGCTCTATTATCTGAACAACTAGTGCATCAATCGGCATGATTATTTGCATGCATAAGCACCATGGAGTGTTTCATCCGTTTCTGCTGACCGATGTAATAGAGCCTCCTGTAGTCCTCTAGAAAGGAAGTGTATCAAAGGGGGAGGCCATGCTTGACTAGATTGGTTACTGTTAATAAGAATGATGGTGTGATAAGACCCAATGGTAATAAATCCTACTGCTGTTTCCTAGTAGGTCCTGTGAACTTTCATACATGACTAGGATGATGCAATCAAAGACCTTGCCCTGAGACAATTTTCTTGAGTCAAACTTTTTAATGACTTGAGTTATACAGTCAGGGCCCCTGACCATGAAATGTTTCTTTCAGGCCTTCAGGTTGAACACAGCCCAAAGGTGATTATGAATATTCTGTAGTTTGCAACTCACTGCAATATATTTTCGCATTTTTCAGTTTTATTACCTCAGCTGACTATAAGTCATCTGAGCTATAGTCGTGGTCCGTATAGGCATTCATTAACAGGGCACATTTTGAAACCTTTGAATCTATGAATCTGAAACTTGGCATACAGAATAAAAAGAAATAATATCTAATTGAAACATATTATATTTTCCTGCCTCAGCAGAATTGGAGATATATATATTAAAGTGATCAGCCTTGTTTGTCTGCCAGTCTGTCTGTCCATATTTAAATTTTATGTAATTGTGACTGAACTTTTTTTTAAATCCTGGAAGCTCTATTGAATAATAATCATGTGTATATACAGAGATATTTTAACTCCAATCATACCCCCCCCCCACCACCACCAAGTCTTTGCACCTAAGTATCAGTCATATTTAAAGTGTACACATTTAATTATATATATATATATATATATATATATATATATATATATATATATATATATATCTATATATAATGGATAGATCCAACTGAACACACTTGTAAACTACTGAACTGTCAACAATTGATCAAAAAGCCAACCAATGGTCATGATTATAATACAGATCTTATGTTCAGTTTCAACATTAGGAAACGTATGGTTTGGTCACAAAATACTCTTTGCAACTATTTCTTACTCATAAATACAAACCAATCATGACAACCAGCCATGGGCTATATTACCTTTACCTCTAAGACTTTAACCCCATTTGATATTATTTTAGATTTTGAACTTTAGCGTCAACTTCAGCTGAGCACATTGACCCCTTGGTCCCTTGTACTAATTAGGGTGTTTCATGAGGATTCCATTTTACAATCTCACCACACAGTAGCCTGCACAGAGCAATAAATATGTGCATAAAATCTAAAAATTGACAAAGGATGACCTAAAGGAATGAAAAAAATAGTAGAAATCCTTGTTTATTATCAGATAATGAAAAGTATATTATCATATTTTCAATTTTTGGTTAACATAAAAGATGTTATAATGTATAAAATCAGTCTTTTACTTTTTGTCATATGAAGCTACAGGCATGTACAAAGTACATAAAATTGTAGTGAGACTTAAGTATAAATGACTGTTAATCAGTGTAGATGGGAAAACTTTTTGATTTCAGGATAACTGCTTTTGTGTATATCACAAAAAATTATCCCTCGTGATCAAAAGCAAATCACAGTATCTGGTTAAAAGCCGACAGTATTGTCGGTCTGTTATTGGCATTAATGGCGTATTGGTATGGTAGAGCTCAAAACATTTTGGGATGCAAGTTTAAATTTAAGGAGACCTGTGTTCAGTCATATGAATAACCTGAAGTAGTGTTGTTTTCGTTTGTTGCTTTTTAGCTCAGCTGACTTTCAGTCATGCTGGGCTATAGCGATGGGTCTTTGTCCGTCGTCCTTCCGTCTGTCCGTCCGGCCGGCCGTCCGTCCGTTAGCAGGGCACAAATCGTAACCGTAGGGGCTAGGGCCATGAACCCTATGCAGTCTTAGAGGGTATAAAAAGATCTCCTTGCAAACCTGTAATTAGGTCACTGCGACCTATATTCTCGAAGTTATGGGGTGTGTTTGCACCCCCAGAAATAACTCTTTGAGACAAAATTTTCATCCCAAACCGTCAATCTTTCACATACAGCTCACCTACCAACAGGGGAAGAACCATCATTTTTTTTAGGTCAAAAGGTCAAAGGTCAAGGTCACAGGAGCCTCTTCTTTGAAAAGCCTGTGGATGCATTTTAAGCCAACCCTTTCATCCCAATTCTTTGATTTTTCACATATAGCTCACCTACTAAGTTGGAGAAGAATCCTATAGATTTTGAGGTCACAAGGTCAAAGGTCAGGGTCACAGGATCCACTTCTTTGAAAAGGTTGTGGACACATTTCAAGCTAGACTTTTCATTCCAAACCTTTTAGCACTGATATCGCTTCTCTGCCAACAGGGGAAAAGACCTGTTGATTTTTGAGGTCAAAGGTCAAGTTCACAGCACCCACTTCTTGCGTGGAGTCATTTTCAGGCAAACTTTTCAATCTGTACCTTCCATCTGTCTTATATGGCTTACCTACCAATAAGGGAAGAAGCCTATTGATGTTGAGGTCAAAAAGTCAAAGGTCAAGGTCACAATATTCAATTGTTCTAAATGCTTGTGAGCATATTTCAAGTGTAACTGTTCAACCCAAACCTTCAGTCTTTCACATATGCCACATCTATGCATCACTCAGTTTGACTCAAACTTCACATTTATGAGTCTTTTTGCTTGAATAAATAACTTATTGATTTTTGGGTCAGCTGGTCAGCAGGTTAAAGGTTGCAGGTCAAAGTTATTCACCCATTGGTTGCCAAGTAATTACACCAGATTTAAGTGGTTAGTAGTTACCCATCATTTAGAAAGAATCCAGTTGATATATGGGCAAAAAGCCAAGGTCATAGGTCAGGGATGTTCACAATTACTTATTTTATAGACCATCTCTATTTTTTTGTATATATAACCATCCCACTCCAGCTGGTACATCTCCCTGTGTGGCTGTAATTGTGAGTGACACTGGTGACATATGACTCCCTTTTGTATCAGCCTATTAAGTGATAAGGCTCAGTGATAAAGTACCTTGTTACTTCATAACAAAAACACTGTTGTTGGAATACTTCAGCCAGGCATTAAGACTATGAGAGTTAAGTGTTAAGGTTTAGCTACTGATTTATAAGATGATGGGAACATTTTGCAGTTTATTTTATGGAATCCTAGCAATAAACTTAGTTTCCTAGATATCTGAATATTTTAATATATATCACCACATATAAAAGCAAGTGTTTGTTCTCATAATATGTGGATGTGTACCTTGATTTAGGATGGCTTTTTGTTTTATTTCAAGACTCTTAGTCATGCTTTCTGCATTTCTTTTCTTTCAGGTTTGGCAGTTTACCTACCCTGCTGACCCCATTGAAAAGCAGAGTGATAATAAAAAATATTGGACTTACACTTTTTACAATTGCATATCTATAAATCTGATATGAGGGCCTGGACATGCCTTTTGAATTATTTTGGGCATTCATTACTGGATAATTTGCCCCAAGTTTGGTCTCTTATTGGAGAATGTGGGATATCAAATGTCATACTTGTCAGAAATCCATTATGTCTGCCAGTTAGCCACCTTAGAAATTCTTTCTTCAGTGCAGTTTCAGTAATTTTTCTTTAATGTTTGGTCCGATTTAGAGAATGTTTGTTGTCTGATTTCAGACTTGTCAGAAGTCCCATATGGCCACCAGGCAACCATCTTTTAATTCCTTTTGATCATATTATCTCAAGAACAGTTAAAGTGAATGCAGTTGGATGTATATTTATGTAATCTTGTAAAGGATTGGGTCTAATATTTCTGAATAAATATTACCATCATTTATAAAAGTGCAGTACAGTTGGCTTGTATTGAATAAAAATTCATGCAGAAGCACCTGTTTCTCAATAATTCTTGCATGTATTTCCTTGATTTTTGCTATATATTTTGATCTTATATTTGCCCTTTGTGGTGTTCCTTTGAGACTGACAGGTTTCAAGCAAGCTGTTGGAATAGTTCCTGATAGCTTAACAATCATGCATTTTCCTCAGACCATCAATTCACTGTGTTTTAACCAGACATAGGTGATATATATTTCTGTTGTCATAGAAAATTTTCAACTAATTGGTTCTTCAAAATTTGACTGGAAGTTGTGAATCTCCATGATGTCACAGGTCATGCTTGGCAGCTGAGCGTCATGACCCATGGGTCACTTGTTTTGTATAATGGTTTAATCTGTTTGGTATGAACGAAGTGTTCCTCACTTTTAATTTGTAATGTAAATTCTCTTTCATTTACAGGGCCAATCAAAAGGAGAATGGACCGATCTATAGCTGTGTCACTGGACCAAAGAGAGTTTATAAAAATAGAGCACGACTCCGATGGTTTTCAGACCGATGCAGATTATGCAGAATCTTTGAATGGATTCTCTGAGGGAAAGCTTCATAATCACTTAAAGATGGAAGATGATGTTAAAAATATGTGTAAGCTGGATGCTGAGTACGAGAAAACTGAAAAAATTCAGACTCCTGAGATAGAGAGTGTCAAATGTTTAAAAAACGAAATTATTCGCGATGAAAGACCTGGGTTAAGAGAGTATAGTGAATCCATAACAGTCCATGTGGAAACAGTTGTGTCTGCTGATGATGGTTCAACTGTGCCCTGTAGCAAATCCGTCCCGCCAAAAGCTCAATTGAATGAACACAGGAAAACCAATACTAGAGAAACCCCACAAAAATGTGAGCACTGTGACAAATGTTTTTCTAAAAGGGATCATCTGAAAACACACATGATGACACACACAGGAGAAAGACCATACAAATGTGAGGACTGTGGCATGTGCTTTTCTAAAACGGATCGTTTAAAAAGACACATGTCGACACACACTGGAGTAAAGCAATATAAATGTGGCATATGTGACAAATGTTTTTCTTTAAAAGTTAATCTGAAAACACACACGAGGATACACTCTGGAGAAAAACCTTATAAATGTGAGCACTGTGGCAAATGCTTTACGGAATCAGGAAAATTAAAGAGACACATCAGGACACACACTGGTGAAAAACCATACCGGTGTGAGCACTGTGACAAATGTTTTAATCAAAAGGGGTCATTGACGAAGCACACTGTGACACACACTGGCGAAAAACCATACAAATGTGAGCACTGTGACAAATGTTTTTCGGTAAAGGTTTATCTGAAAACACACATGAGGATACACACAGGAGAGAAACCATATAATTGTGAACACTGTGACAAATGTTTTTCTAAAAGGGATCGTCTTAAAACACACATGAAGATACACACAGGAGAAAGACCATACATATGTGAGCACTGTGACAAAGGGTTTTCTCAAAAGGGGACATTAGCGAAACACACGAGGACACACACTGGCGAAAAACCATAACATTGGGAGCACTGACAAATGATTTTTTTTTTCCAAAGTGCGCTCTGAAAACACATCAGGATACATACCAGAAGGGATCGTCTTGAAACACACATATTGATACTTTTATGGAGTAGGAAAGTGCATATTTGTGACTTGACATATATTTAAAGGAATATTTCAATATTTAACATCTTAAATTATTTCAGAAACAAATGAAGATCAATCTTGGTTTCAGTCTGTTCTGATATTCAGACAGAGCCAAAGATTATTAATGGTCATCAGACGACCAAGTATCTAATGGTTATTCAGTATGTTTGTAGAGCCTTATTGTACTCTCACAAAATAGCTCTAAATTGGTTTCTCTGATGGTTTTATCAAATCATGTTTATACAAGTCTGTAAATAGGACTTCCAGGTTAGTCTATAACTGGATGTATGTCGGATCAGACTTGGGATTTTTCATAGAACTTTCAACCAATAGATTCTGGTGAAACTTTTAAAATACAGTTCCAACTCTGTCGTTCCAACTCTGCAGAAGTATGGATATGTATATCTCATATGTCACATGACAGCTCTGTAACAATACTATCTGTGGTGCGCGCTTAGAGTCAGAGTCAGAGAGACTGGGCGGTTCTCTCAGCAGAGAGACTGGGGGGCTCTCTCGGAGAGAGAGACTGTCCCAGACCACTTGCTATAGAATAAAAACTTCTATCATCAAACTGGTATTGTAACATTGTCAGCAACACACATCAGAAACTGCTTGTGATACAACCTTTGTATCATTATGGTGGAGAACCGGGGCATCGATCCCCGTACCTCTCGCAAGCCAAAGGTGCCACAGCCTGTCTTTGATCTCCCTACTGCAGTTGACCATCACCCAGGTACGGGATCACAGCCTAACATCACCCAGAACATATGTCAACTCTGCTACTGAAAGTATCAAACTTTTGCTAAGAACTCTCTCTTCAAACTTTACATAATGACTGCAGTTTCTCAGTGCATAGCCTGAGAAGTCCAAAGAATCTTACTGTATCTTTCAACCACAAAGACACTGTTAAGCGGAATCTTGATTTAACAGTGATCTAAAGTTGCAAAAATGACTGTTTTGGCTAAAAAAAAAAGTGCTGTGAAATCTCAACCTGAGATCATCATTGTTCCTGACCAGCCACAAAAAAATCAATATCGGGACCAGCCAGCTTTGGGCCTTTGTCAACAATACAACTGGCCATATCACGTGCATGAGTTTTGTCCGACAACAGGTCCCTGGCCATGTTCTGCTATAAGCAGGCTCGCTGTTCTGTCGCTACCTTCTGCGTCACCCTTCCCTAGCAAGACTCCATGAAGAAAAGAAGTCATCCAAGTCAGCAGAGAAGACAATATAACTTATAAGACCAAAGATGACAAGATTTTCTGAGGTAATAAAAAAAAACCAGAGACTGAATTTTTTAGGCCCAATGTAAATTTGGGGCATTTCAGAATATTTTGCATGTGTATGTTGTACAGCTAAAAAAGACAATATATATATATGTGTGTGTGTGTTATACTATATAACGTTCTCTTACTGATATGTCATAGTTGTAAAAGGATATAATTTAATGTCTCTATCTTAATGGTATGGTTAGGAATAGGCTTACAAAAACCAAATTAAACAATATGGAACTGTCAATGTTAGATTTGATACAGTAATATCTATTTTAGATGTTAATATGCAGTGTCACAAGAATGATTGTATTGATTTAAATACGATTATTTCTAGAGAAGAGCAAAATGAAACATTCTCAGCATGTTAGCTATCATTTATATTGAGAAATTCTCATGTGTTGGTCCATACCAAATCAACCGGTATCACAAAGCACTCTTGGCTTATTTTAATGGAATGGTAGCACAATGTGTCACCAAAGCACAATCCGATGCTTATTTTCAATTGTCACAGTTTGATCCTCAAACATGGGTTCACAGGAAACCCCCAATGTACAGGGATTATGACAAACTTGGGAGTATGAGGACTCCGAAAATCAGTAATGCACTGAACTGTGTTACCAAAACACATCTTTTGGAAAAACGCTCTTAAATGAACACAGTGGTCACATTATTGCCTCAGATAAGGGTTTGATTTGGTTAACCTCATTAATAACTGGACATGCCAGCCAGGATATGTAGGTTAGCACAGGAATTCTTATCTTAGGAATTTCACATTCACGCGTACTATGACAGTCTTGTTTCATGAGCAAGTGCATTCCGGTCGCTGCATTCATGATACTGATAACTTATAAACCAAAATGTGTATTGACAAGGATTTCAAGGATTTCAATCATTAACATTATTCTTTTAATTTACATCATCACTCTGCAGATGTATGTTTGATCTTGCACATAAATAGTGTGCAATAAAATTACCAACAAAAGGCCTATGTAGGTGTAGATCGATACCTGCACCTGTCAGAGAATTATTTCATTTTTCATCAACATGTTTTGATTCATATTTCGCCTTGCTCCTGCACAGAATTTTAGTAATAAATGGGAACATTTGTATACATTTCTCTTTCGTTAGGAATGACACCATGTCTGTCATGTACTTATTAACTGGTATGTACACCAGTTATTTGTTGCTAAAGGAATAGCCAAACAGCCTTCCATTATTCACAAATGAGCTTGTCCCAATGGCAAGTATGAAAGCCAAGATGTATTTTGAATCATTGGTACTGATCAACACACAGAACAGAAAGTCATGTTCATGTGTATGTGTAAAACTCTTAGGCAGAAAAGTATATACACTTTGTCAGATAAGGAATTCATATACAATTTCTCAATATGAAGTATTTATTTTTTGCCAGGTATAGACTGTAATGTCAGGCACTGTGAGCAGAACACGTGTCATTTTTCGAAATACACGTTGTTAGACAGAACATCTTTATGTAACATCCCTTATTGTATGTTCAAATGGTTCACATACTTTTGACTTATTCCATTGCTTAAAAAGTCTGAATAGGACATATTCCTACTGTGCATTCCTAATGATGCTATACTAAATCCATTGAGATATTTATTTACTTTACTTTGATGTTGTCATATTTATATAATCTGCTGTTTTAATGCTTATATTAGGATGTCGAATTCTCATCATATTCGCTATTATGTTCCTGATTTTATTACAAATCAGCATTTTATCTTTTATATATTGTTTAGGATTGTCCTTACTCAACAAACACTACCTCATTCCTTACAGTTACATCTGGAACTGTGACATGTTAATGTATTCCACATCTATATTGATCTGTGTCATTCCATCCCACACATTAGTGATGAAATACTTTACTCTCAACAGCCTTGTATTTACATCTTGATCCATACAGATTATGTATTTCTGTCATCTGTATTCCGGTTATCCTTCATGTACTAATTGTTCTCCGTCTTTGTCAATGAGGCTGGAGCCTCATTCTGAATGCCAGAGGGATATGTTATGGAGTAGGAAAGTGCATATTTGTGACTTGACATATATTTAAAGGAGTATTTCAATATTTCATTATTCAAAATCTAAAATTACTTCAGAAACAAATGAAGATCAATCTTGGTTCCAGTCTGTTCTGATGTTCAGACAGAGCCAAAGATTATTAATGGTCATCAGACGACCAAGTATCTAATGGTTATTCAGTATGTTTGTTGAGCCTTATTGTACTCTCAAAAAATAGCTCTAAATTGGTTTATGTGATGGTTTTATCAAATCATGTTTATACAAGTCTGTAAATAGGACTTCCAGGTTAGTCTATAACTGGATATATGTCGGGCCAGACTTGGGATTTTCCATAGAACTTTCAACCAATAGATTCTGGTGAAACTTTTAAATTACCGTTCCAACTCTGTCGTAATTGTGACCTACTTTTTGTCATGCAGTAACCTTTATGACGAAATGCAGAAATATGGATATGTATGTCTCATATGTCACATGACAGCTCTGTTACAAAACTGTGGTGCGCGCTTAGAGTCAGAGTCAGAGAGACTGGGCGGTTCTCTCATCAGAGAGACTGGGCGGCTCTCTCAGAGAGAGAGACTGTCCCAGACCACTTGCCATTGAATAAAGACTTATATCATCAAACTGGTCTTGGAACATTGTCAGCCACACACATCAGAAACTGCTTGTATCAACAACCTTTGTATCAATACACACAGGAGAAGAAAAAACCTACAAATGTGAGCACTTTGACAGATTTGTTTTCTGAAACGGCCAATTTAAAAAAGACAAACGTTGGAGAAACATTGGAGAAACACCATATAAATGTGAGAAATGTCATAAATGTTTTCCTTTAAAGATGCATCTGAAAACCAGGGTTGTCATTTTTTTCCCAGTATGGTAAATAATTCGAAGGCAATATCTTGACATAATCTATTTGTATATATATTTTAATTATTATTATTATAAACAAGTATACCAAATTCACAAAGCCAACATCTGATCATTTATTTTTTAGTTTTTCTCAATAAATAATATGTTTGTGTGTATATACATAGTGATAGGTAAATATATAACATGTATACAAATACAAGCCTTTAACTTGACCTAAAAAAAAGTCCAATTCTGTCTTAGATCCATTGATTTATTTACCAGTCCACCTCCGATGGACCTCTCTAGTGATGTCACAATGGGTGGTTGGTTTTCATCTCCCTTTAACTAACTAGTTGTATGAGCCCTACATGATTAGCCTGGTTTCTTCACATATCTGTAACTCTAAGAATAACTCAGCTTTGATTAGATTAGCATGCTTGATTACTTTTGTTTGCTCAACATTGATCAAGGGTTCATGTTGCTATATTAAAGTACATGAAATGAAGTAATACACATAGAAAAGTTTTGGTAAATGTTGCATAATAAATGTTGTTTCTTTTATTATGTAGTGTAAATGTATATATACATATATATTCAAGTAGCTACATGCAACTTTAACATTTTCTGTACATTATTATATCTTTTAAGTGCATTTCATTTGAAATTTTGGATATGACATTCCCCCCCCCCCCCCCCCGGTAATTCCCGGTAATTACTAGTTTTCCAAGTTATTCTCAGTTATCCCCGGGTTTTGTTTCCTACCACTTTTTCCCGGGAAAATTATAACCCTGCTGAAAACACATATGATAATACACGATGCAGAAAAACAATATAAATGTTAGAAGGGAAGCATATGTTATTAGAGAACCTATGAGCTAATGCGATGGCATATGGCGTCGTCCGCCCGGAGTCTATGCCAAACTTTATAGGATTGTACTTTACTTTTTGCTATCTGCATTTACTCAGATTTTATAAGGAAAAGGCTAGGTAACATTTAAAAATCTTCTCCGAAACTGTCCAGCCAAATTGTTTGCTATTTCACATAAATAATTTCTGAACCGTCCGTCTAACGTTTGTTCGAATGGTTCCAGTTTGATGAATTTGGTCGAGTTACAGGAAGCTGAACTTAGTCATTTGGCCAAATCACATGGCTCTATATATGAATTTGGGGTATTGGTGGCGCCAATTGCATTAACCTTTTCTGTAAGACGGTCATCTGTCATCTGTACATAAACCCATAATTTCTCAGAAATAGCAGGAGCTGGTATCCCTAGAAAATCTGGGAATAACTTGTGTGAAAGATTTGTTAAATACAGATGCATCATGGAAAAGTTGGAGTACTTTTCTTCAAAACAAAAAAAGATGTACATTATTGAGCCATATGTACTGGCTACAATTGAAACAGTTAATTCCACAAAAAATGGAAAAATAATAAACTGAACAAAGAGATAACAAATGAAAATGGGGAAAATATATAATTGTGTCTGTGAATGGGATTGTAATTCTTGATAATATGAAGTCAAGTCATGTTTACATATATAAGTAATAAGTGGAAAGTACTTATGACGCAGAAGAGCTGGTATGAGATGAATGAAAAGAATAATATTGTAGTTGAATGGGAATATGTGTATAAGGGAATCTATATGGTAACACTAGATACATATCTAAGGGAATTACAATACAAATTTCTAAATAAGTACATTCTTCTTAATGAACAGTTATATAAATGGAAGATAACTGACACAGACAAATGTTCATATTGTTTCAACTACCAGGAAAGCATAATTCGTTTATTTTTTTTAATGTATGGTGACTAAGAAGTTATATTATAAAATTCAGGCATGGCTACACGAGTATGAATTGGACCTGCCTAATATATCACTTTCCAATGTAATGTATGATATTTTACCTGTTAACGTAAATAATATCCCATTTTAATCAGATGTTATTGTTGTACAAATATATACTTTACAAACAAAGAGAGGAGAAGGAATCTTCATTATTTTCAGTCTTTAAATCAAAATTGAAGTATACAGAGAGAATTGAAAGATGTATAGCAAATGGCAGAGGATTACTGAAAAAGCATTATGATAAGTGGAGCAAACTTAGAAGTTTGTTTGATGATTTAAGACAATGTGTGTTTGTAATGTCCTGTGATCAGTCCTGTATCACTGAATTGTAATACTGTTGTTTGTGTATGGTATACCTATCTTGATGATGTTTGACCCCAAAAAATTGCCTGTGATGAAACAAAACTGTATTACATTAAGATTCTGAGGCGAAAAAAATGAGAGAAGAAAAAAAGGAGCTGTTATCCTCAAATTTTATGCAAAAATCTGTCACATATCAAATGTTGTGGGATCGAGCGTTTTGTGGTGACACCTACATCAACTTACATTTTACGGAGGAAAAGCTAAAATAACTTTGAAAATCTTCTTCTCTGAAATATCTTCTAGAATATTGTTACCCACATGATATCTCAAATCGGACTGCGCTTTTTTATACAATTTCATCATATTCCTATGAGCTTGCCATCAGGAGGAGTCCACAAGATGTTACATTTTGCAATGATGTCTGTATAGAAAAATCAACGTAGAGAATCAGAACAGATGGGTATAAATGAAAAATAAGATGCATTCTCTTAATTACGATAACATTCGACATTATCTGTACCCTTTCATTATTTTGGCCATATTTCCTTAAAGGCACCTTGGGAAAGCCGATGTGATTCACTTCAGGACATCAGGAATCACTTTACACATATATCCTGAATAGCGATAAGAGGGCGCTCAAGAGAGGTCAGTAGGTGCCACCAACACCAAGTCTCTGTGGAGCAATCGGTTAGCGCGTTCGGCTGTTAACCGAAAGGTTGGTGGTTCGAGCCCACCCAGGGACGAAGTACTTCTTTTATGGCCCCTAACAATCCTTCAAAAAAAAAGAAAGAAACCGGAGCCCACTTGTCACTGCTCCTTCGACCCAAAGTAATGACGGTTGGTTTTAAAATAGTGTTTTCACAGCTTCAGCTGAAAAAAGATCAGACACAGGAGAGAAGAAACCCTATACCTCTTGCAATACTTTAATTAATGGAATTCCTGTCTTACCCTGACTGTATTTCGAATCAGTGTGTTGACTACCGCCTTTGAAATATATGAAGTCTCGGTATCCTGACTTTTACCCACATGATATCTCAAATCGGACTGCGCTTTTTTTTTACAAGTTCATCATATTCCTATTAGCTTGCCATCAGGAGGAGGCCACAAGATGTTACACTTTGCAACAGTTTTGCGATGTTGTTTGTATAGAAATAACAACTTAGAGACTCAGAACAGATTGGTATAAATGAAAAATAAGATGCATTCTCTTAATTACGATAACATTCGACATTATCTGTGCCCTTTCAGTCTAGAACCCAGAACTTAAGCTCACATTTCTGCTTAAGATTTATTAGAAGATACAAAATGCGAGGTGAATGCCCCGCAACATATCACTGTGGCACAGTGGGTTAGCGCCTTTGCCTGTTAACCGAAAGGTCGGCCATTAAGGGGAACTTATTTGATTTCCTCATGCCTGGAGTCAAATTGATTCCGCATACACGTTGAAATTAGTCCACGTCGGCTCATAAGCGGACCAACAAGTTAACCGGTGCCTTCAATTAATTTAAAAAGAAATTGTTGGTTGCACTGTATTACGAGTTACAGGCAAGTGAAAAATTCTACGGCTATAAACTCACTCTGCGCGGTTTGAAAATCAGAAAGGAGAATAATTCAGTGTTTTCTCGAGTGTCATATTATTTTGGCCATATTTCCTTAAAGGCACCTTGGGGAAAGCCGATGTGATTTACTTCAGGACATCAGGAATCACTTTACACATATATCCTGAATAGCGATAAGAGGGCGCTCAAGAGAGGTCAGTAGGTGCCACCAACACTAGGTCTCTGTGGCGCAATCGGTTAGCGCGTTCGGCTGTTAACCGAAAGGTTGGTGGTTCGAGCCCACCCAGGGACGAAGTACTTCTTTTATTGCCCCTACCAATCCTTCAAAAAAAGAAAGAAACCGGAGCCCACTTGTCACAGCTCCTTCGATCCTAAGTAATGACGGTTGGTTTTCAAATAGTGTTTTCACAGCTTCAGCTGAAAACCGATCAGACTAAGGAGAGAAAAAACCCTATACCTCTTGAAATACTTTATTTAATGGAATTCCTGTCTTACCCTGACTGTATTTCGAATCAGTGTGTTGACTACTGCCTTGGAAATATATGAGGCCTCGGTATCCTGACTTTTACCCACATGATATCTCAATTCGGACTGCGCTTTTTTTACAAGTTCATCATATTCCTATTAGCTTGCCATCAGGAGGAGGCCACAAGATGTTACACTTTGCAACAGTTTTGCGATCTTGTTTGTATAGAAATAACAACTTAGAGACTCAGAACAGATTGGTATAAATGAAAAATAAGATGCATTCTCTTAATTACGATAATATTCGACATTATCTGTGCCCTCTCAGTCTAGAACCCAGAACTTAAGCTCACATTTCTGCTTAAGATTTATTAGAAGATACAAAATGCGAGGTGAATGCCCCGCAACACATCACTGTGGCACAATGGGTTAGCGCCTTTGCCTGTTAACCGAAAGGTCGGCCATTAAGGGGAACTTATTTGATTTCCTCATGCCTGGAGTCAAATTGATTCCGCATACACGTTGAAATTAGTCCACGTCGGCTCATAAGCGGACCAACAAGTTAACCGGTGCCTTCAATTAATTTAAAAAGAAATTGTTGGTTGCACTGTATTACGAGTTACAGGCAAGTGAAAAATTCTACGGCTATAAACTCACTCTGCGCGGTTTGAAAATCAGAAAGGAGAATAATTCAGTGTTTTCTCGAGTGTCTCATTATTTTGGCCATATTTCCTTAAAGGCACCTTGGGAAAGCCGATGTGATTAACTTCAGGACATCAGGAATCACTTTACACATATATCCTGAATAGCGATAAGAGGGCGCTCAAGAGAGGTCAGTAGGTGCCACCAACACCGGGTCTCTGTGGCGCAATCGGTTAGCGCGTTCGGCTGTTAACCGAAAGGTTGATGGTTCGAGCCCACCCAGGGACGAAGTACTTCTTTTATTGCCCCTACCAATCCTTCAAAAAAAGAAAGAAACCGGAGCCCACTTGTCACAGCTCCTTCGACCCTAAGTAATGACGGTTGGTTTTCAAATAGTGTTTTCACAGCTTCAGCTGAAAACCGATCAGACTAAGGAGAGAAAAAACCCTATACCTCTTGAAATACTTTATTTAATGGAATTCCTGTCTTACCCTGACTGTATTTCGAATCAGTGTGTTGACTACTGCCTTGGAAATATATGAGGCCTCGGTATCCTGACTTTTACCCACATGATATCTCAAATCGGACTGCGCTTTTTTTTTACAAGTTCATCATATTCCTATTAGCTTGCCATCAGGAGGAGGCCACAAGATGTTACACTTTGCAACAGTTTTGCGATGTTGTTTGTATAGAAATAACAACTTAGAGACTCAGAACAGATTGGTATAAATGAAAAATAAGATGCATTCTCTTAATAACGATAATATTCGACATTATCTGTGCCCTCTCAGTCTAGAACCCAGAACTTAAGCTCACATTTCTGCTTAAGATTTATTAGAAGATACAAAATGCGAGGTGAATGCCCCGCAACACATCACTGTGGCACAATGGGTTAGCGCCTTTGCCTGTTAACCGAAAGGTCGGCCATTAAGGGGAGCTTATTTGATTTCCTCATGCCTGGAGTCAAATTGATTCCGCATACACGTTGAAATAAGTCCACGTCGGCTCATAAGCGGACCAACAAGTTAACCGGTGCCTTCAATTAATTTAAAAAGAAATTGTTGGTTGCACTGTATTACGAGTTACAGGCAAGTGAAAAATTCTACGGCTATAAACTCACTCTGCGCGGTTTGAAAATCAGAAAGGAGAATAATTCAGTGTTTTCTCGAGTGTCTCATTATTTTGGCCATATTTCCTTAAAGGCACCTTGGGGAAAGCCGATGTGATTTACTTCAGGACATCAGGAATCACTTTACACATATATCCTGAATAGCGATAAGAGGGCGCTCAAGAGAGGTCAGTAGGTGCCACCAACACCAGGTCTCTGTGGCGCAATCGGTTAGCGCGTTCGGCTGTTAACCGAAAGGTTGGTGGTTCGAGCCCACCAAGGGACGAAGTACTTCTTTTATTACCCCTACCAATCCTTCAAAAAAAGAAAGAAACCGGAGCCCACTTGTCACAGCTCCTTCGACCATAAGTAATGACGGTTGGTTTTCAAATAGTGTTTTCACAGCTTCAGCTGAAAACCGATCAGACTAAGGAGAGAAGAAACCCTATACCTCTTGAAATACTTTAATTAATGGAATTCCTGTCTTTCCCTGACTGTATTTCGAATCAGTGTGTTGACTACTGCCTTGGAAATATATGAGGCCTCGGTATCCTGACTTTTACCCACATGATATCTCAAATCGGACTGCGCTTTTTTTTACAAGTTCATCATATTCCTATTAGCTTGCCATCGGGAGGAGGCCACAAGATGTTACACTTTGCAACAGTTTTGCGATCTTGTTTGTATAGAAATAACAACTTAGAGACTCAGAACATATTGGTATAAATGAAAAATAAGATGCATTCTCTTAATTACGATAATATTCGACATTATCTGTGCCCTCTCAGTCTAGAACCCAGAACTTAAGCTCACATTTCTGCTTAAGATTTATTAGAAGATACAAAATGCGAGGTGAATGCCCCGCAACACATCACTGTGGCACAATGGGTTAGCGCCTTTGCCTGTTAACCGAAAGGTCGGCCATTAAGGGGAACTTATTTGATTTCCTCATGCCTGGAGTCAAATTGATTCCGCATACACGTTGAAATTAGTCCACGTCGGCTCATAAGCGGACCAACAAGTTAACCGGTGCCTTCAATTAATTTAAAAAGAAATTGTTGGTTGCACTGTATTACGAGTTACAGGCAAGTGAAAAATTCTACGGCTATAAACTCACTCTGCGCGGTTTGAAAATCAGAAAGGAGAATAATTCAGTGTTTTCTCGAGTGTCTCATTATTTTGGCCATATTTCCTTAAAGGCACCTTGGGAAAGCCGATGTGATTAACTTCAGGACATCACCAACACCAGGTCTCTGTGGCGCAATCGGTTAGCGCGTTCGGCTGTTAACCGAAAGGTTGTTGGTTCGAGCCCACCCAGGGACGAAGTACTTCTTTTATTACCCCTACCAATCCTTCAAAAAAAGAAAGAAACCGGAGCCCACTTGTCACAGCTCCTTCGACCCTAAGTAATGACGGTTGGTTTTCAAATAGTGTTTTCACAGCTTCAGCTGAAAACCGATCAGACTAAGGAGAGAAGAAACCCTATACCTCTTGAAATACTTTAATTAATGGAATTCCTGTCTTACCCTGACTGCATTTCGAATCAGTGTGTTGACTACTGCCTTGGAAATAAATGAGGCCTCGGTATCCTGACTTTTACCCACATGATATCTCAAATCGGACTGCGCTTTTTTTTTACAAGTTCATCATATTCCTATTAGCTTGCCATCGGGAGGAGGCCACAAGATGTTACACTTTGCAACAGTTTTGCGATCTTGTTTGTATAGAAATAACAACTTAGAGACTCAGAACAGATTGGTATAAATGAAAAATAAGATGCATTCTCTTAATTACGATAATATTCGACATTATCTGTGCCCTCTCAGTCTAGAACCCAGAACTTCAGCTCACATTTCTGCTTAAGATTTATTAGAAGATACAAAATGCGAGGTGAATGCCCCGCAACACATCACTGTGGCACAATGGGTTAGCGCCTTTGCCTGTTAACCGAAAGGTCGGCCATTAAGGGGAGCTTATTTGATTTCCTCATGCCTGGAGTCAAATTGATTCCGCATACACGTTGAAATAAGTCCACGTCGGCTCATAAGCGGACCAACAAGTTAACCGGTGCCTTCAATTAATTTAAAAAGAAATTGTTGGTTGCACTGTATTACGAGTTACAGGCAAGTGAAAAATTCTACGGCTATAAACTCACTCTGCGCGGTTTGAAAATCAGAAAGGAGAATAATTCAGTGTTTTCTCGAGTGTCTCATTATTTTGGCCATATTTCCTTAAAGGCACCTTGGGGAAAGCCGATGTGATTTACTTCAGGACATCAGGAATCACTTTACACATATATCCTGAATAGCGATAAGAGGGCGCTCAAGAGAGGTCAGTATGTGCCACCAACACCAGGTCTCTGTGGCGCAATCGGTTAGCGCGTTCGGCTGTTAACCGAAAGGTTGGTGGTTCGAGCCCACCCAGGGACGAAGTACTTCTTTTATTACCCCTACCAATCCTTCAAAAAAAGAAAGAAACCGGAGCCCACTTGTCACAGCTCCTTCGACCCTAAGTAATGACGGTTGGTTTTCAAAAAGTGTTTTTCACAGCTTCAGCTGAAAACCGATCAGACTAAGAAGAGAAGAAACCCTATACCTCTTGAAATACTTTAATTAATGGAATTCCTGTCTTACCCTGACTGTATTTCGAATCAGTGTGTTGACTACTGCCTTGGAAATATATGAGGCCTCGGTATCCTGACTTTTACCCACATGATATCTCAAATCGGACTGCGCTTTTTTTTTACAAGTTCATCATATTCCTATTAGCTTGCCATCAGGAGGAGGCCACAAGATGTTACACTTTGCAACAGTTTTGCGATGTTGTTTGTATAGAAATAACAACTTAGAGACTCAGAACAGATTGGTATAAATGAAAAATAAGATGCATTCTCTTAATTACGATAATATTCGACATTATCTGTGCCCTCTCAGTCTAGAACCCAGAACTTAAGCTCACATTTCTGCTTAAGATTTATTAGAAGATACAAAATGCGAGGTGAATGCCCCGCAACACATCACTGTGGCACAATGAGTTAGCGCCTTTGCCTGTTAACCGAAAGGTCGGCCATTAAGGGGAGCTTATTTGATTTCCTTATGCCTGGAGTCAAATTGTATCCGCATACACGTTGAAATTAGTCCACGTCGGCTCATAAGCGGACCAACAAGTTAACTGGTGCCTTCAATTAATTTATAAAGAAATTGTTGGTTGCACTGTATTACGAGTTACAGGCAAGTGAAAAATTCTACGGCTATAAACTCACTCTGCGCGGTTTGAAAATCAGAAAGGAGAATAATTCAGTGTTTTCTCGAGTGTCTCATTATTTTGGCCATATTTCCTTAAAGGCACCTTGGGGAAAGCCGATACGATTTACTTCAGGACATCAGGAATCACTTTACACATATATCCTGAATAGCGATAAGAGGGCGCTCAAGAGAGGTCAGTAGGTGCCACCAACACCAGGTCTCTGTGGCGCAATCGGTTAGCGCGTTCGGCTGTTAACCGAAAGGTTGGTGGTTCGAGCCCACCCAGGGACGAAGTACTTCTTTTATTACCCCTACCAATCCTTCAAAAAAAGAAAGAAACCGGAGCCCACTTGTCACAGCTCCTTCGACCCTAAGTAATGACGGTTGGTTTTCAAAAAGTGTTTTTCACAGCTTCAGCTGAAAACCGATCAGACTAAGAAGAGAAGAAACCCTATACCTCTTGAAATACTTTAATTAATGGAATTCCTGTCTTACCCTGACTGTATTTCGAATCAGTGTGTTGACTACTGCCTTGGAAATATATGAGGCCTCGGTATCCTGACTTTTACCCACATGATATCTCAAATCGGACTGCGCTTTTTTTTTACAAGTTCATCATATTCCTATTAGCTTGCCATCAGGAGGAGGCCACAAGATGTTACACTTTGCAACAGTTTTGCGATGTTGTTTGTATAGAAATAACAACTTAGAGACTCAGAACAGATTGGTATAAATGAAAAATAAGATGCATTCTCTTAATTACGATAATATTCGACATTATCTGTGCCCTCTCAGTCTAGAACCCAGAACTTAAGCTCACATTTCTGCTTAAGATTTATTAGAAGATACAAAATGCGAGGTGAATGCCCCGCAACACATCACTGTGGCACAATGAGTTAGCGCCTTTGCCTGTTAACCGAAAGGTCGGCCATTAAGGGGAGCTTATTTGATTTCCTTATGCCTGGAGTCAAATTGTATCCGCATACACGTTGAAATTAGTCCACGTCGGCTCATAAGCGGACCAACAAGTTAACTGGTGCCTTCAATTAATTTATAAAGAAATTGTTGGTTGCACTGTATTACGAGTTACAGGCAAGTGAAAAATTCTACGGCTATAAACTCACTCTGCGCGGTTTGAAAATCAGAAAGGAGAATAATTCAGTGTTTTCTCGAGTGTCTCATTATTTTGGCCATATTTCCTTAAAGGCACCTTGGGGAAAGCCGATACGATTTACTTCAGGACATCAGGAATCACTTTACACATATATCCTGAATAGCGATAAGAGGGCGCTCAAGAGAGGTCAGTAGGTGCCACCAACACCAGGTCTCTGTGGCGCAATCGGTTAGCGCGTTCGGCTGTTAACCGAAAGGTTGGTGGTTCGAGCCCACCCAGGGACGAAGTACTTCTTTTATTACCCCTACCAATCCTTCAAAAAAAGAAAGAAACCGGACCCCACTTGTCACAGCTCCTTCGACCATAAGTAATGACGGTTGGTTTTCAAAAAGTGTTTTTCACAGCTTCAGCTGAAAACCGATCAGACTAAGAAGAGAAGAAACCCTATACCTCTTGAAATACTTTAATTAATGGAATTCCTGTCTTACCCTGACTGTATTTCGAATCAGTGTGTTGACTACTGCCTTGGAAATATATGAGGCCTCGGTATCCTGACTTTTACCCACATGATATCTCAAATCGGACTGCGCTTTTTTTTTACAAGTTCATCATATTCCTATTAGCTTGCCATCAGGAGGAGGCCACAAGATGTTACACTTTGCAACAGTTTTGCGATGTTGTTTGTATAGAAATAACAACTTAGAGACTCAGAACAGATTGGTATAAATGAAAAATAAGATGCATTCTCTTAATTACGATAATATTCGACATTATCTGTGCCCTCTCAGTCTAGAACCCAGAACTTAAGCTCACATTTCTGCTTAAGATTTATTAGAAGATACAAAATGCGAGGTGAATGCCCCGCAACACATCACTGTGGCACAATGAGTTAGCGCCTTTGCCTGTTAACCGAAAGGTCGGCCATTAAGGGGAGCTTATTTGATTTCCTTATGCCTGGAGTCAAATTGTATCCGCATACACGTTGAAATTAGTCCACGTCGGCTCATAAGCGGACCAACAAGTTAACTGGTGCCTTCAATTAATTTATAAAGAAATTGTTGGTTGCACTGTATTACGAGTTACAGGCAAGTGAAAAATTCTACGGCTATAAACTCACTCTGCGCGGTTTGAAAATCAGAAAGGAGAATAATTCAGTGTTTTCTCGAGTGTCTCATTATTTTGGCCATATTTCCTTAAAGGCACCTTGGGGAAAGCCGATACGATTTACTTCAGGACATCAGGAATCACTTTACACATATATCCTGAATAGCGATAAGAGGGCGCTCAAGAGAGGTCAGTAGGTGCCACCAACACCAGGTCTCTGTGGCGCAATCGGTTAGCGCGTTCGGCTGTTAACCGAAAGGTTGGTGGTTCGAGCCCACCCAGGGACGAAGTACTTCTTTTATTACCCCTACCAATCCTTCAAAAAAAGAAAGAAACCGGACCCCACTTGTCACAGCTCCTTCGACCATAAGTAATGACGGTTGGTTTTCAAATAGTGTTTTCACAGCTTCAGCTGAAAACCGATCAGACTAAGAAGAGAAGAAACCCTATACCTCTTGAAATACTTTAATTAATGGAATTCCTGTCTTTCCCTGACTGTATTTCGAATCAGTGTGTTGACTACTGCCTTGGAAATATATGAGGCCTCGGTATCCTGACTTTTACCCACATGATATCTCAAATCGGACTGCGCTTTTTTTTTACAAGTTCATCATATTCCTATTAGCTTGCCATCAGGAGGAGGCCACAAGATGTTACACTTTGCAACAGTTTTGCGATCTTGTTTGTATAGAAATAACAACTTAGAGACTCAGAACAGATTGGTATAAATGAAAAATAAGATGCATTCTCTTAATTACGATAACATTCGACATTATCTGTGCCCTTTCAGTCTAGAACCCAGAACTTCAACTCACATTTCTGCTTAAGATTTATTAGAAGATACAAAATGCGAGGTGAATGCCCCGCAACACATCACTGTGGCACAATGGGTTAGCGCCTTTGCCTGTTAACCGAAAGGTCGGCCATTAAGGGGAACTTATTTGATTTCCTCATGCCTGGAGTCAAATTGATTCCGCATACACGTTGAAATTAGTCCACGTCGGCTCATAAGCGGACCAACAAGTTAACCGGTGCCTTCAATTAATTTAAAAAGAAATTGTTGGTTGCACTGTATTACGAGTTACAGGCAAGTGAAAAATTCTACGGCTATAAACTCACTCTGCGCGGTTTGAAAATCAGAAAGGAGAATAATTCAGTGTTTTCTCGAGTGTCTCATTATTTTGGCCATATTTCCTTAAAGGCACCTTGGGGAAAGCCGATACGATTTACTTCAGGACATCAGGAATCACTTTACACATATATCCTGAATAGCGATAAGAGGGCGCTCAAGAGAGGTCAGTAGGTGCCACCAACACCAGGTCTCTGTGGCGCAATCGGTTAGCGCGTTCGGCTGTTAACCGAAAGGTTGGTGGTTCGAGCCCACCCAGGGACGAAGTACTTCTTTTATTACCCCTACCAATCCTTCAAAAAAAGAAAGAAACCGGAGCCCACTTGTCACAGCTCCTTCGACCATAAGTAATGACGGTTGGTTTTCAAATAGTGTTTTCACAGCTTCAGCTGAAAACCGATCAGACTAAGGAGAGAAGAAACCCTATACCTCTTGAAATACTTTAATTAATGGAATTCCTGTCTTTCCCTGACTGTATTTCGAATCAGTGTGTTGATTACTGCCTTGGAAATATATGAGGCCTCGGTATCCTGACTTTTACCCACATGATATCTCAAATCGGACTGCGCTTTTTTTTTTACAAGTTCATCATATTCCTATTAGCTTGCCATCAGGAGGAGGCCACAAGATGTTACACTTTGCAACAGTTTTGCGATCTTGTTTGTACAGAAATAACAACTTAGAGACTCAGAACAGATTGGTACAAATGAAAAATAAGATGCATTCTCTTAATTACGATAACATTCGACATTATCTGTGCCCTTTCAGTCTAGAACCCAGAACTTCAACTCACATTTCTGCTTAAGATTTATTAGAAGATACAAAATGCGAGGTGAATGCCCCGCAACACATCACTGTGGCACAATGGGTTAGCGCCTTTGCCTGTTAACCGAAAGGTCGGCCATTAAGGGGAACTTATTTGATTTCCTCATGCCTGGAGTCAAATTGATTCCGCATACACGTTGAAATTAGTCCACGTCGGCTCATAAGCGGACCAACAAGTTAACCGGTGCCTTCAATTAATTTAAAAAGAAATTGTTGGTTGCACTGTATTACGAGTTACAGGCAAGTGAAAAATTCTACGGCTATAAACTCACTCTGCGCGGTTTGAAAATCAGAAAGGAGAATAATTCAGTGTTTTCTCGAGTGTCTCATTATTTTGGCCATATTTCCTTAAAGGCACCTTGGGGAAAGCCGATGTGATTAACTTCAGGACATCAGGAATCACTTTACACATATATCCTGAATAGCGATAAGAGGGCGCTCAAGAGAGGTCAGTAGGTGCCACCAACACCAGGTCTCTGTGGCGCAATCGGTTAGCGCGTTCGGCTGTTAACCGAAAGGTTGGTGGTTCGAGCCCACCCAGGGACGAAGTACTTTTTTTTTGCCCCTACCAATCCTTCATAAAAAGAAAGAAACCGGAGCCCACTTGTCACTGCTCCTTCGACCCTAAGTAATGACGGTTGGTTTTCCAATAGTGTTTCCACAGCTTCAGCTGAAAACCGATCAGACTAAGGAGAGAAGAAACCCTATACCTCTTGAAATACTTTAATTAATGGAAATCCTGTTTTTCCCTGACTGTATTTCGAATCAGTGTGTTGATTACTGCCTTGGAAATATATGAGGCCTCGGTATCCTGACTTTTACCCACATGATATCTCAAATCGGACTGCGCTTTTTTTTACAAGTTCAACATATTCCTATTAGCTTGCCATCAGGAGGAGGCCACAAGATGTTACACTTTGCAACAGTTTTGCGATGTTGTTTGTATAGAAATAACAACTTAGAGACTCAGAACAGATTGGTATAAATGAAAAATAAGATGCATTCTCTTAATTACGATAACATTCGACATTATCTGTGCCCTTTCAGTCTAGAACCCAGAACTTCAACTCACATTTCTGCTTAAGATTTATTAGAAGATACAAAATGCGAGGTGAATGCCCCGCAACACATCACTGTGGCACAATGGGTTAGCGCCTTTGCCTGTTAACCGAAAGGTCGGCCATTAAGGGGAACTTATTTGATTTCCTCATGCCTAGAGTCAAATTGATTCCGCATACACGTTGAAATTAGTCCACGTCGGCTCATAAGCGGACCAACAAGTTAACCGGTGCCTTCAATTAATTTAAAAAGAAATTGTTGGTTGCACTGTATTACGAGTTACAGGCAAGTGAAAAATTCTACGGCTATAAACTCACTCTGCGCGGTTTGAAAATCAGAAAGGAGAATAATTCAGTGTTTTCTCGAGTGTCTCATTATTTTGGCCATATTTCCTTAAAGGCACCTTGGGGAAAGCCGATACGATTTACTTCAGGACATCAGGAATCACTTTACACATATATCCTGAATAGCGATAAGAGGGCGCTCAAGAGAGGTCAGTAGGTGCCACCAACACCAGGTCTCTGTGGCGCAATCGGTTAGCGCGTTCGGCTGTTAACCGAAAGGTTGGTGGTTCGAGCCCACCCAGGGACGAAGTACTTCTTTTATTACCCCTACCAATCCTTCAAAAAAAGAAAGAAACCGGAGCCCACTTGTCACAGCTCCTTCGACCATAAGTAATGACGGTTGGTTTTCAAATAGTGTTTTCACAGCTTCAGCTGAAAACCGATCAGACTAAGGAGAGAAGAAACCCTATACCTCTTGAAATACTTTAATTAATGGAATTCCTGTCTTTCCCTGACTGTATTTCGAATCAGTGTGTTGATTACTGCCTTGGAAATATATGAGGCCTCGGTATCCTGACTTTTACCCACATGATATCTCAAATCGGACTGCGCTTTTTTTTTACAAGTTCATCATATTCCTATTAGCTTGCCATCAGGAGGAGGCCACAAGATGTTACACTTTGCAACAGTTTTGCGATCTTGTTTGTACAGAAATAACAACTTAGAGACTCAGAACAGATTGGTACAAATGAAAAATAAGATGCATTCTCTTAATTACGATAACATTCGACATTATCTGTGCCCTTTCAGTCTAGAACCCAGAACTTCAACTCACATTTCTGCTTAAGATTTATTAGAAGATACAAAATGCGAGGTGAATGCCCCGCAACACATCACTGTGGCACAATGGGTTAGCGCCTTTGCCTGTTAACCGAAAGGTCGGCCATTAAGGGGAACTTATTTGATTTCCTCATGCCCGGAGTCAAATTGATTCCGCATACACGTTGAAATTAGTCCACGTCGGCTCATAAGCGGACCAACAAGTTAACCGGTGCCTTCAATTAATTTAAAAAGAAATTGTTGGTTGCACTGTATTACGAGTTACAGGCAAGTGAAAAATTCTACGGCTATAAACTCACTCTGCGCGGTTTGAAAATCAGAAAGGAGAATAATTCAGTGTTTTCTCGAGTGTCTCATTATTTTGGCCATATTTCCTTAAAGGCACCTTGGGGAAAGCCGATGTGATTAACTTCAGGACATCAGGAATCACTTTACACATATATCCTGAATAGCGATAAGAGGGCGCTCAAGAGAGGTCAGTAGGTGCCACCAACACCAGGTCTCTGTGGCGCAATCGGTTAGCGCGTTCGGCTGTTAACCGAAAGGTTGGTGGTTCGAGCCCACCCAGGGACGAAGTACTTTTTTTTTGCCCCTACCAATCCTTCATAAAAAGAAAGAAACCGGAGCCCACTTGTCACTGCTCCTTCGACCCTAAGTAATGACGGTTGGTTTTCCAATAGTGTTTCCACAGCTTCAGCTGAAAACCGATCAGACTAAGGAGAGAAGAAACCCTATACCTCTTGAAATACTTTAATTAATGGAAATCCTGTTTTTCCCTGACTGTATTTCGAATCAGTGTGTTGACTTCTGCCTTGGAAATATATGAGGCCTCGGTATCCTGACTTTTACCCACATGATATCTCAAATCGGACTGCGCTTTTTTTTACAAGTTCAACATATTCCTATTAGCTTGCCATCAGGAGGAGGCCACAAGATGTTACACTTTGCAACAGTTTTGCGATGTTGTTTGTATAGAAATAACAACTTAGAGACTCAGAACAGATTGGTATAAATGAAAAATAAGATGCATTCTCTTAATTACGATAACATTCGACATTATCTGTGCCCTTTCAGTCTAGAACCCAGAACTTCAACTCACATTTCTGCTTAAGATTTATTAGAAGATACAAAATGCGAGGTGAATGCCCCGCAACACATCACTGTGGCACAATGGGTTAGCGCCTTTGCCTGTTAACCGAAAGGTCGGCCATTAAGGGGAACTTATTTGATTTCCTCATGCCTAGAGTCAAATTGATTCCGCATACACGTTGAAATTAGTCCACGTCGGCTCATAAGCGGACCAACAAGTTAACCGGTGCCTTCAATTAATTTAAAAAGAAATTGTTGGTTGCACTGTATTACGAGTTACAGGCAAGTGAAAAATTCTACGGCTATAAACTCACTCTGCGCGGTTTGAAAATCAGAAAAGAGAATAATTCAGTGTTTTCTCGAGTGTCTCATTATTTTGGCCATATTTCCTTAAAGGCACCTTGGGGAAAGCCGATGTGATTAACTTCAGGACATCAGGAATCACTTTACACATATATCCTGAATAGCGATAAGAGGGCGCTCAAGAGAGGTCAGTAGGTGCCACCAACACCAGGTCTCTGTGGCGCAATCGGTTAGCGCGTTCGGCTGTTAACCGAAAGGTTGGTGGTTCGAGCCCACCCAGGGACGAAGTACTTTTTTTTTGCCCCTACCAATCCTTCATAAAAAGAAAGAAACCGGAGCCCACTTGTCACTGCTCCTTCGACCCTAAGTAATGACGGTTGGTTTTCAAATAGTGTTTCCACAGCTTCAGCTGAAAACCGATCAGACTAAGGAGAGAAGAAACCCTATACCTCTTGAAATACTTTAATTAATGGAAATCCTGTTTTTCCCTGACTGTATTTCGAATCAGTGTGTTGACTACTGCCTTGGAAATATATGAGGCCTCGGTATCCTGACTTTTACCCACATGATATCTCAAATCGGACTGCGCTTTTTTTTACAAGTTCAACATATTCCTATTAGCTTGCCATCAGGAGGAGGCCACAAGATGTTACACTTTGCAACAGTTTTGCGATGTTGTTTGTATAGAAATAACAACTTAGAGACTCAGAACAGATTGGTATAAATGAAAAATAAGATGCATTCTCTTAATTACGATAACATTCGACATTATCTGTGCCCTTTCAGTCTAGAACCCAGAACTTCAACTCACATTTCTGCTTAAGATTTATTAGAAGATACAAAATGCGAGGTGAATGCCCCGCAACACATCACTGTGGCACAATGGGTTAGCGCCTTTGCCTGTTAACCGAAAGGTCGGCCATTAAGGGGAACTTATTTGATTTCCTCATGCCTGGAGTCAAATTGATTCCGCATACACGTTGAAATTAGTCCACGTCGGCTCATAAGCGGACCAACAAGTTAACCGGTGCCTTCAATTAATTTAAAAAGAAATTGTTGGTTGCACTGTATTACGAGTTACAGGCAAGTGAAAAATTCTACGGCTATAAACTCACTCTGCGCGGTTTGAAAATCAGAAAGGAGAATAATTCAGTGTTTTCTCGAGTGTCTCATTATTTTGGCCATATTTCCTTAAAGGCACCTTGGGGAAAGCCGATACGATTTACTTCAGGACATCAGGAATCACTTTACACATATATCCTGAATAGCGATAAGAGGGCGCTCAAGAGAGGTCAGTAGGTGCCACCAACACCAGGTCTCTGTGGCGCAATCGGTTAGCGCGTTCGGCTGTTAACCGAAAGGTTGGTGGTTCGAGCCCACCCAGGGACGAAGTACTTTTTTTTTGCCCCTACCAATCCTTCATAAAAAGAAAGAAACCGGAGCCCACTTGTCACTGCTCCTTCGACCCTAAGTAATGACGGTTGGTTTTCAAATAGTGTTTCCACAGCTTCAGCTGAAAACCGATCAGACTAAGGAGAGAAGAAACCCTATACCTCTTGAAATACTTTAATTAATGGAAATCCTGTTTTTCCCTGACTGTATTTCGAATCAGTGTGTTGACTACTGCCTTGGAAATATATGAGGCCTCGGTATCCTGACTTTTACCCACATGATATCTCAAATCGGACTGCGCTTTTTTTTACAAGTTCAACATATTCCTATTAGCTTGCCATCAGGAGGAGGCCACAAGATGTTACACTTTGCAACAGTTTTGCGATGTTGTTTGTATAGAAATAACAACTTAGAGACTCAGAACAGATTGGTATAAATGAAAAATAAGATGCATTCTCTTAATTACGATAACATTCGACATTATCTGTGCCCTTTCAGTCTAGAACCCAGAACTTCAACTCACATTTCTGCTTAAGATTTATTAGAAGATACAAAATGCGAGGTGAATGCCCCGCAACACATCACTGTGGCACAATGGGTTAGCGCCTTTGCCTGTTAACCGAAAGGTCGGCCATTAAGGGGAACTTATTTGATTTCCTCATGCCTGGAGTCAAATTGATTCCGCATACACGTTGAAATTAGTCCACGTCGGCTCATAAGCGGACCAACAAGTTAACCGGTGCCTTCAATTAATTTAAAAAGAAATTGTTGGTTGCACTGTATTACGAGTTACAGGCAAGTGAAAAATTCTACGGCTATAAACTCACTCTGCGCGGTTTGAAAATCAGAAAGGAGAATAATTCAGTGTTTTCTCGAGTGTCTCATTATTTTGGCCATATTTCCTTAAAGGCACCTTGGGGAAAGCCGATACGATTTACTTCAGGACATCAGGAATCACTTTACACATATATCCTGAATAGCGATAAGAGGGCGCTCAAGAGAGGTCAGTAGGTGCCACCAACACCAGGTCTCTGTGGCGCAATCGGTTAGCGCGTTCGGCTGTTAACCGAAAGGTTGGTGGTTCGAGCCCACCCAGGGACGAAGTACTTCTTTTATTACCCCTACCAATCCTTCAAAAAAAGAAAGAAACCGGAGCCCACTTGTCACAGCTCCTTCGACCATAAGTAATGACGGTTGGTTTTCAAATAGTGTTTTCACAGCTTCAGCTGAAAACCGATCAGACTAAGGAGAGAAGAAACCCTATACCTCTTGAAATACTTTAATTAATGGAATTCCTGTCTTTCCCTGACTGTATTTCGAATCAGTGTGTTGACTACTGCCTTGGAAATATATGAGGCCTCGGTATCCTGACTTTTACCCACATGATATCTCAAATCGGACTGCGCTTTTTTTTTTACAAGTTCATCATATTCCTATTAGCTTGCCATCAGGAGGAGGCCACAAGATGTTACACTTTGCAACAGTTTTGCGATCTTGTTTGTATAGAAATAACAACTTAGAGACTCAGAACAGATTAGTACAAATGAAAAAATAAGATGCATTCTCTTAATTACGATAACATTCGACATTATCTGTGCCCTTTCAGTCTAGAACCCAGAACTTCAACTCACATTTCTGCTTAAGATTTATTAGAAGATACAAAATGCGAGGTGAATGCCCCGCAACACATCACTGTGGCACAATGGGTTAGCGCCTTTGCCTGTTAACCGAAAGGTCGGCCATTAAGGGGAACTTATTTGATTTCATCATGCCTGGAGTCAAATTGATTCAGCATACACGTTGAAATTAGTCCACGTCGGCTCATAAGCGGACCAACAAGTCAACCGGTGCCTTCAAATAATTTAAAAAGAAATTGTTGGTTGCACTGTATTACGAGTTACAGGCAAGTGAAAAATTCTACGGCTATAAACTCACTCTGCGCGGTTTGAAAATCAGAAAGGAGAATAATTCAGTGTTTTCTCGAGTGTCTCATTATTTTGGCCATATTTCCTTAAAGGCACCTTGGGGAAAGCCGATGTGATTTACTTCAGGACATCAGGAATCACTTTACACATATATCCTGAATAGCGATAAGAGGGCGCTCAAGAGAGGTCAGTAGGTGCCACCAACACCAGGTCTCTGTGGCGCAATCGGTTAGCGCGTTCGGCTGTTAACCGAAAGGTTGGTGGTTCGAGCCCACCCAGGGACGAAGTACTTTTTTTTTGCCCCTACCAATCCTTCATAAAAAGAAAGAAACCGGAGCCCACTTGTCACTGCTCCTTCGACCCTAAGTAATGACGGTTGGTTTTCAAATAGTGTTTCCACAGCTTCAGCTGAAAACCGATCAGACTAAGGAGAGAAGAAACCCTATACCTCTTGAAATACTTTAATTAATGGAAATCCTGTTTTTCCCTGACTGTATTTCGAATCAGTGTGTTGACTACTGCCTTGGAAATATATGAGGCCTCGGTATCCTGACTTTTACCCACATGATATCTCAAATCGGACTGCGCTTTTTTTTACAAGTTCAACATATTCCTATTAGCTTGCCATCAGGAGGAGGCCACAAGATGTTACACTTTGCAACAGTTTTGCGATGTTGTTTGTATAGAAATAACAACTTAGAGACTCAGAACAGATTGGTATAAATGAAAAATAAGATGCATTCTCTTAATTACGATAACATTCGACATTATCTGTGCCCTTTCAGTCTAGAACCCAGAACTTCAACTCACATTTCTGCTTAAGATTTATTAGAAGATACAAAATGCGAGGTGAATGCCCCGCAACACATCACTGTGGCACAATGGGTTAGCGCCTTTGCCTGTTAACCGAAAGGTCGGCCATTAAGGGGAACTTATTTGATTTCCTCATGCCTGGAGTCAAATTGATTCCGCATACACGTTGAAATTAGTCCACGTCGGCTCATAAGCGGACCAACAAGTTAACCGGTGCCTTCAATTAATTTAAAAAGAAATTGTTGGTTGCACTGTATTACGAGTTACAGGCAAGTGAAAAATTCTACGGCTATAAACTCACTCTGCGCGGTTTGAAAATCAGAAAGGAGAATAATTCAGTGTTTTCTCGAGTGTCTCATTATTTTGGCCATATTTCCTTAAAGGCACCTTGGGGAAAGCCGATACGATTTACTTCAGGACATCAGGAATCACTTTACACATATATCCTGAATAGCGATAAGAGGGCGCTCAAGAGAGGTCAGTAGGTGCCACCAACACCAGGTCTCTGTGGCGCAATCGGTTAGCGCGTTCGGCTGTTAACCGAAAGGTTGGTGGTTCGAGCCCACCCAGGGACGAAGTACTTCTTTTATTACCCCTACCAATCCTTCAAAAAAAGAAAGAAACCGGAGCCCACTTGTCACAGCTCCTTCGACCATAAGTAATGACGGTTGGTTTTCAAATAGTGTTTTCACAGCTTCAGCTGAAAACCGATCAGACTAAGGAGAGAAGAAACCCTATACCTCTTGAAATACTTTAATTAATGGAATTCCTGTCTTTCCCTGACTGTATTTCGAATCAGTGTGTTGACTACTGCCTTGGAAATATATGAGGCCTCGGTATCCTGACTTTTACCCACATGATATCTCAAATCGGACTGCGCTTTTTTTTTTACAAGTTCATCATATTCCTATTAGCTTGCCATCAGGAGGAGGCCACAAGATGTTACACTTTGCAACAGTTTTGCGATCTTGTTTGTATAGAAATAACAACTTAGAGACTCAGAACAGATTAGTACAAATGAAAAAATAAGATGCATTCTCTTAATTACGATAACATTCGACATTATCTGTGCCCTTTCAGTCTAGAACCCAGAACTTCAACTCACATTTCTGCTTAAGATTTATTAGAAGATACAAAATGCGAGGTGAATGCCCCGCAACACATCACTGTGGCACAATGGGTTAGCGCCTTTGCCTGTTAACCGAAAGGTCGGCCATTAAGGGGAACTTATTTGATTTCATCATGCCTGGAGTCAAATTGATTCAGCATACACGTTGAAATTAGTCCACGTCGGCTCATAAGCGGACCAACAAGTCAACCGGTGCCTTCAAATAATTTAAAAAGAAATTGTTGGTTGCACTGTATTACGAGTTACAGGCAAGTGAAAAATTCTACGGCTATAAACTCACTCTGCGCGGTTTGAAAATCAGAAAGGAGAATAATTCAGTGTTTTCTCGAGTGTCTCATTATTTTGGCCATATTTCCTTAAAGGCACCTTGGGGAAAGCCGATGTGATTTACTTCAGGACATCAGGAATCACTTTACACATATATCCTGAATAGCGATAAGAGGGCGCTCAAGAGAGGTCAGTAGGTGCCACCAACACCAGGTCTCTGTGGCGCAATCGGTTAGCGCGTTCGGCTGTTAACCGAAAGGTTGGTGGTTCGAGCCCACCCAGGGACGAAGTACTTCTTTTATTACCCCTACCAATCCTTCAAAAAAAGAAAGAAACCGGACCCCACTTGTCACAGCTCCTTCGACCATAAGTAATGACGGTTGGTTTTCAAATAGTGTTTTCACAGCTTCAGCTGAAAACCGATCAGACTAAGAAGAGAAGAAACCCTATACCTCTTGAAATACTTTAATTAATGGAATTCCTGTCTTACCCTGACTGTATTTCGAATCAGTGTGTTGACTACTGCCTTGGAAATATATGAGGCCTCGGTATCCTGACTTTTACCCACATGATATCTCAAATCGGACTGCGCTTTTTTTTTACAAGTTCATCATATTCCTATTAGCTTGCCATCAGGAGGAGGCCACAAGATGTTACACTTTGCAACAGTTTTGCGATCTTGTTTGTATAGAAATAACAACTTGGAGACTCAGAACAGATTGGTATAAATGAAAAATAAGATGCATTCTCTTAATAACGATAATATTCGACATTATCTGTGCCCTCTCAGTCTAGAACCCAGAACTTAAGCTCACATTTCTGCTTAAGATTTATTAGAAGATACAAAATGCGAGGTGAATGCCCCGCAACACATCACTGTGGCACAATGGGTTAGCGCCTTTGCCTGTTAACCGAAAGGTCGGCCATTAAGGGGAACTTATTTGATTTCCTCATGCCTGGAGTCAAATTGATTCCGCATACACGTTGAAATTAGTCCACGTCGGCTCATAAGCGGACCAACAAGTTAACCGGTGCCTTCAAATAATTTAAAAAGAAATTGTTGGTTGCACTGTATTACGAGTTACAGGCAAGTGAAAAATTCTACGGCTATAAACTCACTCTGCGCGGTTTGAAAATCAGAAAGGAGAATAATTCAGTGTTTTCTCGAGTGTCTCATTATTTTGGCCATATTTCCTTAAAGGCACCTTGGGGAAAGCCGATGTGATTTACTTCAGGACATCAGGAATCACTTTACACATATATCCTGAATAGCGATAAGAGGGCGCTCAAGAGAGGTCAGTAGGTGCCACCAACACCAGGTCTCTGTGGCGCAATCGGTTAGCGCGTTCGGCTGTTAACCGAAAGGTTGGTGGTTCGAGCCCACCCAGGGACGAAGTACTTCTTTTATTACCCATACCAATCCTTCAAAAAAAGAAAGAAACCGGAGCCCACTTGTCACAGCTCCTTCGACCCTAAGTAATGACGGTTGGTTTTCAAATAGTGTTTTCACATCTTCAGCTGAAAACCGATCAGACTAAGAAGAGAAGAAACCCTATACCTCTTGAAATACTTTAATTAATGGAATTCCTGTCTTACCCTGACTGTATTTCGAATCAGTGTGTTGACTACTGCCTTGGAAATATATGAGGCCTCGGTATCCTGACTTTTACCCACATGATATCTCAAATCGGACTGCGCTTTTTTTTTACAAGTCCATCATATTCCTATTAGCTTGCCATCAGGAGGAGGCCACAAGATGTTACACTTTGCAACAGTTTTGCGATCTTGTTTGTATAGAAATAACAACTTGGAGACTCAGAACAGATTGGTATAAATGAAAAATAAGATGCATTCTCTTAATAACGATAATATTCGACATTATCTGTGCCCTCTCAGTCTAGAACCCAGAACTTAAGCTCACATTTCTGCTTAAGATTTATTAGAAGATACAAAATGCGAGGTGAATGCCCCGCAACACATCACTGTGGCACAATGGGTTAGCGCCTTTGCCTGTTAACCGAAAGGTCGGCCATTAAGGGGAGCTTATTTGATTTCCTTATGCCTGGAGTCAAATTAGATCCGCATACACGTTGAAATTAGTCCACGTCGGCTCATAAGCGGACCAACAAGTTAACCGGTGCCTTCAATTAATTTAAAAAGAAATTGTTGGTTGCACTGTATTACGAGTTACAGGCAAGTGAAAAATTCTACGGCTATAAACTCACTCTGCGCGGTTTGAAAATCAGAAAGGATAATAATTCAGTGTTTTCTCGAGTGTCTCATTATTTTGGCCATATTTCCTTAAAGGCACCTTGGGGAAAGCCGATGTGATTTACTTCAGGACATCAGGAATCACTTTACACATATATCCTGAATAGCGATAAGAGGGCGCTCAAGAGAGGTCAGTAGGTGCCACCAACACCAGGTTTCTGTGGCGCAATCGGTTAGCGCGTTCGGCTGTTAACCAAAAGGTTGGTGGTTCGAGCCCACCCAGGGACGAAGTACTTCTCTTATTGCCCCTACCAATCCTTCAAAAAAAAGAAAGAAACCGGAGCCCACTTGTCACAGCTCCTTCGACCCTAAGTAATGACGGTTGGTTTTCAAATAGTGTTTTCACAGCTTCAGCTGAAAACCGATCAGACTAAGGAGAGAAGAAACCCTATACCTCTTGAAATACTTTAATTAATGGAATTCCTGTCTTACCCTGACTGTATTTCGAATCTGTGTGTTGACTACTGCCTTGGAAATATATGAGGCCTCGGTATCCTGACTTTTACCCACATGTTATCTCAAATCGGACTGCGCTTTTTTTTTACAAGTTCATCATATTCCTATTAGCTTGCCATCAGGAGGAGGCCACAAGATGTTACACTTTGCAACAGTTTTGCGATGTTGTTTGTATAGAAATAACAACTTAGAGACTCAGAACAGATTGGTATAAATGAAAAATAAGATGCATTCTCTTAATAACGATAATATTCGACATTATCTGTGCCCTCTCAGTCTAGAACCCAGAACTTAAGCTCACATTTCTGCTTAAGATTTATTAGAAGATACAAAATGCGAGGTGAATGCCCCGCAACACATCACTGTGGCACAATGGGTTAGCGCCTTTGCCTGTTAACCGAAAGGTCGGCCATTAAGGGGAGCTTATTTGATTTCCTTATGCCTGGAGTCAAATTGGATCCGCATACACGTTGAAATTAGTCCACGTCGGCTCATAAGCGGACCAACAAGTTAACCGGTGCCTTCAATTAATTTAAAAAGAAATTGTTGGTTGCACTGTATTACGAGTTACAGGCAAGTGAAAAATTCTACGGCTATAAACTCACTCTGCGCGGTTTGAAAATCAGAAAGGAGAATAATTCAGTGTTTTCTCGAGTGTCTCATTATTTTGGCCATATTTCCTTAAAGGCACCTTGGGGAAAGCCGATGTGATTAACTTCAGGACATCAGGAATCACTTTACACATATATCCTGAATAGCGATAAGAGGGCGCTCAAGAGAGGTCAGTAGGTGCCACCAACACCAGGTCTCTGTGGCGCAATCGGTTAGCGCGTTCGGCTGTTAACCGAAAGGTTGGTGGTTCCAGCCCATCCAGGGACGAAGTACTTTTTTTTTGCCCCTACCAATCCTTCATAAAAAGAAAGAAACCGGAGCCCACTTGTCACTGCTCCTTCGACCCTAAGTAATGACGGTTGGTTTTCAAATAGTGTTATCACAGCTTCAACTGAAAACCGATCAGACACAGGATAGAAGAAACCCTATACCTCTTGAAATACTTTAATTAATGGAATTCTTGTCTTACCCTGAATGTATTTCGAATCAGTGTTTAGACTACCGCCTTGGAAATATATGAAGTCTCGGTATCCTGACTTTTACCCACATGATATCTCAAATCGGACTGCGCTTTTTTACACAAATTCATCATATTCCTATTAGCTTGCCATCAGGAGGAGACCACGAGATGTTACACTTTGCAACAGGTTTGCGATGTTGACTGTACAGAAATATCAACTAAGAGACTCGGAACAGAAAAACAGGTTGACAAAGGTAGCAGAATGAAGTAAAATGTTCATTCAAAGTGGAAAGCGTCACAAGTATCTTTCCTTCTTGGGTGTGGCTTGTATGTAATTGTGACCAGTATACGCTGCGATGAGTTGTGTTTTCAGTGACTAGGCCAAAGCGCAATTCTTCGCTTTTTAATTGGGGTCTCCTCCCCTTGGGTGCTGAGATTATATATTTATTCTTCACATCAAACAGTTCTCTCATTTTTACCCCCGTGTGGCCTTTACCATGCGAAGATCACTCTAACCATATTACATCCTAGCATATGCCACAAGAGTGTCTTCTAGCAGTACTGCGTTTTTGTGAGGATTACCGTAATCATCTGTAATATGACGGTTGTTTTGGTGGTTCAGGAGGTGGTTATTACTGACTCGTAAGGTGCGTTTTTTTTACATTCCGCGGATTTTAATACCATTTCCCCTGTGTCTGTGCTACATTTGGAGCAAAGATATTCTTGCTCGTGAAAGATTTACCTGAAGCCACGTATTTGTATAAGGCGGCTTTATCAATTGTCCTCTAAGTGGATTTTTCCTTGATAGGGTACTCGTATGTAGAACAAGATTTTTGTGAGGCTTTACTATTGATCTTTCCTTTAAATGGCTTTTTCTTTTTTCAGATCTTTAAATATTGTTTTCACATTTAAAGGCCCGCCGCAAATATGTGGTACAAGATGTATCATTAACGACTATTCACGTTAAACTGCATCCTTCAAGAGTGGTTAATTTCTTCTTTTCCACATGCCTCACATATGAATTGCTTTTTCTGTGTGGGGCTTAAAATGTCGAAGAGGAATACCCTAGCGTAAGGTTAACAACAACCCTCACATTTAAATGGAATTTCCTCAGTGTGCCAAGATGTGCTTTATAAGTTAATTTGGTTTGGAAACTATTACCACAGTCCTTACATTATGTTGACTTTTCCCTAGAGTGGGTTATGGTATGTCGCTTCAGATGACTTTTTGTCGAGAAATCTTTACCACAATCATCACATGTAAATGGACGTTCCCCTGTGTGGGTCATCGCATGCCGGCTGAGATACCTCTTTTGTGAGAAAGCTTAACCACATTCATCACATTTAAATGGTTTTTCTCCAGTGTGGGTCTTGACATGTTTATGAAGACTACTCTTCTGTGAGAAAGCTCTTCCACAGTCATCACATTTAAATGACTGTCCCCCTATATGGGTCATCACATGCTTATTAAGAACACTCTTTAGTGCGAAAGCTTTGCCACAGTCATTGCATTTAAAACGTTTAAATGTCTTTTCCTTACTGTGGGTCATCGCATGTCGCTTAAGATTATCCTTTTGTGAGAAAGCTTTATCACAGTCCGAACATTTAAATGGCTTTTCCCCCCTGTGAGTCATGGCATGTCGATTAAGATGACTCTTTCCTGAGAAAGCTTTACCACAATCATTACATATAAATGGCTTTTCTCCCGTGTGTTTCCTGATGTGCTCAATAAGATTAAACTTTTGCGAAAAAGCTTTGCCACAATATGAACATTTAAATGGCTGCTCCCCTGTGTGAATCATGGCATGTCCATTTAGATGACTTTTTCGTGAAAAAGTTTTGCCACAGTCACTGCATTTAAATGGCCTTTCCTTTGAGTGAATCCTTCGATGTCGCATAAGGGCATTCTTTTGTGAGAAAGCGGTACCGCAGTCACCACATACAAATGGCTTTTCCCCTGTGTGTGTCTTGATATGCTGAATAAAACCACTCTTTTCTCTGAAAGATTTACTACAGTCCTCACATCTGAAAGGCCTTTCCCCCGTGTGGATCTTAATGTGCCGATTAAGATTACTCTTAAGCAAGAAAGCTTTGCCACAGTCACTACATTCAAATGGTTTTTCTCCCGTGTGGGTCATGACATGTTGATTAAAATTATTCTTTTGTGAGAAAGCTTTGCCACAGTCATCACATTTAAACGGCTTTTCTCCTGTGTGGGTCCTGAGATGTAGAATGAGCCGACTCTTTCGAGCGAAAACCTTTCTACAGTACTTACATTTAAATGACTTTTTCCCATGAGTAGATGACGGCATGTTGAATACGATTATTTTGCAAATGGTTTTCCGCTGTGTTGGTCCTGACAACCAGATGGTGGTTCGTCACTTTTGAATGGTTTCTCTTTGGTCAGTCTTTGTGTGGCAGAGAACGGCTTCACAATGACTTCGATCTGATGCTTCACTTTCTAACTAATCTCCTTCCTAAAACGCTTTCCATCTAAATTAGTAATTGACTGCATGACGTTTCTTTAGACTTCTGGGGTAATGTCTGACTTTGTCCTGTTTTCATTTATATCACTTGTTAAGACCAAACATATTTAATAACAGATGCACATTATTTCCAGTGTTCCGTGAACATAGAATGCATAGGTCATGTTTTCGCGTGAGGGTCGGGTATATCAATACAATTAAAACAATTGCCATTCCTCAATGTAATGTCTTCTTAAACAATGTCAACCTGCAAAGAATGAGTTGTCTATATAAGTAAAGCGAACATATGAAGATTATGATATGAATGTAATGTAATTATGTAATGAATAATAAAATGTTAATAACAAATGTAATAAACAAAAATTTATTAAACCAACAGATGAATAAGGGCAAAATATCTAAATACCAAACAAACTTGAGGAACGTGGAAATAAATTCAGAAATGATCTTTACATTCTGAGACCATAGTCGACAAGAGAAGAATCCAATCATGACTGGTCTGTACAAGTGGCACATGAGAAAAAATTAAGATAAAAGTCACCAGTTTTCAAACTCCATTGTGAACTTGGTTGAAACAGGAAAAAATATGTTATTGTTCACAAGCCATTTTTTTATAAACCATAATTCGGCCGACTCTAAATTGAAAATCTTTGCCAAAGCCATCATTTTTCTGTCCCAATCGAAGATTTAGTTTAAACAATATGTGTCAAATTTGAGATCAAAATATGTAGTCCTTCAAAAGATTCATATTATTTTAGGGGAAATATGCAATACTTTCTGTGCAATCAGATTAACCAGAAATGATAAAAATGAGCTAGATTTTTTTAAAAGCCTTGCCAATGACAACATTAAGTTTTTTCGATTTCATCTGAGAGCTTGTTTGAAAGAATGTGTGTATCAAATTTAAGAACGAAAATCCAGAGCTAAAAAAGGTATGGGATTAACAAAGAATTCACATATAACTGATTTGACCTTGAATACCAAGGTCAAAGTCATCAGTTTTTCCAAAATTTTTGTTTCCTTTTCATGGGAAAATATGCAGTGATTCAAAAGTAATTACATTCACAATATCCCCCAGAAGAAGAATATATTGTCTGAATATTTAGGGTGGGTGTTCACATAATAAACATATTTCAGAATGCTATATGAAACCACAGTGGAGAAACTTAAACCATCGATGTAAACTGGCAGTCTCAAAAAGGGTTCTAATGGTCATGTCGCTCAGCTGAATTTTGGAAAAAGTTTGCAAAGAAAAACTTATTTTTAGATGTACATAAAGCGTTTGAAGAGCTATGAGAATGGCCCTGAAAACTGGTGATAAGCAATTATAATATATTCACTGATTTAATACTGTTCACTTTTATGGGCTATATAAAAGATGCAGGAGTCTCTTGTGAGCAAACATTTCTAGAAGTATTACTATTTCATCCATGAAACAGTAAATTGTGCATATACTAATCTTAGGAATGTATGGACACTATACAATTATAGAAGAAAGAAGAAAGTGGAGATTAGCTGAAGTATAATATTACACATTTAATTTGTTAACTTAAATAAAATGCTGTAATTTTTATATTCCATTTTCAAATAAGCATATTTTTTATAACTTTTTAAAGAGGCCCAATCACCTATAAAGCATGTTGAGTTAACACAAAAAAATAGCTTTTTCCTTTTAAAATAAATCACACGTGTTGAACCAAATCAAGAATGAGGATTTGACGAGGGCCATGAACTCGCTGATATTGTTAATATTGATAATTTTTCAGTGGGAAATAACTATAAATTACCACAAGATGGTACAGATAAATGTCATAATTTGAATATTTGCCAAACAAATGTTCCTAATGCATATAATGAAAGTGCGATTAAAACTGTAAATGATAGCATTGATTCAGTGTGTAATGTATATTCCTGGGATAATAATTTGCCATGTGATACATTTAATGATACTATAAATGTACATACTTACCAAGATACAGATATAGAAAAACCAAAGACAGGAGACAGAAATGTTATGAAAATTGGCTTAAATGATTTCTCTTTAGTCTGTAATCATATTGTAAACATAAATCCTGACATCAGTATTAGTAATGATAACATATATGTAGTAAATCATGAGTATAATGCAGAGGTAGAACAAACTGTTGATGAGGGTAAATATGCTTATGAACTGTATAGTGATGAATGATATATTGTTGATAATGATGTCAATGTTACAGATAATTTACTTTGCACTTTTCTGATTCAGAGTTGGCACTTGAAGAACTGTATACACTGACTTCAAACCGTGCACCGCACTCTAGCACTTTTAACCACTTTGTAAACAAAGGTGAGTTCAGAGTAAACGATAGAATCTCTCCGCATCAACATTTAATATTAAAATTAATTTCATGGAATGTTCAAGGGTTAAACACTACTTAAGATGATTTTACTTTCAGAAATGTGATTACTCATTATGACTTAATGTTATAACTGAAACATGGGCCAAATTAGGTGAACAGTTTGTTACGAGTTTCCTGGATATCAAAGACACTCTAGTGTACACAAAAATATAAGATGTTGAGGAGTTCCAGTTTATGTCAAAGAAACACTTATGGCATATGTAAAAAATATTCTTACTGAATACATTGACATTATTATTATAATCTTAAAGGGTGAAGATATTGCACTGGTGTCTGCATACATTGCTCCAGAATTTTCTGTTATCTATAACCATTTAAATATATCTGATGGTATAAAGAGGCTTGAATACATATTAACTGATCTTCTGGAACAGTATGGAGAATTAGACTTTATAATTATGGGGGATTTCAATGCCAGAATGGGTAATTTAAAAGACTATTTAGAAGATGATTACTTAAATTTTTTTATCAGTAAATGAATATGAAAGAGATGAATTTAGTATACCAAGGAACTCTAAAGATCACGTTATCAATAAATTTGGATAGTCACTAAAAGAATTGTGTATCAGTCTTGGCGTACACATTTTAAATGGGAGACTACCGCCTGACACAGAAGGAAACTTAACATATATGTCATCAAGGGGTACATCACTCATAGATTACATAACAGTTAGTTCTGACATTTTTTAAAAATTTAAATCATTTGAAGTATTAAATGAAAGACATATTAGATCACTCCCTGTAACCAATAATCTTGAGATTAAATTAAGTGTAAATCAGAATATTATAACTATAAGCGAGGATAAAATAGATTGGATTCAGTACAGGAAGAAAAAGAAAAAAATATGAAGCTATACATGATGAACAGGTTCTTAGTAGTATAAATTATCTTGTTAGTCAAACATGATTTAATATTGAACAGAGTGCTAAACTTTTTGAAAACTTAATTCCACATATAGCAAGTGAAACATATGAGAGAATAACGATTAGTAAAACAAATAAAATACAAAATAGACAGCCAAAGTGGTGGAACAATGAGGGCATGAATATGAAGAGAGAAAAATATGTATCATTAAATAAGTTTAGAACTACAAACAGTAACTATGGTTTTCTGGAGTGTAGAAAAAAGCAAAATCAAAATTTAAAAATTTCTGCAATTCACTTAAGAAAGAATACAGTTAAACAGCTATACAAAGTATACACAAGTCTAGATCTTTAAATGATATGTTTAAGAAGATTAAAATTTCCAGAAGATGAAATGTAATAAATAACATATCAAAAGAGAAAGTGGTTGAATATGTTAGGTTGTTGCTAAGTAAAAATTTTGTAGCATTAGATGTTGATTTTGAAAGATACAATGATGAATATGACCAAAATATTGAACACGCCTCTAGTAGTATGGATGAAATTAATATGAATATAATTAATATGAATACAAATCAAGAAGAAATCAAGAAAACTTTAACAGGTAAGAAAAGTGGAAAAGCACCAGGACCAGATGGGATTACAGTGGACTTGATAAAAGAAAATCAAGGGTTATTAATACCTCTATTGGAACAGTTTTTTAATATTATTTATACTACTGGTGAATTTCCAGTTGAATGGTCTAAAGCTATAATGATTCCAATACATAAGAAGGGATCCATTAATGATACAAATAACTATAGAGGCCTATCACTTTTAAATACTGTAAGTAAATTATTCACAAAAATTCTGAATGATAGATTGGTTAAATGGGCTGAAATCAATGATAAACTTCTGGAAGAGCAGGCAGGATACTGAAAGATTTACAGCACAGTAGACAATATGTTCACATTAATGGCTTTGATTGAGACATATTTATCAAGGGGAAAAGGAAGATTCTATGTGATTTTTGTCGATTTCTCCAAAGCTTTTGATTGTTTGCAACATAAAATATTATTCTATGTACCACATAAGTGTGGAATAAATAGAAAAATGCTGAATATACTGAAATCCATGTATGCAAAATTTATGTCTTGTGTATTGACAAAAGAAGGGCTGTCTGAATATTTTTCTTGTAACATTGGAATTAGACAGGGCTGCATGATAAGCCCATTACTATTTACATTTTTTATTAATGAATTCTATCACAGAATTCAGACATTACATGTGTTTATATTTGTAAGTCGAGAAGTATCATCATTAACACTGTTAAAGTATGCAGATGACATTGTTTTTTTGCAGACACTGTTGGTAGATTACAGAAACAGACTGATAAATTAGAGTATTTTTGTAATACATATGGAATGAAAGTTTATTTAGACAAAACCAAAGTTGTTGTATTCAGAAGTGGAGGAGCCCTTAAAAGATATGAAAAATGGTATTTAAAGGGAAAAAACTTGAAGTGACCAGCAGTTATAAATACTTGGGAGGGCATTTCACTTCATTTCTTAAATGGTCTGAAATGGAAAAACAACTGGTATGCCAAGCAAACAAATCTATTCTAATGATAAAAAAAGTTTATTTCTGAGAACAAAAATATCACTGTAAAAGAATTGATTTCCTTGTTCGATAAAATGGTCCTACCAGTTCTGTCTTATGGCAGTGAACTATGGGGTTATGAGAAAAGGGATAAAATAGAACAAGTACACACCAGGTTTTGTAAATATATTCTTGGTATTTATTCATCCTCACCAAATGCTGAAGCACTTGGAGACTGTGGCAGACTGTCAATTAAAACCAGGTATATGATGAAATGTATTTCTTATTGGATTAAAATATTAAGAATGCCAGAAAATAGATTCCCGAAGCAACTTTACTATAAACTATACAAATTAGATGAAAAGGGCAAGGAAAACTGGGCAGCAAGAATAAAACATATATTATTTTCAGTTAGTTTTGTATATGGATGGCTATCACAAGATGTAGGGGATATAAATTAATTTAGTCATGTTTTAAGCAAAGAATGCAGGATAATGAATGGCAAGAATGGTCAGCAAGCAATTTAAATAATGGAAGATTAAAAACATTTAATATATTTAAGAATACATAAGATATGGAATTATATTTATCATTTATTCAAAATAAGAAATTTCAAACTAGTTTGGCAAGACTTAGAACAACTTCCCATGAACTTGAAATAGAATGTGGTCTTCAGAAGAAAATAAATTGGGAAAACAGACTCTGCAGATACTGCTTTAACCATGGAGAAGCATATGTAGAAGATGAATATCATTTTATTACGAAATGTCCTATGTATAATAACCTGAAGAGAAAATATATGTCAAAAGTAAACAATACAAAATTCCACTTACTCATGTCAAGTAAAAATCCATTCATAATAAATAGTCTTGCAGCCTTCACATATCATACATCTGAAAAAAGAAAAACTGCATTAGATGGTGTTCTATAGTAAAATTCTATGAAAAGGGTGAGCTCGTAAATTAGAGAGAATACTAAATATATCGAGTTAACTGTATCCTTCTTGGGTAATTTTAACCTTTATTATATACTAGAAACAAGAACATGAGTATTGTAAATCTAAGGCCCCTTTTCCATGTGCAGAGACGCGCGCCTTTTGCGCGCTGAAAAAATCGCGCTGAATTGAGCTTTTCCATGTGCGTGGAAACACCCGCAGAATCCCCCCTTTTCGGTGATTTGTTTTCACAAGGGATATTTGCAGGAACGTATAGTTTTTATTACGGTAGTGTGCTATTGACAGGAGGGCTGGGGTCGTATATAGGCTATATATTAGAAGATTATTAACTACCGCAGTCGGTAATAAGATATTTAACACCCCCGCCGCACATATATATGTTTATATAATATATATGTAATCATGCATTAAAGTAGACAAGCAGAACAGCAGTTAAGTATGATTTGTCGCCATGCATGATAGAGGCCTATGCTGGGGAGTCCTCAAGCAGACTGAATTCGTGTCCTTGACCTCAACAAGCAGGCTCACCCGCGGGCGTTTCTGCGTGCATGGAAAAGGGACACATGATTTACACTGGTGCGATTTTTCCGCGCACGGAAACGCGCGCTGAAAAAATTGTGCAAGTTTTAATCAGGTATACCTTTTCTATACAAGTGGAAACACGCACGTTTCTGCACGTGTGTGAAATGAACATCGTGCGATGCGCTATTTTTCAGAGCGCTTTTCCACACGCGGAAAAATCGCACCAGTGTAAATCATGTGTCCCTTTTCCATGGACGCGGAAACGCGCGCGGGTGAGCCTGCTTGTGGAGGTCAAGGACGCGGGCTTGGAAAAGGGGCCTTAGACTGTGTGATCATTTTAATAAATTATTATATATATCTTATAATAATCTTGCATTTTCATCACTAATAATAACAACCTGGATTGTTTTGGATAAAATATAAAAACTGCTTTTGTGTCTTGCACAGACTTTTAATATAGTTAATATACCTGCATTTGCTTAATGCATATAAATAATGTTTTCTATGCAAGGTATATAGGTATTGCTACCATTTTTTAATTTGTATATAGATGCATGTACAACATATGAATAATTTGCAACTTTCTTGCATCTTTGCAGCAGTGTGTTTTTTTACAATGTAATATGAATGATGTAGACACATAATATAAATTCTGCCAGGGTACTTATTTATTATAATCATTTAAATCTTTTCATATTTGCAAATGATGAATACCATTAATTTAAAGATAGTTTTGGACTGAACTGCCATTATGATGATTTTTGCAAATTCTGTTTTTTTTTTCTGTGTAAATAACAGGACTGCTATACAACTTTTATACATGAGTGAACAACTGAATAATGTTTTGTATTTCAACTTAGAATGTGTTAAAATTTCATGAATATATCATGCATCACAAGGTTGATAAAATGCTATGTTAATATACACATTCTCATCTTTTCAGCCTTACTTATAGAATTCTACAAACACCAGTTTCTTGTGATTAATTTAAACATATTTTTCCATTGTCTTGATTTCTTTTTCTTTTTAATAGAGATTTTAAAGTAAGGGACTAGAAACAGGTTTGTATATACAGTACAGACTAGATATTTAAACGTGTTGCTAAAATTTGTATAAATCATAAAAATCAATGATTTTTCTTTAATTTATGATTTATTAAGTACAGGCCTCGATATATTGCATTCCCGCATTCCCGAGGAGGGCAATATTCACGGTGGGAATGCTGTATTTTACTTTGAATTCCCGATCGGGAATGCCAGCCTATAATCAAAGAATTAATTGAGTTTATTTTACAGGTCGTTTATAAAATGAAATAAATTTACGTAAAGAAAGGCAGTTAAAAAGAAACACTATCAAAAGTAGACGGTATACGCAGTTGCTTTAATTTTATGCGTGGCCTGATCAGTTGTGGCCAGTATACAGGATGATTTGTCAGAAACTGACCTGCTTCTAATACCCTGTTATGATCGTTACAGAACTGAAGAAATCACGCAATTCTTTCAATAACAAACATCTAATTTTTGGAGATCGTGCACTAGACATCGTAAGCTGCAGGTTCCATTATATAGTCCTGCCTCATTTGTTTTATAAATGCACGGTGTCGCCGTTATCTTAGTTGTAAAAAAACATTCATAACCACTGAAGCGACGCGATGTCAATGAATATTTTCCAGCCAAAATTGTCATTGGATTTTTACTGCGAATCTCTTATTGGCTCTCTATTAATGACACGTCATCGCTCCACCAATCACAAGAACCTATGCACCAGGCTTGGGTCAAGTACAGGGGGTCAGTACTTGAGTACAAGTACTTCAGAATTTGTCAAGTACAAGTACAAGTACACAATTTTTCAATGTACTTGAGTACAAGTACAAGTACAGGGGTCTGTACTTGAGTACAAGTACAAGTACTTTTAATTAAAAAAGCAATTTTTTCTGAATATTTATTGATAAGCAAATACCTATATAATACACACTGTTACACAGTCAGATATCAGTACTGGTACACAAAAAAGTGGGTTGATGCTCCAATAGCTGAAAGTTTTATTTTGTTATTCTAGGTAATCTAGGGTCTTGATGGCCTTTCAGTATTTATATACACTATTACACAGTCGTATATCAGTACACAAGAAATGGTGCTTTGATGCCTATTCTGAATGACTATTCTGAATCTGCCAATTCTGTCACTTATTATATAGTGGCTTTAGAGTCTCTGTACTAGTCTGTCAGGTGTGTAAAACTCACAGCTGATCAGCTAAACAGTCCACCTTAGGGTTATGTATAGTTCAGCTGTGACAACTCAATTCCAGATTTACTCATTACCAACTAGTGGTGGGCCGATCGAGTTTTATCGAAAGTCAGTCAGTTTCCTGCCACTTTCAAGCGTTCATTAAACAAAGGCAACTATCGATTACATCATAATCATGACTTTTTTCCCAGAATGCCTTTTATCTTATAGGCTAAAATTATTCTTCCATTTTTTACAACATTCCACGCTTCAAATAATTAGTCTTTGTCCCCATAATAACTTCCGTATGTAACTAGGTGTAACACGGTAGATGCGAGAACAGAGGACTTAATAAACCTCTGTGAACTGACAGGGAGCTACAGAATTAGCGTTGAGTTTTGTAAGATGTACATTGCACTGTATGGGCGGTATGGCGTTTAAATGCTCCATAAATTCTCTAGGTCTATGCAGCAAGTAGATGTCCTGGAAAGTGGTTTAATTCTTATTAATTATAAATAATTAAAATGAAACTTTGAAAAGCATATCTTACTGATAATAGGAAATTATAAAAATAGGCAAAACTTCTTTTCTTTATGTAGAATTACTAAGACATGCAGGCTGGGTTAAGAAAGTACAGTTTCACAGATAATTGCATATTTCTTTATATTTGCCTGAACCGATTACTAATCGATCATTAATCGGTTTGCTTAAACCGATGATGGATTATGGAAAAGGAACCGACTCCCACCACTTATACCAACCTGACCTTCTCAGTTACCACAGCTAATTAGCCTGGTGCATAAGCAGATGTAACCTGGGACAAACTTACTCAGCAGAACTATTAAGTGGATAGTGTTACCACAAGCTGTTCATATAATCAGGTCTGAGGATAGACTATTACAGCTTTTTTCATGTAATAGTAATAGTAATAGACTCAAAAATTTGAGCTGTAATAGTAAAAGTAATAGAGTAATACATATTACTTTCTATTAAATCCTGTGAGCCCCTTGATCATGAAGCATATCAGCAAATAATGCTGAACAGACTCAGTTCTTGTCCAGTAATTGCCCAGGATGTGCCTATTGTGGAGGCAAGAATGGGCCAGCTGCCACATTACTGGTGACCACTGGTGCTAATTACATAAGAGTATTGGACAGAGTAGGTCACAGCCAAATAAGTTACCTGGCACAATCTGACCTTTGATTAGTAAACCATGGATAAACAGAGGCATGTTTGATGTTAAATAGTGTAGGCTATTATTATTGTGACATGTACATCTTGTCTCACATCCATCAATCCATATGCTCTGTATTCAAAATAATTTAAAAACTAGATGTGTCGGAACGACACGAATGCCCCCGCCTTGGGCAAATTAGAAACATTTGTAAAATTTTGAAAATTTTTTTAAGTTCAGGAGGTGTCGTATGGTCAAAAGTAGGTCAACAAGGGCAAAATGCAAACTCGATCTGTAACGGGTCATTATCAAGCAACACACCAAAAATCATGCCAGTATATGCAGGCATTGTGAAAAAAAGTCCATACATGTGCATTTTCCATAAAAATTTCTGTCTTTCATGAAATTTTCTATGTTAAGGAGCCGTAAAACAATCAAAAGTAGGTCAACCGGGATGGAACGCGAACTCGATCTGTAACTGTCATTATCTGCCCACACATAAAAATCAGGGTGGTATCTGCAGGCATTGAGGAAAAAAAGTAAGTACATATGCATTTGTTATGAAAATTTATATTTTTCATGAAACTTTCTATGTTCAGGAGCAATCAAATGGTCAAAAGTAGGTCAACTGAGAGAAAACAAGAACTCGATCTGTAACTGGTCATTATCTGCCTACACACCAAAAATCAGGCCCGTATCTGCAGGCACTGTGAAAAAAAGTCCATACATATGCACCTTTTTATGAAATTTTCTTTGTTAGAGCACCGTCAAACGGTCAAAAATAGGTCAACTGGGACAAAACATGAACTTGATCTGTAACTGGTCATTATCTGCCCACACACCAAAAATCAGGCCAATATCTGCAGGTATTGTGAAGAAAAGTCTGTACAAGTGTATTTGTCATGAAAATTTGTTTTACATGAAATTTTCTATGTTCAGGGGCCGTAAAACAGTCAAAAGTAGGTCAACCAGGACGAAACGCGAACTCGATCTGTAACAGGTCTATATCTGCCCACACACCAAAAATCAGGCCAATATCTGCAGGCATTGCGAAAAAAAAGTCTGTACATGTGTATCTTTCATGAATATTTCTATTTTTCATGAAATTTTCTATGTTTGTACAACGGTCAAAAGTAGGTCAACCGGGACGAAACGCGAACTTGATCTGTAACTGGTCTATATTTGCCCACACACCAAAAATCAGGCCAATATCTGCAGGCATTGCGAAAAAAAGTCCGTACATGTGTATCTGTCATAAATATTTCTATTTTTCATAAAATTTTCTAAGTTTAGGAGCCGTAAAACAGTCAAAATTAGGTCAACCGGGACGAAACGCGAACTCGATCTGTAACTGGTCTATATCTGTCCAACACCAAAAATCAGGCCAATATCTGCAGGCACTGCGAAAAAAAATCCGTGCATGTGTATTTGTCATGAAATTTCATATTTTTCATGAAATTTTCTATGTTCAGGAGCCGTAAAACGGTCAAAAGTAGGTCAACCAGGACGAAACGCGAACTCGATCTATAAATGGTCTATATCTGCTCACACACCAAAAATCAGGCCAATATCTGCAGGCATTGCGAAAAAAAATTCGTACATGTGTATCTGTCATGAATATTTCTATTTTTCATGAAATTTTCTAAGTTTAGGAGCCATAAAACGGTCAAAAGTAGGTCAACCGGGACGAAACGCGAACTCGATCTGTAACTGGTCTATATCTGCCCACACACCAAAAATTAGGCCAATATCTGCAGGCATTGCGAAAAAAAGTCCGTACAACTGTTTGATTTCGTAATGACGGAAGGACGGAATGACGGAATGACGGACATGGGTAAAACTATATGCCCCGGCCACTTTGTGGCGGGGGCATAAAAAATACATTTACATGACTAGTACTTGAAATGTATTTGATTTTTCAAGTACATTTTTAGCAAGTACAAGTACAGTACAAGTACTGTACTTGGTAAAAAGTACTAAGCACAAGTACAGGCCAAGTACTGAAAATTTTGTACTTGAGTACAAGTACCAAGTACAAGTACATGTACTTGACCCAAGCCTGCTATGCACACGGCACGGATTTATGCAAATCAACGTGTCACATGCTGTCTATTCGGCCTTATTGCCAACATCGACAGGTTGACAGTATGAAAGATGAGCATTATAATGCGACAGCGTTAAGCTTGCGCTTTATTGTAATCAAATGAGAACGATTTCTAATTGTATCCGCCAAAACAGAGTGACACAAATGTGCTACCCACCTAGTGCATGTCAAATGGAATGTAATAAAATAATGAAATAAGTTAGGGAAAATATAATTTATGCAGTGCATTAGCAGGCCAGTTAATATTAAGTTGGAATGTCAGATCATAAAGTGTAGTTGGACAGACAGAGCTAATAATATTTTGGTAAAGTTGTCAGCTGTTTTTGTCATCATGTTTGTTTACATCCGTGCTGATGACGCTGGTGGGTTGTTCAATAGTATATTATTTATTATGTAAGTAAATGGACTTACTGTACCATGATTTATTATAATTAGATGACAGAAGGTTCTAGAGAATTCAGGTAATGTGAAATTTCCAATAGGTAAATTCTAGAAAATCTCGTAGGTGCTAGTCTTGACAAGAAACGACTTGATGATTCTAGAGACTTCTAGAAGTTTCGGTTACCCAGGTATAAATAGGGTGGTGTCAAAGCCGGTCAAAGGGGAAAAGAAGTGAATGAATTTGGAAGTTACCGTCAACTGGTGACAGGTCGTTTTATGTCAATGACGGATTAGTTGAACACCGAGCGGGGTGTGTTATAAATTCTGCGAGGACAGTATTAGTCCTGGAGAGAATATAGATAGTTGTAGCCAATCAGGGCGTAAGAAGATCTACGTGATTTGTATTTGTTGAAGACATTATTGTGAGATTGGTGCTAGTCAACGACGACGGTGGCCAATTGTTGGATGTTACCGGAATAAACCGTGTTCTTCAGTTCAGACAACGAGTGGTATTTTGGGACTTTTCAGTGTGAAAGAACTCGGGAATATATGTCCGCTGCTTGTGTGGTGTGATACAGAGTTTTGCGGATACTATGTTTTCAGCCCACCGCCGTCGCCGCCGCCGCCGCCGCGTAGGTGTCTGGAGAACTCCTCCGTAACTGCTGGGCGGAATTTTACGAAACCCGGGATTATGTTCGGGTCACATGTGAACTGCTGCGCCCCAATTTGTTTTGAGCTCTGACCTTTCCTCTGTGCTCTGCGTCCGTTTGTGCGTCTGTTTCCACACATAAACCCACATAACTCGGGAACCATTTGACCGATCAGGAAATTTTTTTTTTGCACAAATGTAGCCCTTGGAGAGCTTTATACCATACACAAAAAATGGTGGCGCCACCTGCAACCATGTTTGCACAGTGTCCATCTGTTTGTCTGCCTTGGGTTAAAATCACTCATATCTCTGCAGTGATTTGACTAATTCACCTGAAATTCGGCATGCGTATAGATCCTGGATAGCTTTTCTGATTTTATGACAGGTGGCGCCACCTACATACACGTTTACGCTGCAGACATCCAAGCTCATATCTTGGGAACTGTTTGACCGATTGGGCCAAAATTTTGCATGTGTATAGATCTCACACAGCTCTTTATCATACGCAAGACTGGTGGCGCCACCTGCAGCCATTTTTGCACAGCTCCCGTCTGTTTGTCTGCCATGGGATAAAATCACTCATATCTCGGCAGTGGTTTGACATATCTGCCTAAAATTTTGCAGGTTTATACATCCCCAACAGCTCTCTTGATTTTATGACAGGTGGCGCCACCTGCATTCTAGTTTATGCAGCAGACATCCAAGCTCATATCTTGGGAACCGTTTGAACGATTGGGCCAAAGTTTTGCATGTGTATAGTTCTCACATAGCTCTTTATCATACGCAAAACTGGTGGTGCCACCTTCAACCATTTTTGCACAGCGTCCATCTGTTTGTCTGCCACGGGCTAAAATCACTCATAAACATGTAGTGGTTATACTGATCTGCCTCAAATTTTGCAAATATATACAACTTGGACAGCTTTCTGGATTTTTGGTAGGTGGCGCAACCTACATACACCATTTGGCTGCAGACATCCATGCTAATATGCAACACTTCACTCTATTCCCCCTTACCACTCAATCCATGTCTCACTTCACCCGTTCCACTCTGATTTAGACGGATACACGTACGTGTAGTCGCTTGACGACTACCCGTATTCTAGTTTATTAATGTTTTTTCTGTGATTCGCCTATTTTTAATAAATATTTGTGCATAATAATATGTCAAATTTCATTTATCTCTGGCTGATGATGCTCTCTTACATTCGAGAGTGTATCTGTCGTTCCACGAATATAGGCAAAATCAGACTAATTTAACAGGCTCAAATTATGGTTTTTGTCTGGTAATACATTTCATTATGGAAACAAAGAACACCTTCCACATGAAACAAAGGAGTGTAAGAATGTAATAGAGGGCTGTTATTCTAGCACATGAAGGCAGACTTTTTACGGGCCCAGGCTTGCACCTTCACATTATTCGGGCCTGATCAAAAATTACGGGCAACCCTGGTACAATGATCAACTGAAATCGCACGCTTACTAATTAATGAAAAATATGTTTCATGATGTAATTGATATTAACACGGGCACTGATGAAAATCGCCGCCCGATTGAATAAATCCATGTCTATTTATTCCAACGGAATTTTTCCAAACGTCTCACAATTCAAATGTCAGCAGCCGTAGAGACGCGTTGTTAAAATGGCCCTTATCTCTGGTGCTGGCACCTATGGTGCATGTTTGTAGTAAAATCACCATTACTACTGTTTTTTTTTTTTTAATACCGTGAAGGAAAAAAAAAAACAAAGCTTGTCCGTACATACCCTCTGCTCTTAAGTTCCTGTACTTGAGTTTTCTAGGGTCACGTGTGTCATTTGACTTTGGCGGGAACATTCATTTTGATCCCGGGTACAATACATTCATGCAAATTTTTCCCCTTGGTACCCTTTCCAAATGTGCGGGTCACGCATGCGGGCAACACATTTACATGTATTTGTATAATATTTGATTAAATACATCCAATACACGGCCAAATAAAAATACAAATGCAAATATTATAATTGTACACAACACATATGCAAATAGGCCTACATGCAAATACACAATGAAGCTGTATTTGAATTCAAATATGTATTTGACCCCAACCCTGCAAGAAATGCATTTCACTGAATACCATTTGTATTTTGAAGTTTTTTTTATATAAGGTGAACTTTGCAGGGGCGGATCCAGGATTTAGGAAAAGGGGGGTCCAACCCAGGAGGACTAATGAAAATCCTAAAAAAAAGGTCATCAGGTCTGGAAAAGGGGGGGGGGGGGGGGTCCAGGCCACAAAATTACGTCTAAAACCCCTTAAAAAGGTTGCTTCGGGTGAAAAACCCAGGACCCCCCCTTGGATCCGCTTCTGCTTTGTCAGAGCATGATGCATCAGATGATCCTTTTTCTTTTGCTTCAACAAGTCATTAAGATACCCTTGTTTCTCGTTTCCTTTTTTACATTTCCATATCTAAATTAAGCGTTATCTTTGTAGTCATAGGGATATTGCTTATGCTTTTTTCAGCTTAAAACTTTTGATATTTAAACAAAGTTTCTGAGGGAATGTGATAGATCTGGTGGGAATGCTAAGAAAATTGTTGCATTCCCGTGAGGGAATGTAACAAAATTTGATTATTTCGACCCCTGATGTATGTATGTATTATTATTCTATTTAATATTTATTATGCATTATCATTATTACAATTATTGTTTCTTCATTGATAATGTTAGTATTGTTATTAAGATTTTTGGTGTTGTTTTTTATCTTTTATTTTGTATTTTAATGTTTTGAATATTAGGTCACGTGACTGTGCATTAATGCATTTTGTGAATCATTATTGTGAAGCTATGGGCCCGACGCCTATATTTTCTCAATAAAACTCATTCATTCATATAAAAATTTATATTCAATCAGATGACTTGTTCTTGAGCCATTTTAAATATGTATGTAACCTTGTTTTATATTAATGCTGACAGACAAGGCACAAGGATTGGGGTGTGGGTTTTTTTTGTTGGGACCTCCATGTTTGGATAAATGTAATTTTTATGTTATGTGCGGACTATTATGTAAACAATGTGTCGACTCCAGGGTTTCGGTTGACTCAATTAACAATCAGATGCACCGGGGCATCATGTGTTCCGGCATCCGACTTAGAACCTTCGAATTTAATCCCAACTTGCACGTCAAGCCATGCATAACAAATTACTAAATGTCAAAATGAATTATATTATTTGTAAACTGAGATATCACGTACAGTACTCGGCTACATTATAAGTTAATATAAAATACATGGCCCCTACCTGATCTATTTATAAATCCGACTATGTGTTGGTTGTGATTTTCTCTGAACAGTTCTGCCTGCTTCCTCATCTGTCGTCTGTCGTTGATGGGAGGGGGCACATACAAAACTTTCCTATGGGGGCTGCATGTGTTTGCCTATCACATGATCAGCTCATGAATATGGCATGACCCAGCAGAGAACCAATAGGAGATAAGGACAAATGACATCACTCATAGACTTGTAACCTGCTCATGAGCTTATCACTAGCTGTCATGACACATCAAGTTAACCCATATTAAAAGGCCTAAAGCCCTCATACACTTCTTATTGCCTCACCAAACCCTAACAACATATATTTTCAAATACTTTTTCAAATGATTTTAATAAGTAGTTATAATATAATTTTTATTTTAGGATTTATTTATTATTTTATTATGTTTAAAATACAACTAATTTCAACTGAATTTGAAAATATTTTTAAAATGTTTAAGGTATAAAATCTGTGTGTGTATCATATGAAAAATTCTATATCTATTGTCATAGTTTATTTACACCTGTATCAATATTTTAATTAAATATATATATATATATATATATATATATATATATATATATATATATTATATATATATATATTATATATATATAACTTGAAAAATTAAACATGCTTTCAAATTATATATGTATTGCTATATTAAAAGTGTTTTCAAGTGCACATATACAAGTATTTTAATTTTGTATATATGTATATATATATGTGTGTGTGTGTGATTTTGAGATATAATTCTTTATAATAATTATATTTTATTTTTTTCTTTATTCAAATATCAGCTATTTGACTGAAATCACCATTATGTTCAGTTATACGTGCTTATTTGTTTAGAAAATATTTAAGTATACATTGTTTCATTTTTTAAGCATGGCCATATGTACAAGTGATAATGTTAGCTAACTTTCAGATATGTAGGCCTATTAAGTATTTGTATTAAAATAATAATACTAGATACTTTTGTACCTCATTTGTTGTGTATATATATATATATATATATATATATATATATATATATATATATATTTGAATAATTTTAATGACATTTCTAATGGTTTAAGCAAATTGTAAAATAATTTTAAATGATTATTGGTTCATACAGCTAAACCAATATTATTTTCCAAATACACATGAGTGTACATATGTTTTGTGTGTGTTATTATTTAATATTATCTTACAAATTTCATATATCATGTGTGTGTGTGTGCCAATATGTTGTGCATTTTTAATAATTTACTTTTTTTATATTTATAAATCACCTCTTAAATTAAACTGGTTTTGTTATGTAACACTTGAGTAAGTACATAAAGGTGTGCTGAATATATATATATATATATATATATATATATATATATATATATATATATATATATATATATATATATATATATGATTTACAGACATATATTGTTTACATATTAATTGTATGTTATTTTTTGTTTTTGACATATAAAAGTTACATATTATATATATATACATTTATATATATATATATATTTATTTATATTATTATACATTAATATTTAATAACAATATAATAAAAAATAATATAATATAGTACGATACAAGAATTAAAATACTGTATATACCATTACATATATACTCTGATGTGTTTATATGCATAAGTATTGAAAAGCCTGAATTTAATGAACATGAAATGTGAAAATGTAACTTAAAAGCCCTTAAATCTCTGTAGATATAGCAGGACTAGACTGGTACCCTGCACAATTAATGATTGACAAAACCCTAGTTAAGCTATATAAATCATACAAAAATAATTAAAAAATAACAATGGGCAACCTATTTACATATACTAGTGTGAAGGACAACACTTGTAGAATACGATTATTTATACTTTTTCTCCTGATGTGACCGGGATTGGCTGCTTTTAATCAGTGAAATGAAGCTTGTTGATGCTGACATGCCAACTCTGACATGAAGCGGCGTCATGAACAAGGGTTGGATTCTTCACTTTTATTCTTTAGTAACGATCTCTTACTGGTCATTTCACGTAAATAACCACTCAGGATATCATTAAATGTAACAGTTTGATTAAAAAACTTTAATCAATTAAGATAAATACTCATTCTACCACTGAAGCGATCTTCGCCAACATGCACGCCGCCTAGTGGTAGAAGTTTGAAACGGCTAATTATGCGTGGGTAAATCTGCACAGCATGTTTGATTGTGGGGGGAGATTAAAATCCGCCTTTGTCAACTTCGGCCTTTCCGGTGTCATGTGAATAAGTTCAGGTAAAACCTGGATGTAGGATGTCACATGCCACCTCGCATGCTCCTTCGGATGCCATTAAGGAGGTCGGATGCCAGATCCGGATGCCATCCGAGACGTGACATCGGCTGTGAAATTTTGTAACATTGTGAATGTGACAGAGTTTACCCTACCAATGTAATGGATGGTGACATATGCACCATGTAGAATATCAGCTGGATATATTGTATAGTATTCTTATTCATGTATACCATATTTTACGTAATTAGCACCACCTCCCATAATAAGGTCAAAGTTAGTGTCTCATATATATATATAATATATATATATATATATATATATATATATATATTACATTGACTGTGACCCTGCAGGTAGCCATGCTGATTGGGTGACCTGCATTCAGGTACGTATGTGGATGTATCGATCATGCAGTAATATATATATTTTTTGGTGTTTGTTATTTCTTATAATTTATAACTTTTCTTTTAAATAATATTACTAAAACAATAAAGACGTATTTTGTACATATGCCGGCTTAAAACCGCCACCGCTCTGTGATATCGATATTTATAAGGCCTTTCCCCTATCGATGATAATCCTCGTGGAGGTTCAGGTACGTATATATGGATGTAGCGGTCAATGAAATATATTTACTTGGTGTTTGTTATTTCTCATAATTTATTATTCTCTTTGAAATAATATTAATAAAACAACAGAGATGTATTTTCTCCATATTCCGCTTTGAATGACTGACCGCCACCGCTGCGTCGTGCAAAGTCTGTCCCCTGGATGACGATGTTAATCCTCGTGGAATTCAGGTAAGTATGTGGATGTATCATTCAATAAAATATATTTATTTGGTGTTTGTTATTTCTTTTTATTAAAATGATCTTTCTTTAATAATGGGAATAAAAGAACGAAGAAGTCTTTCAAACTCTATGCCGCGTTTGTCAATGTACGTGCCGTGAGCCTAATTACAGCTGAAATAACTGACCATTTGCAAATCATGAGTAATCAACGGGCTGGATGGTCAGATGAAATTTTAATTTATCGTTGCATTTTAATGTGACAGCTGTATAATACACTGGTATATATGACATAAAAATGCCCCTATTCTCGAAGATCGAGAACAAAAAAGCAACCTAAAAAATCCGACCGGCACGATTAACAGAGAAAATGTTTCTCACAACACGCATAAAACACTTAAAGAAAATCAACTAAAATCATATTTCACCAAATATTCAACTCTACCAATATTCATCTTGTAAACGATAATCATATGATTATGATATCTCTTTAAATTTATAACAAGAGTTATATTCCTCTTATGGACACAATTAAGGACTTAATCTCACATATATATCCGATATATAGCATCTGGTTTAATCTGCGCATCTTTTTAACTTTTCTGATAATATTCAAATATTTTTTATGGTTATGTCAATATTTTCGTGAAAAAAACGCAAAAGTTTGAACTAAACTCTGGATGCCAGAAATTAGATGTTGGAAAGCAGAAATTACGGAAGTGTATTGTTCATTTGTCAGATTTTGCGGCACAGTCGTTGATCATTTAAAGTCCAAAAAAAATCAGGATGCTTGAATTTCTTAGAGCATCAAAAGTAGCCATTTTACATTAGTTTTATGTATTCAATTTGTGAATATTTACCAACAAGGAGAGGCAGGAATAATAAACTGTCAATAAAGCTAAAATGCGGTTTGCAGATGAAATCATTATTGATTCTTTATGTGCTGATCTAGCATGCGGGTCGGCATTCTTCAAGGAATATAGGTATTTCTTCCCTATACCAAGGGAAGTTAGGGAAATTTCCGGGAAGTTTCTGGAAAGAGAAGGAAGGTAGGGAAGAAACTGTTGATATTTTCCACATACTTTTATTAAACATATACACACATTTAACAGAGAATCACACAAGGATGTATTACAATTATTCCTTATTTACACATTTTTATTCATTATTTATACACTGAATCAGACTGAAATTTTATTGAATTAAATTTAAAAAATAAACTGACAGTATGAAAAAAGTTACACTGACACTATATGCCTAAGACTGAGACAGATCAGTTCCATTAGTTTTTTTATAAATGTTTTTGATTTATGCCCAAAACATCTACTCCCAAAATATCTACTGCACGTTTTTGTTTTGTGGTTGTTACCCAAAATCTCTGTTCACTGTTTTGGGTTATGTCCAAAAATGTTCGCTGGATATGATCTACTAGTAATAGGGTGATTTTCAGTTGTTTCCACATTCCTTAAATTCCTTGGTATATATAATAAACATATAATTATTAATCAACCAGTTAGTACCAATAATTAATTAATGAAACTACTTGCAACCTTTAAGTTTGATAATCATTCATAGCTGAATTGATTCCCACATGTTCACAATGCTAAATAATAGAACAAATCAAAGTTAACAAAGTTAACAAAGTTTAAATAGCCTTTGATCCTTAAATTTGATCTTTAAGAATAAAAATAATAAGTAATAGATTAGTAATAGAACACTTAATTGATACATTGGAAGAATGAAGTTTAGAATTTTTGGAGCAGACATTTTGGGGAGGCGCCACTGTTACAGGGGCGTAGCCAGAGGGGGGCCATCCCCCCCCCCCCTCTCCCGGTGGCATCCAGTACTTCCAGTTCTCCTGGAATTTTACTCAGTCTAATAATAATTAATTCATTAAAATTATTAAAATCCTGTCACTGGCATCCGCAGATTTAGAACATTTCTACATGTCATTAGGGTTGATTCTGCATACATGATATTTGTAGCTCAGATGACTATAAGTCAAACATGGAAACTGTTTGAAACTGTTGGATCACGAATCCAAATTCAACATACAGTTAGACGTCCTATAAATTCAAACCCTAAACTGGGTCCCTGCAAATTCATTCCCTTGGAAAATGAAGAAAAACCTCCGTTTTTCAGTAAAAGCCTGTTGTTACAGTTCAAGAGTGCATTAAATTAAACTACTGTAGTTTTTTGTTTGTTTATATTTTGCATAGATAATCCTCTATATATTTCCTATGTGCATAAGTCAATATTACATACTTTTAAGAAGTTATGCATCTTAACATAATGTAGATTGTTTAAACATCAGGAAATACATTTTTCACTTAATATGATAACTAAAGAGACTATTTTCAAGGACAAAACTTTATTTATTTAGAATTTAATCGTATATGCCAGAAATTTGATCAGAATTTTGCATTTTTTAAAAGTAATTAGCATAAATGTAAAATCAATACCTTAAATTTTGCTTATTTGACCTAGGCACATTTTTTCCTGTAAGAACTGGTGAATTAATTTCAACAGCATAAACATCAGTATTTACTCTTTTGAAATATGAAATTTGAAAGGGGTACAGCACAGGGCAGGAGATCATGATTTCGAACTTGTCAAGGCGGTGAGATTTTTTTCATGGTCGGCCCCCACCAAGGGTGAGAGCTCTGCAGGCTTATTAGGAAGGCCGTGCCCAACGGCCGTGTTTCACTCACTAACGAGTGTGCCTTTCAGGGGTTCCTCGGTGGATTGATCCAGCAATAGGGACGATTACGCACCCACGGCCCGCAGGTGCAGTAGTCACCGGGCCTGGTTGACGCCATTATATAAAATGAGAGGAAGCGTACATGTGTTACTGCCTTGTCACATAGTCCGAATCGGAATGGAATTTTGCAGATGTACATATAGGTAGTTACGTTAGCATTAAAAAATGGAGGCGGTTACCTCCACCGAAAAAAAGTTTGCAGACACTATGTCAAGTATTGTTTACATCAAGTCAACCCAGCTCGGTGGTGTGCAGTGAATGCCGGATCCCTCACCAAGCCACCGGTTATGTGACTTGTTTTTGTCCACGCAGCTGGCTCCCTTTGCTCAGCAGAGCTAGGCTTCCCCTCCCGTCCCCACCCCTTCAATGAAGAGGATTTATAAAAAAGATGGATGTTAAAATTTTCTATGTTTAATTCATATTCCTAGGCTTTTACTACATTTTGGAATTTTGTTTGAATAACAAGGGGTTACAATGAGTGCACATTGAATTATCATTGTTAGGTTTTGCAATAAAAGTGTGCATGTGCATCTTGAGAGGAACTCCTTGCTCCAGAAGAGTTAAAAACTTTTTGCTTTCTTTTTAACGTGTGAAATTAAGCATTAAATTATAGTTGAGATAATATTTAACATAATAAAGTTATTTGTTCTTAATCCAGCCGCCAGTGTGTATACCTGTTTTGAAAAGGGATTTTTTAATCATTTTTACTGATTCTTTTTTATTTAAGTTAATAAAAGTAAGCATATACATTAAACTAAAAACCGCAATGAACAAACCTTTCCTCGGAATAGCGATCTAAGAAATAATCTAGAAGATGTAATTTTTTAGTGTTTTTATTTAAAAAGATAATTTTCTTTTAAATTTAGTTTAGGCATTTATATGATTTAAAAAATATCTGTATGCATAATTTGACATGACCAAACTAATGATAAAAATGATGCAGCTGATAATTCTAAATTTACTTTTAATTGCAGATTTTTTATTGTATTGCAAATTTATCATATTTTTAAATTGAAAAATTCAATAAGATAAAAGTGATTCATTAAATATATCGTTATTCTCCTGCCAATATGGACATGCTGAAAAACAGGGTTTAGTATAAACTTTAAATATTGCGTTATATGAAGATTTTATTTAGCCACCAAAATGTCATATACAATTTGGTCTTTCAATCGCAGTAAATTATCCAGTCTGAACGATTCAGAATTTCGGGTTTTCTTTTCATTATGCGCGACCCTGTTTTGGGGTCGCGCTGCAGATACTTTCCGTTACATAGCGTGCATGACTGAGTCAGGGCCCGTCTCAGTCATGGTACAGGACAAATAGGCAACCAACCAATAAGCATCATCACTACATGTACATGGCCCACTCCTTGTAAATGAAACTGTCCAACGTGTGCTTGACGGTTCCCCACAACACGCTGGTGGCAAGATCGATCAATTCTATTCTTTACCATCACACAGGCCCGGCATTTGACTGAAGACATCCGGATTTAGTCAGAACATAACCTGGCCACTCTATCATCGCTCATAATTGGCATGACCTGCCTGGAGTACCCACATGTCCGTACAGTTTTCTGATCTGCATTCCATTCGTCTTTAAAGGTATGGAACCTGGTTATACCATATAGTGTCATAATGTTAATTTGAGGCGTGTTATGAATTCTGCGTACTGGAACATGAAACTTAATTAAACGGCCTCGTCATTTCTTTATTTGGAGCCACTATAGAACGCGGGCTTCGCTTCATTTGAGGAAATATAAATAAAACTGTCTCCTCTCATTCCCTATTTTAACTCTTACTTTTCCTTACACTTAACTCTTCTAACATAAACAACTACTAAGCATCAGAAGTCACCTGAATCGGGAATCGAACCTACGATCTCTAGACTAGGAGCCCTACACGCTACTAAGTGTTATAGACCTAGTTGTGGCTCTGTTACTAAGTGTTATAGACCCAGTTGTGGCTCTGTTAAATGAACAGAGCCACAGCGCTTCGCCTGTTGGGTATTAAAGGACACATTCCAATGGGCGCCACGCGGGAAGCACTATGGGAAGCAAGCCGGTCAGCTATCACGTGAACAGAGGCCAAGGTGAAGGTGAGCGTTGACAACTGTCTGCGTACATCCAGTACTCCCCAAGTGGTATTTACCCTGTAACATGGTTAAAATAGATCGACAGTTCAAATTTTTTTGGCTAATGGGTGCATAATCATCTTAAGCCAAGGTAGGCCTAGAAGTAAGTAGTTGACGGAGCGTAATTTTCTCGTCAGACAGAAAAGTTTGACTCAATGTATGACCGAACGCTAAGTGAATGAAGGCGAAGCGCTGTGGCTCTGTTCATTTAACAGAGCCACAACTGGGTCTACTAAGTGTTATGGATCCACTTCGGGCGTGGGTGAGACATGTAACAACCACATGTGAGCGTTAATGGACTTCTTTATAAGAGAGCGCTAGTACATGTGTCTGACAACAGGTGGCAGCACTATACGGACATAACACCCTCTTTTCTTAAAACAAAGTATAAAAGTCACCGGTGGTATCTTACAGATGGATACTAACATAGGCAAACATTGAAGCATGGCTATAAAGAAAAATACAAATCTGGTGAAGATAGACCAGGATTAGAATATACTGTAAGGCAATGTGAGAAGTCACCAAATATGTAGTAGAAAGAATGTACAGTATCCATGCTGTAACTAGTGCATGACAAAATAAAAAAAAACATTCTTACATCCAGTGTTGTTATGTCACATAATAATACAAAAATGCATATTATATGGTACATTAAGCTTTGAGCGGCTTTATCACGAAATAGCTCACAAAGTTAAACTGAAACAAAAGATACCTTACATGAAATGAAGTATACCTGCTACTTCACAAAATCACTCAACCTAGCTGGAGGTTTAGAAATTCTCCCAGATCTAGTAATCTCATTAGCCTTCTGGGCTGGCTCAGTATAAGGAAATGATTTGTGGTTTCTACTGGCATGTGTGTTTTGATGCTCAGTGTTTATCTTATCACTAACTGATGATTCTGACATATCTGTTATTGCAGGTGCTCTAACTGAACTAGTTTGAGGATCCTGATTATTTAACTGTTGTAGTTCACCTACAGTTTGAGTAGTATTATCATGTTCTGTAACATTCTGTCTGTATATGTTGTGTTCCTGTGTTTGTAATAAGTGTCTCCTATTCCTACGTGTGACCCTACCACTAGGCATTTTCACTGTGTAAGACCTTGGGGGCATATTCGAATCTTGGGGCAACAATAAAGCTGGTTGCCAAGTATTTTCTACTCTTACTCTAATTGTGTCTCCTGGTCTAAGCGGTTTAAGAGGTTTGGAATGTCTATCAAAATATTGCTTAGCTCTGCCATGTCTTTGCTCTTTCAGACGTTTAGATACTTGGTCTGTTGCTATGACTTCTTGCATCAGCCTTGCATTCGCAGTTGATAATTTTGTTCTAGTTTGTCTTGCAAATAACCTTTGTGCTGGTGATCCTGTCACTTCATCTCGTGGAGTATTTTTAATGTTCATCAAAGCTAAGTATGGATCAGATCCGGTCTCATAACATTTGGTTAGCATCTCCTTGGCTATATCCACTGCTTTCTCAACAAAACCATTAGACTGTGAATGTGTTGGAGAGATTGTGTTGTGAAAAAAGGCATAATCATCAGCAAATTTCTTCCATTCCACACCATTCCAAGGTGGACCATTATCACTTGTTACCTGGTCTGGAATACCATGAGTACTAAACCATTTCTTGGTCTGGCTGATAATTTCACTACCATGAGTACCATTGTTCATCTGTTCAATCTCAAAATATTCAGAATAGTTGTCAACACATATGAGCCATTTATGACCCAAACAGTCAAATAGATCTTCACTAACATGTTCCAATGGTCTTGTGGGTATTGGAGTTGGCAATAATGGTTCTTTGGGTTGCATATTTCTTCTCTCCTGACACGTACCTCATCTAGACACAATATCTTCAATTTTCTTGTTGATACCTGGCCAACACAAGATCTCTGGCAAGTTGTTTAGACTTAACCATCCCTTGATGTGCAGCATGTAATACTTGTAACGCCGCTGCTCTCATGGACTCTGGAATTACAACTCTGTGTCCCTTGTACAGTATTCCGTCTATCACATTCAGTTCATCCTGTATATCATAGTATGTTCTTGGTGTCCAGTCAACCTGTGATCTGTGTTTTGGCCACTCATGCTGTGCACTTACATATTGTAGAACTTGCTGTAATGTACTTTCTTCAGCAGTTTTCTGTTTGATCTCTTCAATCCTTGGAGGGCTGAGCTGCTGCATGGATGCTACTTCTTCTACTGAAACAGTAAAAACAGTGAGAGCTGTTTCTGTATCACTGATGTAGGCTCTGCTAAGTGCATCTGCTACTGGTATCTCTGTACCTCGTTTTGCAACTAACTTGAAATCATAACCTTGCAGTCGCATTCTCATTTTCTGCAGTCTAAGGGCAACTTGATATAGGGGCTTCTCCATTATCTGCAATAGAGGCAAATGATCAGTTTCCACTGTGATGTCATTCCGTCCATACACATAAATATGAAATTTCTTTATCGCAAATACTATAGCTAAAAGCTCTTTCTCAATTTGGGCATAGGCATATTCAGCATCTGTGAGTGCTTTGGATCCATAGTGTACAGGTTTGTTATCTTGCAACAGTACACAACCAAGACCTGACTGGCTTGCATCACATGATATAACAACTGGTTCCTCTAGACTGTAATATCTCAAAACAGGAGCTGTGCTCATAGCATGCTTAATATTCTGTAATGCATCTCTGTGCATTTCATCAAAGTGCCAAATAAATCCCTTCTCATGTGATTCCTTAATAAGGCTCCTTAGAGGCTCAGTAAGTGAGGACAGATTCTTGAGGTATTTACAAACATATGTGACCATACCCAGCAATGTGTGTACCTGCTCAATACTAGTTGGCTCTGGCATTTCTACAATAGCCCAAATTCTATCAGGGTCCATTTCTAAGCCCTTTTCAGTGAACTTCTGACCACAATATTTAACAGAATCAGTACACAACTGTAATTTCTTCTTAGAGAACGTAACATTGTTTTCTCTTGCTTTCTGGAGTGTCTGGCGCAATACACTATTGTGTTCCTCAAGTGTGTCAGATACAATAAGGAAATCATCCATAATCATCTCTAAACCCTGAATACCTGAGAATATATCACCAAAGACGCGCTGGAATAATTCTGGTGCAGAAGTTATTCCCATAGGTAATCTCTTGTATCTATACCTCCCTAAAGGAGTATTAAATGCAGTGTAATCTCTTGACTGTTCATCTAGCATCAACTGAAAATATCCCTGATTTGCATCAAGTACAGTCATGTATCTAGCACTTGCACATCTCTGCGCTACCTCCTCAACCGTATTGGTAGGATGGAATTCTCTCATTAAAGCTACATTTAAATCTCTAGGATCAATTGTAATACGTACAGATGAATCCTTCTTGGGTACAACATGCAATGCACTGCACCACTGAGTAGGGGTACCTACAGGGATTTTCTCTATTATGTCCAGTGACACTAATTCATCAAGTTTCTCCTGTACCTTTGCTCTCAAGGCAATCGGAACTGGTCTAGGGGGGTGGGCTACAGGAGTCACAGTAGTGTCTACTTTCAATGACACTTCACCTGGCACCTTGCCAAGACCACTAAATACATCAGAATATTCCTGAATAATATCTCTAGCACTGGCATGTTTACAATTATTCACACTGTTGTTCCACTGATCAGGGTCTATCTCATGCAAAATATCAACTTCCTTGTCACCAATATTTACAACATACTGTGAGGAATGGTCTCTGCTGTTGGCATTGACAAGTCTAACCAAATCAAGTTTGATACAGTCTGCAAGACATAAAAGGTTTGGAACCTTATAATCAACAACCTCACACTCTATCTGGTACTGCTTACCATTATGAATACAATCAAGTATAGCTCTGCCAATGGGAGCTACTGTTTGCTCACCCAAACCATAAATCTGTGTGTTACTATGCATCAACTTGGGTTTGTTTGGTAATGTGTCATAACAAGATTTTGACAAAACACTCAATTCAGCTCCAGTGTCGAGCTTGAATTTAACCTTACCTGAGTGTGTATTCATCACCATATTCCACTCTGGCTTTATATCATGAACATTATTTGTAAGCCATACAAATTTAGTCACATTATCATGTACATCATCATGTTCAAAATCAGAGACATTCACATTATCATCATGATCATCATATGCAAGTTCAGAGTCAATACAGTCAGGAGTGACAACTGCAGTATCATAAACTGCGGCTGTTCGCCTTCTACATACCCGGGCAAAGTGATTTTTAATATGACAATGATTACAAAGTTTTTCATATGCAGGGTATTTTCTGGGTGGATGATAAGTACCACAGTTAGTACATGGTCTCTGTTGATAACCTTGTTGTGAACTGCTGGCGACAGCATGCTGACTATGTCTACCCACTGCTGGCATCCTTGATTGTTGGGGCTGCTGGAAGCGACCACACCCTTGACGTGACACAGATGATCTACCTCGACTCCAGTCTGAACAGCCACGGCCTCTCCTCTGGGCTCTAGCAGTTGGTCGTGTTAATACATGTATGTCTGCTGATGGCTTTGTGTCAAACACAGTAGAACCTTGCATCTGCTCATACAGATGACATTTTGCTATAATCTGATCAAGAGTGAGGTCTTCAGCCCACAGTTTTATCTCTTAGTTCTCTTGATTTCACACCAATTGAAATTTGTTTACATAACTGATTATTAAGTGAAGTCCCATAATCTCAATGCTGTGCAATGTCTTTTAATCTTGCCACATATTCACCAATGGTTTCATGGGTTTCTTGCATACAACCATCAAATTTTCTCATATACAGTTTTGTTACCTTTTTAGGTTCGAAATATTCATCAAACTTCTGTATGACAATAGAATAGTTCTTGTTATCGCCATCCCTCTCGAACTTGAATGTGTTGAAGATTTTACGGTACTTTGTACCAAGTCCATACAACAAAATAGCAATTTTGCATTCTGCAGACGCACCATGCAGACCTGCTGCCATAAAGTAGTTGTCTATATCATCCTTATAATCGCGCCACAAGAATTTATTTCATTCGCACAGAACACTGGGGGTCGGAACGCTGCGTCCGCCATATTGGTTCACTTTTAGGTTCTGGTAGTAACTTGTACTGACCAAAGTTCTGTGTCTCAACTAGCGACAGTCACACAGATTCGTCAGAATAATCACTGATAATGGAACTTCACTTCGGTACCACTCATACGACGTGACATTCGCTGATAAATACGTTCTGACACCATGTTATGGATCCACGGCGGGCGTGGGTGAGACATGTAACAACCACATGTGAGCATTAACTGACTTCTTTATTAGAGAGCGCTAGTACATGTGTCTGACAACAGGTGGCAGCACTATACGAACATAACACTAAGTGAGCCGTGAAGACGAGATACCAGCAAGAGCGAGTTTTGTTCATTTATATCTGCGATTGAAGTGCCATCTATCGCGAAAATGGGACACCATTTACTATTTGAACAGGAAAATTAAGCTTTAGGTGGGGGCTCCGCCCCAACACCCCCATTCAGACGGGGAACCCAGGTTCCCCGGACCCCTCCTCCTCTAATATAATAGACTCCAGTTATGAGCAAAATTAAATACGGGAATTCTCAGGAAAATAATATGTATCGGCCTTTTTTAGGAAACAATTTATTATGGGACACCTGTAGTGCATAAGGTACTGGCGGTAGGCTGAAGCCCGGTTTCTATAGTTCTGCCCTTTATTTTACCTCCTGAGGCTATGACTATGTTGCCCTGCAGTAGGCAGTGTCTGTCTCTATAATACAGAGACGGAGCGCACTGCATGCATTCTTGTGGTGCCCTGTCATTTCATATGATTGGTCTAAACTGACTTGACTATCTCATATTAGTACTTATCAACTTAAAACATGACCCTGTGACATGCCTGATGATATGACATCGACATGCCTCTTACTTCTCCATTACATGAATCCTAAACATCATTACTTATGTCTATATACACCCATAACCTCCTCCATGCAGGCCGGATTCTATACTCGCTTTGATACAGGTGGGGGTCATTTTTGTTCATTTATAGTCATGAGTGCAGTGCCATCTGTTGTGAAAAGTGGTAACCATTTCATATTTGAACATAAGAATGTAGCAGGAGGTGCAGACTGCTGACCAAAACCCCTGCTCAAGCAGGAACCTAGGTTCCCAGGACCCCTCCTCTTAATATAATAAACTACAGGTATGAGTAAAATTAAATACAGGAAAATTTGATATATCAGCCTTTGTAAGGAAACTATAACTTATGGGACACCCATTTTAACCAGGGGACATGAATACCTAATTCTTAACAATAGCCAATGCTTTTCATAAACCACTAAGTAGTACCATACAAAAAAGTATGAATACAAACACTGGTTGGCTTTTTGTTTGTGAAGGTTTTAAATTTGTGGGTTTGGCTTATTATTTGCAAAAGTGAAATTATAGCAAAAATAAAACCATTGTTAAAATGAGGCCCCATTTGCGCATATTACACAAACAATTATATTGTAGCACCACATGCATCTCATATACGTAATCCTTGCCAGTATTGTTTGATTTTAAAGTTGAAATGGCAAAATGGATACGGTACTAGCCCAGTAAGGAGTGCACAGAGCCTTTGTTGTAACATTTTATTCTAAGTGACCGCTTGCCAGTGCAGAAACCAGCATGCTTGGTTGACAAAGTTTTGGGTCTGTCTAAGCATGTGGCCTGTATGCTTTACAGTTTCAAAGGTAACAGGAGTAAAAAAAAAACAAAAAAACTGAGTCCCACACCATTATTGAGCCTTGATTAGCCTAATAAGCAGCCTTTTGAGTATATAAAAACAGAAAACTTCATATATTTTAGGGTTACTTATCATGGCATATATTATCAGAAGAGAAGAAAATAAAATTTTGTTATGTGTTTCTGTTTCTGTGTCTTTTTGAGGAAACATGAGCCACACACCATTAGAGTTTAAATACAAAATGCCTTTTTAGCGAACCTGTGAGCTTATGCAATGGTGTGGCGGCGTCCGTCGGCCGTCGGCCGTCTTCTGTACGTTAACCCATACTATCTTGAAAACGGCAAGAGGTAGCATCACGCAATTTTATGCAAAAAATTAGTCATCTTAAAAACTATATCGGATTTTGCTTATTTTTTGGCTAACTGCATTTTCTTAGATTTTACAGGGAAAAAGCTAAAAAAAGGTTTTAAAATCTTCTTTTGCAAAAATGTTCAGCCAAATTTTCCAATATTTCACAGAAATGATTCCTGGAATAATCTTTTTCAAGTTTGTTCAAATGATTTTTGGCCGAGTTAGAGGAAGTTGAACTTAGTCATCTATCCATAAAAGCATACTAAAATTACAATCTCAGAAACGGCTGGAGCTATCATCACTAAATTTAATGCCAATGTTGTTCACATGAGACATATCTGAAATTGAGGTATTGGTGGTGCCACCTGCATGGGCCTTTTTTGTACGGGGGTCATCAGTGCCGGTATCATACTGACGGCTACAAAAAACTTCTCTGAAACCATATGGCCAAATAGTTTAATATCGCACAGAAATGATCCTAGGGTAGTACTTTCTGAAGTTTGTTCAACTGGTCTCAGTTCAGTGACTTTTGGCTGAGTTATGGGAAGCTGAATTTAGTCATATGCTGTAACAGCCCATTTTAGCTCAGTGGCTAAAAAGATCTTCTCCACAAAAACCACTGGGCCTAATTCTTAAATCTCACACATTAATTATCCTTAGATGTTGATAATTCAAGTTTGTTCAAATGGTTTTGGTTCAGTGATTTTTGGCTGAGTTATGGGAAGCTTAACTTAGCCATTTTGCTGTATTTTCCCATATGAGTTATAAACCTGTAAAATCTTTTTTTTGACTGACCCTACTGAGGCCAATTAGTTTAATATTTTACAAGAATAATCCCCTGAATAATTTTTATAATAATTGTCTTTTATGGTTCCAAAGAATGAATTTTGGCTGAATTATAAAGATTCAATTGAGTCATTTTACCATATATGTTAGCTGTGTGAAGCAGATACATCTAGACTGGCACCAGTTTATCAGCATTTATTACATCATGCCTCTAGACATTTAGATTTCAGGTTATCTATGGTTAATATTGACAAGAATGTTTTTTAAAAGGTTTTAAAAAATGTAGATTTATGATTTTTAGATATTCCTCATGCCAGGCAATGTTTACAATCACAGGTATACAGCTCTCTGTGGGTATATAAAGATGGCTGTACATGGATTATAAATAATTGGTATCCATAGTCAAATTAATTCAAGATTTTGTCATCAGTGAAATGTATCTGTATTACAATTTTGCATTCAATATGCATCTGTATTAATTTTTAGTTAACCTGTGAGCTAATGCGATGGTGTGACGGCGTTTGTCTTCTGTACGTTAACCCATACTATTTTGAAAATGATTGGAGCTAGCATCATGAAATTTAATGCAAAAAATTAGCCATCTGAAAATTTTCTTAAATTTTATAGAGAAAAAGCTTAAAAAACCTATAAAAATCTTCTCCTCCGAAACACTCAAGCCAAATTGTTCAATATTTCAGAGAAATAATCTTTTATACCATCTCCCTCAATTTTGTTCCAATTGTTCAAGTTTGGTGAATTTTGGCCGAGTTACAGGAATTGAACTTTGTCATCTGTCCAGAAAAGCATACTAAAATGACAGTCTCAGAAACGGCCAGAGCTATCATCACCAAATTTTTGCCAGTGTTGGTCACATGAGTCATATATGAAATTCAGGTATTGGTGGCGCCACCTGAAATGACCTTTTTTGTACGGGGGTCATTGGTCATCTGTACATTAATCCATAATTTCTCAGGAATAGCAGGAGCTACCATTCCCAGATTTTATGCAATAATCTGTCACATATCAAATTTTGTGGGATTCAGCTTATTTTTTTGCTATCTGCATTTACTTAGATTTAATAGGGAAAAAGCTTATTGTAGACGGTCCAGCCAAATTGTTCAATATTTTACATAAATGATCCCAGAGGCAAGCCCTCTCAAGTTTGTTCAAATGGTTTGCATTTGATGAATTTTAGTGGAGTTACACAAATTTGAACAGTCATTTGGCCAAGTAAGCATACTGATATAGTACTCTCAGAAATGACAGAAGCTAGCATTACCAGGTATTGTGCAAATGTTGGTCACATGACTCATATTTGAAATTGCAAATTTTGTGGTGCCACCTACATTGACCTGTTTTTTTTGGGCAAAAAACCTCCTAATATTAGCCTCTTTCAGCTTAATGATGAAACTGTCGAGTTGAATTGTTCAATTTTTCAAAAGAATTATCCTAGGACATGGTTCTTTCAATCATATCAGAATATACTGAGTTTGTTGATTTTTGGTTGAGTTGTGAAAAGCTTAAGTTGGTCTTATGGCCATTATTATGTCTTTATCAAACTGAGGACTGCAGAAGTGTTCTTCTACAAAATTATTATTTCAATTATATCTTCTGTAACATTGCACAAAAATTATTCTTAGGTGGCCTTTGTTCAAGTTTACTAGAATGATTTTTGGCAGAACTATTGGACCTTTAACAATGAAAGTACTGCATCTTTTATTATTCTAGATATTTTGATAAAAAGTTTATGAATATGTCGGCTTGAAAAAAAAAATTTAGCCAAAGTCTTTCAGTATGTGTAAACAGATGTACAAACAAGCCAATATTGAATCCGTATCTTAAAATAGGTTGAGAAACTGCCAACTGTTTCAGATTTGGGAACAGATCAAGAGTTCATTCAGTGCAGCCAGATATAGGTCAAGAGTTCAATCAGTGCAGCCAAGCACATGGCATGTGATCACCTCATGGGTGACATGTGAACACCTCATGGGCACCATGTGATCACTTCATGGGTGTCAAGCCCCTCAGGGCAGGGCCCCTGCATGAGCTTATGCAATGGTGTGGCTACTATTTCAGATTTGGCAACAGGCTAGAGGTCAGTCTGGATCTATTTATAGCTTTGGCAGACTGCCAACTGTATCAGATTAGGCAACAGGTCAAGAGTTCACTCAGTGCAGCCAGGTATGGGTCAGGAGTTTACTCAGTGCAGGAGCTGCATTCTATTTATAGCTTTGGCAGACTGCCAACTGTCAGATTATGCAACAGGTCAAGAGTTCACTCAGTGCAGCCAGGTACAGGTCAAAAGTTCACTCAGTCTAGCCAGGTGCAGGTCATGAGTTCACTCAGTGCAGTAGCCTGAGCAAGCAATTTGTCACAGTTCACTCGGGGCAACAGCCTTTCTCAGCTAAGCCTAGTCAGCCCCATGCATCAGACTCAAGGTAAGTTTGATGTATTGGCCTAATATTTTGACCTGTCTATGTGTCGTTAATGGCTCTCTCGCTCACATGACAGGTGTTACCACCTACCATGACTTTTGCACAGTGTGTGTCCCTGCGTTTTTCTCCGGAGGGGTTTGGTATATCAGTCTGAAATTGGACATATGTATATATCTCTGATAGCTTCATTGTATACAAGACTGGTGGTGCCAGCTACAATTTTTTTAGTGTTCTGTGCACCCATGCCAGAATTTCAGCAGAGTTTGTGTAATTATTTCTTATTCAAATTGTTTAGTACTTGCATTGTTCAAATACATGAAAAGTAATGGTCCAGCATTGAAGCATTATACCTGGTGTATTTCCCAATGAACAGGTTCGCTTTAGGCCTGTAGGCCTTGTTTTATTTAAAAAGCAAGTTGATCTCAGTAAATCAACCTTATAATTACTATAATATATCATACAAGAAAAAAGAAATCTTATTTAAGTATGAAGAAAGTAACCTTTGAAATAAATTATGTTTGATGTAACAAAATGTAACAGGAGTCACTGTGGAATTGCCTTTCTTCATCTTTATGATTTCTTCTGAACATGTTAACTAAAATTGTTTCTAAAAATTTGATAGAGAAAATGTTTCAACCCAGTTCTTAGCGTATTTTGAAAAAATGTTGACCTAAACCTTGATATCATTCTTCTTTTTTACAACCTGTATAGACCAGTCATAATTTTATTCAGTCTTTACATATGTGTGACCTATCTAATCAGGAAGAACCCAATTGACATTCGCGTAAGAAGGTCAAAGGCCAAGGTCACATCAGAAATAAATCTTAATTTGACTTTCACGTGGAATTTGGTTTCACTCTGTAATTTTATGTTTTCCTTTTTGTTGCAGGTTTGTTTGTAAAATGGACTCAGATAAGTTAATACCACAAGACCTGGACATGTTTATTAAAGAAGAAAAGGACCAGGAATATTTCATGAGTGCTTCCAAGCCAACAGAAGAATCCAGCTGTATATATCAAAACGAAGACTTCTTTAAATATAAGGAGGAACAACCTGATCATGTCACATCAACAGACTCTGACACACCAAAGTCTAATGCAACAATAAAAAATGAGAAGACAGAAGAAATTACAATGCATGTAGAAAATGAGATTTTTCATACTCGAGAGGAAGAATCAGATTTGTGTCCCATTAAATCTGATTCTTTAAGCGGACAAAACATGCAGCTAATGGATACAGGCTTTCAGTGTTTCATTTGTGAAACATATTTTTCTGAGGAAGAAAGATTAAGGATACACATAGAGAGCCACGCAAATGAAAGTATAAATGGCGATGAAAAATATGCTTTCACCTCCAGTATTATGAAACAATACACCAGGACACAAACTGACGAAAAACCACACAAATGTGAACAATGTGGCAAATGTTTTTCCCAAATATCTAGTCTAACCTTCCACATTAGAAATCATACTGGAGAGAAACCATACAAATGTGAGGAATGTGGTAAATGTTTCTCTTTTTTATCTCATTTGACCAGGCACAAAGTATGTCATTCTGGAGATAAACCATTCAAATGTGAGCAGTGTGGTAAATGTTTCGCCAGGGAATTCCAACTTTCAACGCACAATAGGAATCATACGGGAGAGAAACCATACAAATGTGAACACTGTGGCAAATGTTTCTCCCAATCATATGATTTGACTGTGCATGTTAGAAGTCATACTGGAGAGAGACCATTCAAGTGTGAAGAATGCGGTAAATGTTTCGCCCGATCTTCTAAACTAACATTACACAAAAGGATTCATTCTGGAGAGAAACCATTCAAATGTGAACAATGTGATAAGTATTTCTCATGTTCATCTCATCTGACTGTACACAAGAGAATTCACACAGGAGAGAAACCATTCAAATGTGATCAGTGTGGTAAATGTTTTTCCAGTTCCGGTGATCTAATTCGGCACAGCAGAATTCACACTGAAGAGAAACCATTCAAGTGTGAAGAATGTGGTAAATGTTTCTCTTTTTTGTCTCATTTGACCAGGCACAAAGTATGTCATTCTGGAGATAAACCATTCAAATGTGAGCAGTGTGGTAAATGTTTCGCCAGGGCATGCCAACTTACTATGCACAAGAGGATTCATACTGGAGAGAAACCATACAAATGTGAACACTGTGGCAAATGTTTCTCCCAGTCATATGAACTAACTGTGCACGTTAGAAGTCATACTGGAGAGAGACCTTTCAAGTGTGAAGAATGCGGTAAATGTTTCGCCCGATCTTCTAAACTAACATTACACAAAAGGATTCATTCCGGAGAGAAACCATTCAAATGTGAACAATGTGATAAGTATTTCAGATGTTCAACTCATTTGAGTGTACACAAGAGAATTCACACAGGAGAGAAACCATTCAAATGTAATCAGTGTGGTAAATGTTTTTCCAGTTCCGGTGATCTAATTCGGCACCGCAGAATTCATATTGAAGAGAAACCATTTAAGTGTGAAGAATGTGGTAAATGTTTCGCCCAGTCATCTTCTCTAAATAGGCATAATAGAATTCACAGGCGATAGAAACCATAAACCTGATCAGTGTACAGATGTTTTCCAGTCATCTGATTTCATTACCACTACAGTATTCTTCCTATATATATATTATATATATATACAAGACTGGTAATTATTCCGCAGATCATCATGAATGACATTGCTGAACGGAATTCAAATGGTTACCTTGTACTTTTATAAATACATTAAATTGATCCATATACGTTTTATTTTCCATTGCACATTTATAGCTCTGATGGTGTGACGGGAACATTTTATATTCACAACAAGTAATTGGCTCCGTAATGACTCAAACTATATTACTAACAGGGTTTTTAAAATTGTGTTCAACCTTCCAACAATGCAAAAGACAGAAAAGCTTTCTACCTAGAAGAAATATATTGTAGAAAATTGATAGAAGCTGTCATAAATGCCTGAAAGTCTAACTTCGATACGGATTATCATGATGAATATGTAATAAACGCTTTCATATTAATTTACTTTTATTGGTCCATTCAGATATACATTTGAAACAACGTTATTGGAAATTGTTGATGAATCATAAATTAAACAAATTAGATATGTTGCTTTATATCAACAGACATGTATTTCTTTTAAAACAATGCTGGATTACTATCAACATATTTTGAAATATGTATAGAGCATTATATATCAGTTATTAGATAATGACCGTCATTTTATTCAATTTAGTCAGTGGTAATAAAGTATGTCCGCAGTGCCGGTATTTGTCTCCGACCAAACCAGCTTTGAAGTTTTATTTCCTACAGCTATAACGAGGTTTAGTATTTTGCTGTGGAAATGCTTTACTAGCGAAGACTGTGTGAAATTAATGTAAGTGAAGAAAGAAACACGAGAACAGGAGAAGGGAAGGGGAGGTTTAAGCAAAAGGTTTATGGATGTGCATTAACTAGTTTACATAGTCATTCATGTGTCACTGGTACCTGAAATGATGTAACAGATCCAATCTACCGAGAGTTATATTCCTCCTCTGGACACAAATCCCGATGGCATTTGGTTTAATCTGAAGTTCACTGAAGTCTATTTTTCATATGGAAGATTTTGCGGCAAAGTGGTAAAACTGTTTCAGTACATAAAAAACTAAGGGTGTTTGAATTTCATAGAGCATTAAAAATTGGGGGGGGGGGGGAATATTTGACGAATTGTTTGTTTTAACAATGTCGCTATTCATAGAGTAGACAGAGGGTCCGTCTCTATAATACACAGACGGAAAGCACTGCATGCATTCTTGTGGTGCCCTGCCTGATATTACTAAATGTCCCTCCTTTGGCCAAATTCCCAAACATAATCTGGCTAACATACCATTAAATACGACTCCTTGTTTTCTTGCTCAAATAAGAAAATGAATCATATAATCCAGGTGCAAAGTTAAGAAGTGACGCTCGCAGGTTTCTTACCAAACATGACATGTTGCTTTAGGGTCAAGGACACAGGGAGAAGCCAGTTTTCAAATCCCTTCCTCTGATTGGCTGTTAGGTTTCAGGCTCATTCATCATGGAAATCCAACTTCATTCCAAGCATAAGATTTAATGCCTGGTTCCTAAAATAGTGCCATCTAGTGAATAAAACAAAGTGCAAGCAAAACAATGGTCCCAAGCTGGGCTCGTTTTCACTAATTAGAAATGGTTCACACATCCAGTAAAGACCCACGTTTGTTTATTTTAAGCTTATTATCTGATTTATCTAATAATCTGTGTCCTCGCTCGCACACCAATATTTTCAATTGAGTGCTCGTAAGCCTCGCTGGGAGGCTTACTAAGTAGGCTATTCATAGAGTAGCCATTTAACATAATTTTCATGTATTTAATTTGTGAATATATTCAAATTTATTTTGAGTGTGTGAAAGGTGCCCTATCACCTACCTTTTGAGAAAGAATTTATGTGATTTCTGGCTTCCTCTGTGTATCCCAGTTTATCATGGGGCCTGACGTTGAATTGCATACAACGTCATGGAAACTTCTTGCATTGGACAGGGAGCAAACTCTCGAGAATGATATTAAAAGAATAAACACGTCATATAACTGTACTGTACATTAATTTTTTTTCGCAAATGACTAATGGCTAACTATTTCAACAATTCCAGTTAAAAAGCATAACATATTCGACCTGATTCTTCATGAATTTACTCAGACCAACTGTATGACTCATCCACTTGTGAACAGTAAGGCATTTGCCGCCATTTTTCAATGTAGCAAGCGGCCATAAATTAACATTTATTATGTCAACAGATACACGTGGATTAGAAGCGTGCTAAGTCTGATTAATGACTATTTTTATGAGAATAAAAATCACTTGTAAGAGTTCTTACACATATAGGTCGTGTTGATTCGAAGATATAACAAATACTTAATATTACAATAAATTACATAATCTTATGAGATTTTGTCTGACCCACATGGTTTTATGGCTATAATACCCAAATGCTTATAAAGGAAGTATGGCCGCTTAGGTTTTGCACAAAATGGGGGCACCAATAGGAAGCCTCCTGGCTTTATTCAGCTGTCCAATCCGAAAACCGATATCTGAGAGCGATCAACAAGGCCCAAACAAACACGGCCGAATCAGAGGTTTTAAGGTTTGAAGTCCCACAAATAATTTAACAAACCGTGCCAAGTATCATATATCATGCAGATTTGTCATTAAACATCCTTAGAATAGCCTAGTGGTTCATTTGTACGCATTCGCTACATGTACCGTGAAATTTCAGCCCGAAGTCGCCACGCAAATTGGATTGGGTGCGGCTGTATCAAATTGAATAGGCTTTTTTCAAGAATGAAGTACGTATGTCACTTCAGTCTTGGTCAGGACAATATCAATAAGGTCCATGAAAAATCTTCTTGGAAACCTGGAATTAGGTCTCTATTACCCATATTCATCAAGCTATGGGGCTCCGTAGGAACCCCCCCCCCCCCTCCCCAGAATAATGAAAAATTTGATACAAAAGCTCAAGTATCTGAAAAACTAATGCATTGATCAACATGATTCTTTGCATGGATATTGATCATGGAGTGTTTCATCAGTTTCTGCAGACTGGTAGCGCCACCTGTATTTTTTTATTTTTTTACGATGTTTCTCTCTGTTTTTGAGACCTTTAAAGATGTTTTCATCTGTTAACAGGGCACAAATCGTAACAACTGGATTTAGAATCTTCTGTCTTGAAATGCTGGGAGGCCCATGAAAAGTCTCAATGACTGGACCTAGAATCTCGTTTCTTAACATGAATGAAGGCCCATGAAAATGTCTAATTGAAAACCTGAAATTAGGTCTATGTCACCCATTCCCTCCAAGCTATGAGGCTCCGAAGTACCCCCAAGAAAAATAGAAAATTTGATACAAAAGCTCAAGTAGCTGAACAACTAATGCATTGATCACCATGATTTTTTGCATGGATATTGATCATGAAGTGTTTTATCAGTTCCCGCAGACTGGTGGTTCCACCTGTATTTTTTTGCATTTTTACGATTTTTTTATCTGTTTTTGAGTCCTTAAATGATGTTTTCATCTGTTAACAGGACACAAATCGTAACAACTGGATTTAGAATCTTCTGTCTTGAAATGCTGGGAGGCCCATGAAAAGTCTCTTTGGAAACCTAAAATTAGGTCCCTGTTACCCACATCCTCAGAGTTATGGGGCTTAGGAGTACCTCCCAGAATAACTAAAAATTTGATACAAAAGCTCCAGTATCTGAACAACTGATGCATTGATCACACTGATTCTTTGCATGTATATTCCTCATCCATATTATTCGAACTATGGCGCTCAGAAGTACCCCCATGAATAACTAAAAATTTGATACAAAAGCTCTTGTATCTTTACAACTAGTGCATTGATCGGCATGATTCTTTGCATGCAAATGCATCATGGAGTGTTTCATCAGTTCCTGCAGACTGGTGGCGCCATCTGGCCTTTTTCGAATTTTTACGCATTTTTATCTTTATTTTTGAGACCTTCAAAGAAGTGGTCGTCTGTTAACAGGGCACAAATCATAACCATTAGACCTGAAATCTTCTTTCTTGACATCCTGGGAACTCCATAAAAAATCTCCACGGAAACCTGAAATTAGGCCCCTGTTACCCATATCCTCCGAGCTATGGGGCTTAGAAGTAACTCCCAGAATAACTAAAAATTTGATACAAAAGCTCAAGTATCTGAACAACTAATGCATTGATCAAACTGATTCTTTGGATGCATCATACTATTGAAGTGTTTCATCAGTTCCTGCAGATTGGTGGTACCGCCTAGACTTTTCAAATTTTACGCATTTTTATCTTTATTTTTGAGACCTTCAAAGATGCGGTCGTCCGTTTACAGGGCAGAAATTGTAACCATTGGTTGTAGAATCTTCTAACTTGACATCCATGGAGGTCTGTGAAAAATATCCTTGGAAACATACATTAGGTCTCTGTTACCCATATTCTCTTAGCTATAGGTCTTATAAGCACCCCTCAGAATAATTATATTCTCAGGGTTTTGGGGTATGTTTGAGCACCCAAAAAATAATGCAAAATACACACAAATTGCAAGATTCCTCAGGAAAGGCTGGTTGGATTGTCATCTAATTGCTCTTGATGAACTTAAGCTAATATACATGAACAATGATGGCACCTACATTATCTTAATTAGTTGCCGGTGCAAGGATATATTATCAATATGTCAGTCGGCTGAGCGTCATGGCCCATGGGTCACTTGTTCTTTGTTTTTCTGTTATTTTAAAATAACTTCTTAGTGAAGTATGGATTAGATCATTTATACACTTCAGGCATGTGTTGATTTAATTATACACACACACACATACATATATATATACATATACATATACACATGATTAAAAACACATATATACCAGGCTTTGGAGCTGGTGACCTAAACCTTGGTATTATTCTTCTCTTGTACAACCTGTGAAGACCGGTCATGATTTTATTCAGGCTTTACCAATGTGTGACCTATCACTTCAGGAAGAACCCAGTCAGCATTCACGTCACTTGGTCAAAGGCCAAGGTCACATCAGAAATAAATCTAAATTTGACGTTCAGATATGGTTTCACTCTGTAATTGTTTTTCTTTGTCTTGAAGGTAAGTCTGTAAAATGGATTCAGACAAGTTAATCCAACAAGACCTGGACATGTTTATTAAAGAAGAAAAGGACCAAGATTATTTCATGAGCGCGCCCGAGCAACCTAAAGAATCCAGCTTTATATATCACGATGCAGACTTCTCTAAATATAAGGGGGAACAACCTGATAATGTCACATCAACGAACTCTGAAACGCCGAAGTCTAATGCAACAATAAAAAATGAGAAGATAGATGAAATTACAATACATGTAGAAAATGAGATTTCTCATTTTCGTGACGAAGGATCAGACTTTTGTCCCATTAAATCTGATTCTTTAAACCGACAAAACGTGCTACTGAAAGATACAAGCTTTCAGTTTCCTGAGGAAAAAAGATTAAGGATGCACATAGATAGCCGAACAAATGAAAGTATACGTGGAGTTGAACATGACAAATATGCTTTGGACTCTTAGTATGATAATTCAGTACACCAGAACACAAACTAGCGAGAAACCACATAAATTTGAACAATGCGGTATATGTTTTTCCCAAATATCTAGTCTCACCTTGCACAATAAAAGTCATACTAGAGAGAAACCATACAAATGTGAGCAATGTTGCAAATGCTTCTCTACATCATCTCATCTAACTCGGCACAAAATAATTCATACTGGAGAAAAACCATTCAAATGTGAACAATGTGGTAATTGTTTCTCCAAAATCATCTGAACTGACTGTGCACGTTAGAATCATTCTAGAGAAAGAACATTCACGTGTGAGGAATGTGGCGGAGGTTTCATTCGGTCTTCTAAACTAACATTGCACAAAAGGTTTCATTCGGGAGAGAAACCATTCGAATGTAAAATATGTGCAAAATGTTTTTACAGTTCAAGTGATCTAATTCGGCACTGCAGAATTCATAATAGAGAAAAAGCATACAAATGTGAACAATGTGTCAAATGTTTCTCCCGATCAGCTGAACTGACTTTGCATGTTAGAATTCATACTGGACAGAGACCATTCTAGTGTGACGAATGTGGAAGATGTTTCGCCCGGTCTTCTAAACTAACAATACACAAATTGATTCATTCGGGAGAGAAACCATTCAAATGTGAACAGTATGCCAAATGTTTTATCGGTTCAGGTGATATAATTCGGCACTGCAGAATTCATACTGGAGAGAAACCATACAAATGTGAACACTGCGATAAGTGTTTCTCTAGTTCATCTCATCTGACTGTACACAGTAGAATTCACACGGGAGAGAAACCATTCAGGTGTCAAGAATGTGGTCGATCTTTCGCCCGGTCTTCTACCCTAACAATACACAAAAGGATTCATTCGGGGGAGAAACCATTCAAATGTGAACAGTGTGCCAAATTTTTTATCAGTTCAGCTGATCTAATTCGGCACTGCAGAATTCATACTGGAGAGAAACCATACAAATGTGAACACTGCGATAAGTGTTTCTCTAGTTCATATCATCTGACTGTACACAATAGAATTCACACGGGAGAGAAACCATTCAAGTGTGAAGAATGTGGTAAATGTTTCGCCCGGTCATCTCATCTAAATGGGCATAACAGAATTCACACGCTAGAGAAACCATAAAACTGATCAGTGTGCAAATGTTTTTTCCAGTTCTTCTGACCCATTTGGAACTACAGTATTCATCCAAAAGAAAAATAGATATACGATATATATATATATATATATATATATATATATATATATATATATATATAAATCAAAGAGTTACTTTGAACTTTGGTAAATCTACGTTTTTTTTTCATTGCCTGCCAACAACACAAAAGGCAGAATATGTTGAAAATGTAATGTAGGTAAATGATAGAAACTGTCATAAATGCCTGACAGGCCAACACCGATGCGGATTATCATGATAAATGTGTAATAAATGCTTTCTTGTTAATTTACTTTTATTTGTCAATACAGATGTTCAATTTGAAACAATATTATAGGAAATTGTTGATGAATCGTATATAAAATGAATTAGATATTATGCTTTATTTAAACGCACATTAAGTTTAAATCATTGGTGAATTACTATCAAAATATATTTTAAAATATGTTTAGGGTGTTTTATTTTAATTAAAAGCTAATGACCATCTTTTTATTCATTTTATTCAGCGGTAATAAATAACGCATACAATTCCTTTATTTGTCTCCAACCAAACAAACCTAGAAGTTTTTTTTTCCTTCAGCTAACACGAGGTTTAGTGTTTGCTGTGGAAATGTTTTACTATCGATGACAGCGTGAAAGATATGTACGTGGAGAAAGACATTTTCTCTTCCACCTCTTAACGAGAGAACGATTACAGAATATTGACCGCATGCGCCTTAGTATTCAAGAACTGGAGGCTGGGTTGGTTTTCTGCCCTGTATCTTTCCGTCCTGCCGATATCAGAAATAAGGCAGAAAACCATTCTTTGTTTTTGGCTTTGTTTTCTTCGGGAGACAGGTGGCGCTACCTGTTGCCCTCTTCTTGTTTTCGCGTCTTTAATACCCCTTCATTGCCACTTGAAAGTACTGTAAGTATTTTAAGTAAAAAACTAATGGACAAAATTATTTTATATTATGCATATACATAGAAATAGGTTATGGGATGTGATATATTTAAAATTGGGATCATGAACGATCTTATTAGTGGCCATGACCTTGAATATACTCATATTTTGTGCAAAATATTGTTTCTCAAGTTGATAGGTAGAAGAACCCATGGTGGCCTGCCCAATGTCAGAAAAATGCTTCTGAAGATGGGAGCCTATTCTTGCAGGGGTGGGGGGATTAATTGTCTGGGGATACTGTGGCACCTGCGGTGCAAAGAATTGTCTAATTTCAAATTAATTAGCTATAACATATTCATTTTATCGCAGTTTTTAGGGTATTTCTGCACTTACGGTAGAAACAAAAGGCAGTAAAGTATTTCTGCCGCACAGCTGTTGCCAGGCAGAAACCACGGCAAAAATGGCAATGGCATAAACTTGCAAACCCAGACTGAATGAATAAAAGCTGTCTTCAGGGCTCATTAAACATACTCGTTTAATTACTCTTATACTGCCAATAGGTCCTGATTTGTCTGCCTCTGCCTATCGGGCAGATAAACTTCCATTAGAAAAATTATACACCTATAGACATCTTTAAAGCGGCAGTTACAAAATTTCCGTTTTCGCTTACCGTCTTGTCGGTAAGTAACTGGAACTATGTTTGTCAGGAAAAATAATACCCTATCGGCATTTACCTACCCAGCGTTCGACTTGAGATACTGTTTTAATGAAAGTTTCGAATGATTCATGATCGCATCCGAATGAAGCAAGAAAATCTCCGACCCTCACAACTTTCTCAACTCACAATCTTTCTTTCGACAGACTTTTGGTGATTAATATGCATGTTTTTTCCCCTCAATACACATACGGGATAAACAGAGAAATTAGACTGTTAGAGGGTGTGCATGTGTTTAGCACTGTGAGTCCCTACACTGATTGGCGTCAACAGTACTAATTGACAAAGTCTTTAGCACGGTCCTGCCGCCGCAGCCGCAGAAAAAATTTTGTCTGCGCGATAACTCAAAAAAATATTTTGCAGATTTTACCAGACTTGACCTGTGGATAGATATGGGGTGAGAGGACCTTTACTCAGAGGGTGAGCTTGACCTTGAATAGGTAACTTTTCTCTGTGAAAATAACACAAAAACTTAAACATCTCAAGAAAGATTCCATTGATTGGTCCAAAATAAAGCTGACCGAACACCTTGGATAGCTTTGTCTTGTACGCGTGAATGTTGCTGCCACCAATTAATCCTTTTCTTGTTTTTGCGTCTTTTAATACCCGTATACAGAGGTTTTTGAGTATTCAGCTTACAAAATAGGCTACTTTGATCGTTGGGTCAGCTTTATACTTGACCCCCTTATGTAAGTAACACTCCATTTACCCGTGTTTATTAAAACACCAGCAAAATGTGGTCTATTGTTCCTGTTGTTTGAATATAAATGAACATTCACGGCCATCTTTTCGCAGAACCTCTTGTATCTTTATGTCAGCTGCCACACCTTGTGGTAAATAAGAGAATGAGTAGAAGCAGCCAAGTAGGAAGATTGAAAAGTTGTTTTAAGCCCTATTGAGAAATGAAAACCTAGATTAGTCATTCTGACCAACTTAGGTTAGTAAATCCTAGCCGACGAACAATTTGTCATTACTGACGAATTTATATTGGTCATTTTGACTATTGGTTCGTCAAAGATAAGGTGTGACGAACATCGGTTAGTCGGGCCATGTGACTTGGTTCAGGCGACATCTACCGGCAGCCAAAGATACCACACAGACGCTGACCTTGACGATCTCCACGCCATGTGAAGAAGAGGGTCTGAGACAGGGATAAATGTGAAGCTATTCCTCGTACCAGGTTGTATGTATTACGTTTTTTGTTTACTTTTACTTACATTAAAGCAATTTTCATACATATATATCGTAAACTCGCCAATACTTTGACACTCTGATCAGAGAATGGCTTTTCCTCTGGAAACTTGAAGTATCTTCTCTCAATATCGCCCAAAAGTTAATGGTATACATTGTGCCAAATGCCTGTGCTCAGCCATGGCTTATATATGAGACCGGTTGTGCTACATAGTATCCTTTTCTTGTTTTCTTGTCTTTTAATGCCCCCATCGTTTGCACTTGACAGAAATGCGTGCATTGTAAGTCAAATACTAATAGATTTCTTTCAGATTATACACTTGAAAACCTGTGACCTGGACCTTAAAATCCATGGTAAAATTTCTTTCTGAAGAACTCACACATGTTTTAGGATTGGTGAACTTGACCCTGGATAGGATTTTGATAATCCCATAGCTTTGAAGTAGGGCTTTTCTTTTCTTCAATTTGATACACAAATTGTTTCCACCTAAACCTAAGACATGTTTGAAGACCGGTGACCTTGAATTTGGTCTTAAAAAACTGCTAATTTATAGGACTTTTATTTACCCGTTTTTTTTTAAAGTACTGAATATGTTTTCTTCATATCTGACACCAATATCTCGGATTTTTTTTAAAGACTAGTGACTTTGACGTTGAATTTCAAGGTCAAACTTGAGGAAACCTAGACTTTTGCCAACCCCATAACCTTTGAAATCTGCATTTCCTTTCTTCAAATTTGAAAGGTCGGAAAAGTTCAATCTTTGTAACCTTGACCCTGCTGGCTTTTTCTTTCTGAGTGTCGGTATATGCTTCTGTCGAAGTAGCCCAGGTTTTAGAAGGAGATATTGGCTTTATTGTCTGATGATACTAAGGTATCTCCGTTGCCAAGAAATGACAAGTTATTATTATTATTATAAATGATTATTATTTGTTATTTTGCTTTTATTTTTATTAGTCATTATATCTGGTCGTAATTATTACTACAAATATTTCTCGTGTCTGTTTGCAGTTTCATTATTAATCATGTGCTTGTTTATCCGTTTTTTACCCATTTTCCGGATATTTCGTCAGAAATGGCAAAAGCAAATGAGACATTTCTGACACCTCGGAATTCCGTCGCAGTGATTGTAATAGAAAACGAAAATGCAAATCTAGCTACCTTTTTTTAACGTCAGATTATTACGTATCAAATCATGGCCTCAGCTGTGCACCATGTCAGATTGGTCACTTGTAACGCAGAACTTTATAGCAGACTAGCAGGAAAGTTAGTTTACTGATTAGAGGTGGGGTCCTGGAATTCAATTTGCATTATTTTACGAACCTGTGAGCTAATGCGATAGCGTGGCGTCATCCGTCCGCCGTTACCCAAGCTATCTCAAAAACCGCTGGAGCTAGCAGCATCAATGTTTATGGAAGAACCCTTTACATGTCAAACTTTATCGGATTGGGCTTCTTTTTTCTATCTGCATTTACCTTGGGTTTCGTAGGGGAAAGCTAAAAAAACATTCAGAATCTTCTTCTCCGAAACTCAATAGCCAAATTGTTCAGTATTTCATATATATTATCTGTAAATCAGTCTGTCTTAAGTTTGTTCGAATGGTTCCTTATCGGTGATTTTTTTCGGAAGCTGAATTTAGTCATTTGGCCAAATAAGCATATCATCACAAAAATCTCAGAAACGACAGGAGCAAGCATCATTAAGTTTTATGGAAATGTTGGTCATATGACTCGTTTTTGAAATTAAGGTTTTTTTTGTGGCGCCCCTACAAAAACCTTTTTTTTACATGCAGAATTTTAGCCTCTTTCAGCATCAACATTAAGAATGTCTTATAGTGAAACTGTCTATCCGAATGCTTTAATTTTTCACAAGAATTATGGTAAGGTAAGGTTTTCAGTTGATCAAGTTCATTATTTTTTTGTAGGATCACAGAAGCTAAAGTTGGTCTTGTGGCCAAGTAATCGTATATAAAAAACGAGACATGCATTAGCATTCCTCTGCAAGACTATTGTTTCATATTACATATGTTGTAACATTGCATAAAAATTATTAATAGGTGGCCTTTGTTCAAGTATATTAAAATGATGTTTGGCTAAATTATTGGACCATTAACAAATAAGGACTGTGGGATACTTTGATAAACAAAGCCAGGCATATAAGCAGAGCTGTACAGGCAACATAAATAATTGGTGTCCATATCCAACTTCAAAATTTGATAAAAAGTCTTATGAATAAGTAAGCATGAAAAAAGGCATGGTAGCCATAGTCTTTCAGTGTGTGTTAACAGGTGTGACAACAAGCAAAGATTTGTCTGTATCTAAAATAGCTTGGCAGACTGCCGTCCGTTTCAGATTTTGACACAGGACAAGTTTCAGTCTGTATCTATTTATAGCTTTGACAGACTGTCAAATGTGTCAGATTAGGCAACAGGTCAAGACTTCAGTCAGTGCAGCCAGGTACAGGTCAAGAATTCACTCAGTGCAGTAGTTACACCTGCACGTAGTCACCATTGACTAAGGGTCAAATGCCTTCCTTTGTGATGATGAGCTTTGTCAGCTGAGTGGACCGAATTGTAGAAAAATTAATGTAACGGCCTGAAATTTTGGTATGTCTATGCATTTTGATGGCTTTGTCATACACAAAACTTGTGTTGATACCTACAATGATTTTGCAATGTGAATGTCCTTCCTTATTTCTCAGGGGGATTCGATATATCAGCCTGAAACTGTGTATATTTATAAATCTCAGATAGCTTCGCTGCATACAAGACTTGTGGCACCACCTTCAATTATTTTGGGGTTTCATGCATCTGTGCACATAGCTCAAGAGTGGTTTGAAATATGTACCTGACATTTTACATTTACATATATCTCCCATGGCTTTCTCATACACAAAACTGGTGGTCGCAACTACATTCATTTTTGTGTTGTGTTCATCAATGCCAGTATTTCATTAGTGACATTTGTGGAAATTATGCTTGTACTCGGGTTCAAAATGTTAGGTACTTGCTCTGTACATGCACGTGTCATACATGCATTTGAAAAGTAATCATCATCAAGCCTGTTATCATGGAAGCATTAATGCCTGATGTATATCCCACGGCACAGGTTCGCATTAGGCTTGAGGCCTTGTTAGTTTTTACAGAGAATTTTCTCTGTCGTGTTCTCATGAAAACAAGCCAATTTAAAAGGCATATATTGGAACTGCGATTTTAACATACGGCATGTCCAAATACAGTATAGTAGTACTGTCATGGATTTAAGAAAAATACAGTATCGATCGTTTAAAATCTCTTTTAAGATTCCTCTGTTGGTTATAGGTTACCTAAAGGTGCCTTGGTGCCACCTGCATTGTGATGACTTAAATTTACTTCAGTTTTCGTTTAATGCTTATATTTTAGAAATACAAATAGTTTTTTATTTCATTTCATATGAAAGGTTCTGCAAGCTTTTCACCCCATGGTAGAGTGTACTGTGGCAGGGATGTCTTTGATACGTCATTTGGTAAAATGCACAATTTGGCAAAATTCTTATCCCAAGAATTGCCGGATTACAGGGGCTTGACTGTATATCGATAAATTCTATTACTAAACCCGACCAGAAGGATTTTCACCAGTCATGATCTGCAATAAATCTAATACTTTTATAAATCAGGTATATCCCAATTGATTTTTGAGTCACAAGGTTAAAATGTTGAAAAACCTTGTTGACCCATCTAATTCTAGTTCTCAAATCTTCCATCTTTAATTGATTGCACACCCACCAACAAGGACAGAACCGAGATGGATTTGAGGTCACAAAGACAAAGGATAAAATTTTGCAATTTTCACTGTTTATGTTTTTCGCGAGGTTCCAACTGACAAACCCCTTCACAGAAAAATGACCATTGTTATATTTATTACTTATATCAAGTATTAAGTTTTTCGAAATCTTGATTATTACACGGAAACCCATGATATCTTTTTAGTATTATTAATAATAATATTTATTATATCAATTTTTTACCATTCAACTTGCCTCTTTGGAGATTATTAAAAACTAAAACTCACACATCCAGTAGCCTTTGGTTTAATCTGTTCAATATCTTCTTTTAATTCTTCAATATTTTCACTGTAATATCAATATTTTTGTGATAAATCAAACGTTTGAACTAAACCTCGGATGTCAGAAACCCCGGCGACCTTTTTATAATCATATCAGACCAATTGTGAGGCCTAGAAAACCCCGAACCTACCCCAACCCTTTTTTTAAGAAAGGGGGGGGGGGGCTTGTGTTAGGTTTTGTCATTAATCTACCTGGGATGAACCCCCATCTTCATAAAGTAAAAGTGATGTGATTTACACATTGACTGACCACGGACGTGCGTCAGAGTCTTTGTCAAATGCTAGGCCAAGCATGCTTAAATCCGTCACTGAAAGCAAGGTTAATCACATGAACAATAGCCCTTAATCCTGCACTGGAGGTGACCACAAACACAATCCGGTCTAAGTTGCCGAAGGCAGTTCCGAGTCGGCTGTTATCGGTGGTAGTCTCCATACAAGTCAGAAAAGAAGCAAAAAAAAAAATCATTCAAAATAATGTGTACAATAAAAATTATTTATTCTCATTTCAGCGATGTCACTGCGGGTACAGTAACCTTTAAAATGAGGTATGGCACCGCGGTTCCAGAGAACATTACGGACAAAGGTGGACCGAATGCACTTATGTATATAAACAGTAATTTACAAGAAAATAATTATAGACAGCCAGTCTAAGCCAACAGCATCAAATCATATTTCAATGGTTCACTCCTGTATATATCCAACTGTCAAGAGTGTACTTAACGATTAACTCACAACACACTCGTGACTGGTGGCAAGATCAGTTACACCGACCCAGCATCTGACTTTAGACATCCGGATTTTAGTCATAACCGAACCCGGCCACTTGGTTATCGCTCATATTTTGGCAAACAAATTTGCCTTGACCTGCCTTGAGTCCCTGTTTCGAACGGTTTTCTGCTCTGCACTTCACCCAGAAAGGTACATAATATGGCAGTATCATATATAGTGGCACATTGTTTGTTTTCATAAATAGTTAAATAGTACACAAAGTACATGTTGGGTGGCTTTTAGTTCGTGGAGGTTTCAAATAAGCGAAAGTAAAATTATCTCGAAAATAAAACCATCGTTAGCATTACTAACACCTCGTATACGTTATCCTTACCAGTATTGTCTTAAGTTGTAACGCAGAAAGTTTGATATTATAAATGTGAATTTAAACAGATTTAAAGATATACCGGTACTGTACCCATAAATCATTTTTTCTAATTATAATAAAATATAATATCAGTTTTATTATACTATCACTGTTGATTTGCCAAAAAAAGTTTATCATTTTAAATAATTAACCTTTTAGGAAATGATACAATAATGGTGCAATAAATTATTTAAAGCTACCCATTCACCTACGTTTTGAAAAATAATTTGTGATTTCTGACTTCCTTTGTGTATGTATTAATGATTTAAGGGTAATTCTGGTTATGAAAAGTTCTTTTAACACCTCCATGAAGGATGTTTGTAAACACAGCAATGTTTGCAAGCTGGGGAAAACATGTAACCTAAGTTGGTAGGTTGCGTATATTCTGTGGTATAAAGGTCACTTGTTGTAAAACGCCATATGCAAAGCTTTGGCTTTTCTGACTTGCCACCAGATGCCTTTGTTTAATTTGTTTTGATTATTGTGGCTGGCCCCCACACATAATTAACACATTAATATAAACAAAACAATCAGCCTGTGTGCTATGATACTCACATTTTCTGGCCTATTTTTATAAAAACTCAAAAAGATAACCTTAAGTTAATTAAGGTCAGATAGGTATTTAAGCCCCTTTAATTAAAGATTAAACAGCTAGTTAAAGTGAGGTTTCTGGGGTCATTGTAGCACACATAATATGGCTATGTATAGTGAATATACACATGGCTTTATTATTAAAGTGATATTTAGTGATGGTTAGGCAAAAAAAAAAAACTTTAGTTTCCGGTTACCCTACCGACCCAAATTTTTCCAGCCCACTCAAAAGTTTTTAGAGTGATTTGTATGCCAAAATAAGCAATAAATACATGCCTTCGTAGAAAAAAAGTGTCCCAATTTTCCCGCCAGACCTTTTCAGTGCAAATTTCCACTTTATTTATTCTTAAGAAAAAGCGCTCTCGGTATTCCCCGTCAGGCTGAAGTTTGCTAAGAGTCGCCGCACAGGATAAAGTTTATTGACACATTTGGTATTTCAAAAGTTCACCACTTAAAACACGCATGCTTCTAGAAGCTTCTCTTTTTCTTGACATGTAATTGTTGTAATTTATGGCAGCTTATGTCAGGTTGCCTTATCATATAATATGAAGAGTCTATTCTAATAAATGACCTAACAATTTCTTTGACGTAGTTGGTCAAATTTTCTTATTTGCCGACCTCCGTGTATCTTCGCTTGACATGTGTCGCTGGAGGTCGAGCTCCAGGCTTATATATATATATATATATATATATATATGTGAAGTCCCGGCTTTCAGGTCTGACGGTCTGGTATTAAACAAGGTAGACCTTACGCTGACAGACACGCGAATATACCAAAACTACTGTCAGAGTTTTCTGACAAAACTTGCACCGACCAGTTACGAGGGGGATCATTTCATTCGGCAAAGGTTAAGCAAAATACGTTTTGAGCGTATGATTTTTCTTTCGCGCCAAAATTTCCTGGACTAAATGTATATGTATAAAAACTTTTTGCAACAAAAATTTCCGAATTTCATCTTTCCACCTTACAAGTCACAATTTTCTCAAGTCAAATTCCCCTGCAGTTTCTTTTCTTTCAACTTTGATACTGCTAACAGAAGTTTAAAATGGAAACGGTCGGCGGTACTGATTTACACGTCAACTGGTGTAAACAAAGTTATTCAGAGACATAAAATGGGCTTGTTTCACCTATTACTATATATAAATATAACAAAATATTCTATTTCAACAGTAATATTTGTATTATTTGATGAATTCCCTCGTCCAAGAAGCCACAATGCCAGTGGAAACTACGCGGTTGTATGCGTTGTCACAAAGAGACGTACAAGACACGGTAGCGCTCCGGGAGGCTGTTCCGTCCTGTGCGTACACTCCCTTTATTATCTTGAATATTAAATTGAGCAGTTGTACGCAGTGTACGATTAAAGGAACAGCCAAATTTTTTTCTACACCCAAGCTGCATTGCACGAGCTCCTGACCTCTCGACAGTCGTGGGTTGACAGTAACAGAGCGCCAAGTGACTTTTCTGGCAAATCAGTGATCGCAAATCCACTTCAGATTCCCGCGAAAATCCACATGGTAACTTCGGATATTCCTAGTCAATTCAGTTAACCGGCAATATTTTTAAATGCGCCCTGGGCAAAAGGAAGTGACCTGGTGACTTGAATGATGTGTCAAATAGATTAAGTGACAATCACGACCACAGGCAATCTGTGCGAAATTTATTAAATTTTGTGATCTTTCCTTGAAAATTCCAGATAGTACAAACTTTATGCTCAGAAAATGATTAAGAAAAGTATGATAATTGTACTAAATCAAATATAAATCCAAGGAACTCTTTTTGGGGGATTCCATGAATTAAGGGAGTTTGTTCAAAATAAATACCTACAAACAGCGACTAGCAGATCAGATCACATATTTTCACTCGAACCTCCAGGTACACACTGAATTTTTACAATCATAAGACAAACTTTGGACCCTTTTAAAATTGTTAAGTCCCAGGATGGTTTGGAAGTAAATACATCAATATTTTCTCAATACCGGTGATACAATCATTACAATAAAATGCCATATTTAACTAATTTGCAAACATCAAAAACAATTTATTGCATTGCATAAATAGTTATAATAACCAATACAAACATGCATTTCTGACTCACCTTGCAACAATCTATATGATAGCCATCATTGATATTTCCATTATAGCATCATCCAAATTAGGCCCCCTTTTATGATACCACAAGGGAAAATAAATTCCAGTTTACTATCCCCCATCAACGTCTCCATTCCAAATTTTAAGGTAAAATTAATCAGACATTTTCTGACATAACTCGGGACTGTGGCAAGTTACCTGAATGCAACTTTGTCGTCTTTGCATAAATTTGCGGTGAGCGAAGATGAAGATCAGGCCACAACACTTTAGGACCTGTCAGACTTTGATACAGAATGTCTTAATACGTGGCGAAATATCTATTTCAGATACATGTTTGTCCGTGTAATTACAAATTTAAGGTGTTTTGTGTGTAAATTGATAGCATATAGAGACCATGTAGCATTGAACTCGTGTAATGAAACAGGATGTAAAAAAAAAGAAAAGAAAAAACTTTTACCTACCTACCGACCCAAGATTTTTCTGCTATGTTACCGGAAACAAAGGGTTTTTTTTTGGCCTTATGTATGCACATTGTCAGACTACTTGGGTCAATATTTTAGGCACTAGTATACAGCAGATTTCAAGGTTATATATAAAACAGAAAAAAATGATAAAAAATAATCGATCATTTGCCGTTTTATATTTCAATCATCGATTATGATTTTCAAAAAAAATTCCTTCTACTTGTATCTATCCCTATGCTACGTCATGTGAGAGCCCTAGACGAGAAAACTAATCACATAATTCCACTTAATGATAAAATTACGATATATTTGGCTAAAAGTCGCATATTTATCATAAAATAGGACAGTTTTTAAAATGTGCATATATCTAACATACCACTTTGACAGTGTCTCCCTCTTCAAATTTCAGTCAGAAGAATATTGTCCTCATAAGCAGTGATAAGCAATGAACAGTGGTGATAGGTGACAAAATAATATCTGCAGTGAGAGAACTTATTTTAAGGGACATAATCAGGAGCAATATTGTGCCTATTCAAATTTAATTCTCACAAAAAATCACACTTTTTTAATGAGGTCAGAGGTTACACATCATAAGATTGAAGTGTTATGCAAGTTTGCCATGCTCTTGTTATCTGATTTCATTGATCAAGACATACTCAGGATGTACCTAACTATGGCACTTTCATCCTATTCTTTAAGGTCACAGTGCTCAAAAGTGCCTTCTTTTTCAGATTTTTGTAAAAGTCAGCTGAGTTCTTTGATCCATCGTCCCTTGTTTCTGTGTTTAAATTGTTTGTTTCACCCATATTTAAGACTGCTACAGTACATTGATGGTATGTTTCTCAGATGTGGTTTCGTTTATTTTGTCACCGAAAAATTATATCAATGGTATAAGTTTATCAACTGTGACTTCATCTGGTGTCCTGAAACCTGATGTGTCTGTTTGTAAATAAAATTGTCTCTTATATAAGTGTTGGAAGACATTGTTTTCGGTCCTATTGTCTGTCACTGTTGTTGACAGTATTTATCTGAAGGATATATTGTGATAGCTTATACTTTTGAACGGGTTGTCCGGGAATTTCCAGGGTGGGAATTCCCAGGTTGTAATTCCTGGGAATTCACGCCCTTGGGAAAACTCCTTTTTAGGAATTACTGGGAAATCCCAACCTGGGAGATTTATGTGTTTGGGAAATAAAAATATCTGTAGATTGTTGTGTACTTAACAAAAAATGTAAACAAAGTTTTTAACTGTTTTGGCATTGGTAGAGCAGTTTTAACCCATTCAATATAATAAATTTAAAATCATGTTTGCTGTGTGTGTATCATGATGCCAGTTTGTAACACGCATGTCAGTTGCTCTTGTAAAGAAAGCATAACCAAAAATAATTCCTGCTTGGTAGAGAAAGCTATACAGACATGTCTGATTTGGAATGCATCTCATATTTTGATGGTTTTCATTAGTCTTGTTCCGTTTGATTTAAAAAGTATGAGTTTAGTGTGGAAAAAAATATACAGATTCTTATAATTTCTTGCTGTCAGTTCAGATTGTATTAACTCAATTAAGAATTGTTTATATCTAAATCTCATTTTGACTTCATCAGTCATTTCTTTTTCTTGTGTTTATTAATGCTATCTATGGTTATGTGTTTTATCATATATACTTCTATATACTGTCGACTGTTTCCATTCAAGCATGTCATTAAAGGTATTATGATAGTTGAAGTCCAGTTCCACAATTACATTGACTAGTTTAGATAATCATAATTGCAGCTAGTGGAAGTATATGCATTATTACCAGTACTGGTACATCAGCTGATACCTGCCTCTCATATAATGAGGTGTCTCAGACCCTCTGTGGTGCTTACATAAGAAACTGTTGGTTCTTTTGTTATAATTAGGTACGAATGAGATAAAGATAAATTCAGAAAACAGCAGGAGTTACCTACTTAGTAATAATATATATAAGACAATCTATGAAATATACTTAAAACAATCTGAGAAAGGTGTTTACGACAATTAATCCTATAATTCCCATTAATTCCTTGGAATTCTGAGTATTTCTGGGGAAAGCCTTGGAATTCTCACCGCCCATGGAAATATGCTTATTTCCCACCCCATTCTTTTACCACATATCTCAAAGACCGTTGCTGTATTCTTCACCAAATTTTACAGATTTACTCAGCACATGACCAACGTGATTATTTATCCTTCAGATAAGTCAGTAAATAAGAACACTTCAGTTTTCAAACTATATGCAAGGAATCCTTGGAGCTAGGGGAATTTAGTGAATACTATATTGACTATAATTATTTTCAGACATGTTTCCAATGGAATTCAATTTTTTCTGATGGTGACATTCTCCAAAATTCTCATGTTTCCATGCAACATCTTTTATGTTTCATCTCAGGAACCACTTCCCCAATCATTACCAAATTGTTTAGGCATATTGGTGACATGCTTGGCATGTGTTTAAACCTGTAGGTGACTCCACCTCTGTTGAACGACCACAACTATGGCCACAACCTTGACAGGCATTTATTCGTGCAAATCTGTAAAGTTTACAAATAATATCCCCTTTACTCCCAGTTTAAACATGGTGATCTGGATAACTGAAAAGCTTATCATACATTTTATTTTAATCCAGTTTGTATTTTTCAAGTTTTGTTTATTAAAAAAACGGGTTCTTGTCGAGTTTTTGGAAAATTTGTGTATCGCTGATGCAACACTATCCTTGGTAAACATATGGCGGGGACTATTGGTGCCTCTAAGCCCTTGTTTACCACTGAACACTATCCCCATAAATTTTGCACTCAAGTCGTTTCCACAATGCTCTTTTACAGTTTAAAATATGGTGATCCTCGGCTTGTTCCACAGCGGCAATGCGGCTGAATCAAATATTTCTCCATCTGTAGGATTTCGTGTGAACGTTATTTTTAAACTGTTGTCAAGAAAACGTTTCAACCAAGTTTTCAATGCAGTTTGAAAACTGGTGACCTATACTTCGATCTTATACATCTTTTGTACAACCTGTATAGACCGGTCATGATTTTGTTCAGTCTTTAAATTTGTGTGACCTATAACTCAAGGGAGAATCCAGTAGACTTTGGCGTCGTCAAGGTCACATCTAAATAAATCTAAAGTTGGCTTTCAGATAATATCTGGTTTCACTTTGTAATTCTATGTTTTCCTTTTTTTGCAGTTTGTAAAATGGATTCAGAAAAGTTACTTCCACAAGACCTGGAAACGTTTATTAAAGATGAAAAGGACCACCAATATTTCATTATGACGCCAACGCAAACTGCAGAATCCAGCATTATATGTCAAAACGAGGACATATTTAAATATAAAGAGGAACAACATGATGTCATGTCAACAGACTCTGACACAACAAAGTGTAATGCAACACTAAAAAATGAGAAGCCAGAACATATTACAATGCACGTAGAAAATGAGATTTCTAATACTCGAGAGGAAGGATCAGATTTGTGTCCCATTAAATCTGAATTTTTAAGCGGACAAACCATGCAGTTAATAGATACAGGCTTTCAGTGTTTCATTTGTGGAAAATATTTGTCTGAGGAAAAAAGATTAAAAACGCACATAGAAAGCCACACACATGAAAGTATAAGTTGCGATGAAAATGAAAAATATGCTTTCACCTCCAGTATTATGAAACAATACACCAGAACACAAACTGACAAGAAAACTCACAAATGTGAACAATGTGGCAAATGTTTCTCTTTCTTATGTCATTTGACAAGGCACAAAATATGTCATTCTAGAGATAAACCATTCAAATGTTAGCAGTGTGGTAAATGTTATGCCAGGGCATGTCAGCTTACAACGCACAATAGGATTCATACTGGAGAGAAACCATACAAATGTGAACACTGTGGCAAATGTTTCTCCTAATCATCCCAACTAACTGTGCATGTTAGAAGTCATACTGGAGAGAGACCATACAGATGTGAAGAGTGTGGCAGATGTTTCGCCCAGTCATCTAAACTAACATTGCACAAAAGGATTCATTCGGGAGAGAAACCATTCAAATGTGAATATTGTGGCAAACGTTTCTCCCTTCCTGCTGATCTAACTAAACACACTCGGATTCACACTGGAGAGAAACCATACACATGTGATCTGTGTGGTAAATGTTTCTGCAGGTCGTATGATCTAACTCTGCACAAAAGAATGCATACTGGAGAGAAAACTGGTGACCTATACTTTGATCTTATACATCTTTTGTACAACCTGTATAGACTGGTCATGATTTTGTTCAGTCTTTACATTTGTGTGACCTATAACTCAAGGGAGAATCCAGTAGACTTTGGCGTCGTCAAGGTCACATCTAAATAAATCTAAAGTTGGTTTTCAGATAATATCTGGTTTCACTTTGTAATTTTATGTTTTCCTTTTTTTGCAGTTTGTTTGTAAAATGGATTCAGAAAAGTTACTTCCACAAGACCTGGAAACGTTTATTAAAGATGAAAAGGACCACCAATATTTCATTATGACGCCAACTCAAACTGAAGAATCCAGCATTATATGTCAAAACGAGGACATATTTAAATATAAAGAGGAACAACATGATGTCATATCAACAGACTCTGACACAACAAAGTGTAATGCAACACTAAAAAATGAGAAGCCAGAACATATTACAATGCACGTAGAAAATGAGATTTCTAATACTCGAGAGGAAGGATCAGATTTGTGTCCCATTAAATCTGAATTTTTAAGCGGACAAACCATGCAGTTAATAGATACAGGCTTTCAGTGTTTCATTTGTGGAAAATATTTGTCTGAGGAAAAAAGATTAAGAACGCACATAGAAAGCCACACACATGAAAGTATAAGTTGCGATGAAAATGAAAAATATGCTTTCACCTCCAGTATTATGAAACAATACACCAGAACACAAACTGACAAGAAAACTCACAAATGTGAACAATGTGGCAAATGTTTCTCTTTCTTATGTCATTTGACAAGGCACAAAATATGTCATTCTAGAGATAAACCATTCAAATGTGAGCAGTGTGGTAAATGTTATGCCAGGGCATGTCAGCTTACAACGCACAATAGGATTCATACTGGAGAGAAACCATACAAATGTGAACACTGTGGCAAATGTTTCTCCCAATCATCCCAACTAACTGTGCATGTTAGAAGTCATACTAGAGAGAGACCATACAGATGTGAAGAGTGTGGCAGATGTTTCGCCCAGTCATCTAAACTAACATTGCACAAAAGGATTCATTCGGGAGAGAAACCATTCAAATGTGAATATTGTGGCAAACGTTTCTCCCTTCCTGCTGATCTAACTAAACACACTCGGATTCACACTGGAGAGAAACCATACACATGTGATCTGTGTGGTAAATGTTTCTGCAGGTCGTATGATCTAACTCTGCACAAAAGAATGCATACTGGAGAGAAACCTTTCAAATGTGAACAGTGTGGTAAATGTTTCGCCTCTTCATCTTATCTAACATTGCACAAAAGGAGACATACTGGAACAAAACCATGCAGTTGTGGACAATGTGAAAAATGTTTCTCCCAATCATATAATCTAACTTTGCATGATAGTATTCATTCAGGAAAGAAACAAATAAAACGTGAAAAAACATTCAAATGTGTACAATGTGAGAAGTATTTCTCAAGTCCATCTGAGCTGACTATACACGCTAGAATTCACACAGGAGAGAAACCATACAAATGTGATCAGTGTGGAAAATGTTTCTCCCAGTTATCTCAAATAACTCTGCACTCCAGAATTCATACTGGAGAGAAACCATTCAAGTGTGAACAGTGTGCCAAATGTTTTTCCAGTTCAAGTGATCTAACTCGGCACTTCAGAATTCACACTGGAGAGAAACCATTCAAATGTGAACAATGTGAAAAATGTTTCTCTCGGTTATATAATCTAACTTTGCACAGCAGAATTCATTCTGGAGAGAAACCATACAAATGTGAAAAGTGTGGCAAATGTTTCACATATTTATCTACTCTAAGGGTGCACAATAAAATTCACACGCGAGAGAAACCAAACACGTGATCAGTGCGGCAAATGTTTTTTTCCATTTCGTCTGATCTTACTTGGCACTACAGTATTCATACTGGAGAAAAAATATAAATAGGGTATAGATATACCAAAATTACTGGTAACGATTCTCTTGATCATCAAGAATGACATTGCACAATAAACTTCAAGGGGTTACTTTGTGCTTGATAAAAAAAATTGATATTTATACGTCATATAAATTGTTTAACTCTGGTGGTGCTACGTTAACATAGTCATTTCCTATTCAGGACAAGTTATAGGTTTTGTGACACCTTAAACTATGTGACTTACATGGTTTACCATATTTTCAACCGGCTAATGACGCAAAATGATAAAAGAGCTTTCTGCCTGGAAGATATATATTCTAGAAAAGTGATAGAAAAGCCTAGTATCGAACCAGATTATCAAGCAAAATGTGATATAAGATCTTTCGTATTAATATGATAATATTTTAATGGTCCTTCAATGAGATGTACAATTTGTAACTGTTTTGTAGGAAGTTGTTAATGAATCATTTATAAATTCACCAGTCAGATATGTTGCTTTGTATCAACGTACATTTATTTGCAATCAGTGCTTGATTTTAATCAAAATACTTTTTGAAATTTGTTATAAATATGTTGAAATATATTAATGATCGCCTTTTCATTCAGTTTAGTAAGTGGTAATAAAGAATGTCCAATGTCTTTATTTGTCTCCAACTAAACAAGCCAAGAAGTTAGATTTCCTTCAGCTAACACGAGGTTTAGTATTTTGCTATGGAAATGCTTTACTATCGACGACAGCACGAAAGAAGTATACATGAAGAAGGCATTTCCACCTCTTAACAAGAGAACGAATACAGATTATTGACTGCATGCGCCACAATTCACAACTGAATGAATAAAAACTGTCTTCAGGGCACATTATACATAACCGTTAAATTACCAATACACTGCCAAGAGGCCCTGTTCTGCCGCTAACATATCCATTAGATGCCAATAAACCATTAGAAGTCCTACACTTGTAGAGATTTGATATGAAAAGCGCCAGTAAAAAAATTGCTGTTTTCGCTTACAGTCACTGGAACCATATTTGCCAGGAAAAGAAATACCCTATCAGCCTCTACCTCCCAGCGGTTTGGTTTTTTAAACCGTGGTTGCCTTTATATCGTCGGGGCTTAATTTTCGCAGTTTTTGTATTTTTAAAAGTTTCACGGGGTTCCCTTTTCGCGCTCTCATTAGTCTAGTAGTTTATTTTATTATCAAATATGAAATTATGAACTGTAATGACCAAATTATTTCCTAAACTGCGGATTTCACTATTATCTAGGTTTTCTATTTCTCAGTCCGGATGTCGCATGTTCGAACAGTCACTGACGACCGAGACGACAGGTGCGGGAAGCATTGACCCAGTTGGTTGTAATTAGTTCAGGGCCAAGGCTAATTCTAAATAACTCACATTTCACTGTTCTGCGGCAATTCCGCCTCATAATGAACTGTGACCTTTCAAATATATTCAAAATTCACATCATCACTAGCATATCAAACATCGTTTGGCGCGTCTTGGTTTCTGTAGTGACAGAATTAATCCTTTATACAGTTACAAGGTGGCGCTACCCTAGCGACTACGTTCACTACTTTACAGGCAAATTTTATTCATTAACAATAACTAAATACGGCACAATGTGAAAGAGTACCTTCTACTAAATATTTTTTTAAGCGGCACTGGATGTCATCTGGCTTGGCACACATACACGTAATTCTACTACACCACCATGGTTAACCGAGACTATACGAGAGAGCGTAGTTCATTCCCACAAGTCATTGCGTTGTTTACTTCCACATCATTCAGACGCTTCATAGAGGACCGTCAATTTAGCAGTTTTTTGCCTTTTACAAGTCGACTTGGCTCAAGAACGTCTGTCTCCAGACAGCACTAGTGCCATAGATCGTACTGAACGTAGTTCAGAGACACTGCGATCGTTAATTTGTTTGGGAAACAACCGCAAGTTTACCCAATGCCAGGGGCCGACGTGGTCGGCGCCATCTTGGCAAAAATGGACCAGGGGAAATCCCCGCAGCTTGCGACGCAGTCGCAGTTGGCGCAGGGGAATACTCTGGAGGGACAATTTGTCAAACTATCTGCAAAGGATACTGCAGCAGACAAAACCAACTTGACAGCGCAACACTCTAAACATGAGGGGAACCCCAACGGATTTGAGCGTGACGAATCCGGCAAACAAGATGGCGGCGGAACCACTGCCACTGTTTTGGCTTCGCCTACCGATGTTAACATCACTGTCAACGATGAAGCCAAAGGTAAACATTACGCTGTCAGCAAAGACCGCACCAATAAGGAATGTAGTGCCCCGAACAAATCCTCAAGGTGCTCTAAGAGCCGCTCCGTAAGTGTCAATTCGACCCATAGCCATGGGTCAAATTCAACAACATCGTCATCGCGTCAACGACAGGAACGCAAACACCAGTCAGACGCCAACAGTAAAGACAACAGACATTCTCATACTTCAGTAACCAGCAAAGATTTGTCGGAAATAAAACAACAGGTACAGTCTTTGACCAATCTTTTTACTGAATTCGTGCCAGTAGTAAAACAAAATCCGCTTATGATGAAGCCAATGAAACCCCTACCTATGATAATGAGCTGATCTCTGGTCCTGAGGACACTGATGTCAGTGATAATGAGATGGAAAACCCCCAGAACCATAGTGATGGTGGGGATTACAGCTCAGCAACAAAGCAGCTCGACTCTGATGTGTTTCGGGCTGAGAAAAGAGCAGCAGACGATATGTTATCGGACGAGGAGGTTGAAAAGGAAACTCATGCTAAGAGAAAGTGTACACGAGAGCTAATCCTTAAGGACCTGGGGAAAGGGCTAGCAAGTAAAGAGGACTTTGCGGCAAATATACATAATGAATTTGCCAAGAAAGTTAATGGACTTGTGAGCGAAGGAATGCTGGAGGATGTTTTCACAGAAAAAAAACAGAAAAAATCAAAAGACCCAGTAACTGCCAAATGTTGGGACCAGTTTAGGTTAACCCTGAAATCTGGAATATTTTGAAACCTGAATCTAGATCAAGAGATGCGAGATTTCAAAAATTAGTAAACAGGATCCAAAAAGGACTCATTCCCCTGGTACAACTGGCTGATAGTTTGATGAATTCGTTAGAGAAAGATGCTGACAAACCTGTTCAGATACAAGATGTGCTGTGCCCCATAACCGACTCTGTATCCATTCTGTCTGCTGCCTTGCATGATGTTCACAAATGGAGGAAAGAGTTCGTTCGCCCAGAGGTTAACGAAATTTACAAGGGGGCTTGTAGTTTGCGAGAGCCAATTTCTGACTTGTTATTTGGCAATGATTTGTCAAAACGCATGCAAGAACAGGAAGAATCCAACAAACTTTCAAACAAAATGGCTAAATCTCAAAGCTATCAGAACAAGGGAAAACAGAGATTTCGTCGCAGTTCCGGCGCTGGCTCATCAAACACCAAGTTCACCCAAAACAGGAACTTTTTTTAGGCACCAAACAGCGCTACCAAAGCACAAAACCTCGTTACAGCCAGCCCCGACAGTACCAGAGACCGTTTCATGCAAAGAAACAGTTCGGGCAACCAGTGACGGACAAACGTCGCTCACAACAACATACATGAGTGCAAATGTGAGTATACAGCAGGAACCTTTTATTGCTGGAAATATTGCTAATTTTCAGCATAACTGGAATGAGCTTACATCAGACTCTAATATACTTGAGCTGGTTTCAGGGTACAGGTTAGAATTCGAAGAATACCCAGTACAGGCTAATGAACCTAGTGAGTTATCATTCTCACCTGAGGAACAAGTTTTTGTTGACCTAGAGATTAAGAAATTGATTCAGAAAGGTGTCATTACTCAGTCCTATACAGAACCTGATCAGTTTGTGTCCACCATTTTCCTACGCCCTAAAAAAGATGGGAAATTTAGAATGATTCTAAATCTGAAAGAACTGAATAAGAAAATTTCCTATTATCACTTTAAAATGGATTCGATTCATACTTGTGTTAACCTAATGACACCAGATAGCTACATGGCATCCTTGGACTTACAGGATGCCTACTACTCAGTGCCTGTTGTTAAAGATCACCAAAAGTTTCTAAAATTTCGATGGCGTGGGAATCTTTTCCAGTTTACATGCTTGCCAATGGGGCTTACTTCAGCTCCTAGATTATTTACCAAGCTCTTGAAGCCAGCTCTAGCCATATTAAGGTCGAAAGGGTTTGTCTCTAGTATATACCTTGACGATCTGTACCTAGCTGGAGATACCTACAATGAATGTTTAATGAATGTAGAACAAACAGTTCAGCTGCTCAACCAGTTAGGGTTTGTTATCAATGTAGACAAATCTAAATTCAAACCAGGGAAAATTATTGATCACTTAGGATTTACTTTGAACTCAGAAAATATGACAATTGGAGTGACTACTGCTAGGATCAATAAGCTTCACCTTTTGTGTAATGATTTTTTATCTGACACAGTTCACACAATAAGGCAATTAGCAACATTGATTGGCACCATTGTGTCATGCATCCCAGGGGTTGAATATGGAGAAATGCATTATAGACAACTGGAAATGTTAAAAACTCAATCACTGAAAATTAACAGAGGAAATTTTGAGGCTAAAATTCTCAAACTCCCAGAGAGTGCTAAAAGAGAAATAGAATGGTGGCTTACAAATGCTGATAATAGTCGGTTGATATCACATGGCAACCCACAGATTACAATGCAAAGTGATGCATCTTTGAAAGGATGGGGTGTCGCTCTAGGGAATAAAAGGACTGGAGGTAGATGGAGTAATGCAGAATCGGGAGAACACATTAACATCCTTGAATTGAAAGCAGTATTGTTCGCTTTACACTCCTTCCAATCTGATCTAGCTGGAAAACATGTGCTTATCGAAGTGGATAATTCCACTGCTGTAGCATATATTAGGAACTTTGGGGGCACGCATTCCCAGAAATGTAATGACGTTGCACACCAAATTTGGCAATTCTGCATTGAAAAAGGAATTTGGCTAACTGCATCACACCTACCTGGTGTGTTAAATGTTGAGGCGGATAGGGAGTCACGAGTTTTTAAAGACAATACAGAGTGGTCTATAAATGAAAAAATCTTTCATGGGATTAGCAACCATTTTGGGGAACCAGAAATAGACTTGTTTGCCTCAAGATTAAATAATAAAGTAGCCACATACTTTGCATGGAAGGCAGACCCTTATGCAAAAGGAATAGACAGTATGATACATCCATGGAACTTATATTCACTGACATATTGTTTCCCTCCTTTCAGCATGCTCCCTCGGGTATTGCAAAAAATCTCGAGAGAAGAAGCAGAGACGATTCTAATTGCACCACTGTGGACCACCCAAAGCTGGTTTCCGCATCTGCTTCAACTATTGATTTCACCGCCAGTTCTTCTGCCTCAGGGAACCAAAGTACTGCGACTGCCACACGAACCAAATCGGATTCACCCCCTATGGAAAAAGCTTCGTCTGATTGCATGCCGCTTGTCAGGGAAGCGCTGCAACAGAAAGGTATATCTCCAAGGACTAGAGACATACTCATGCTCTCCTGGCGACAAAGCACCAAAAAACAGTACAAAACATATATACAAAAATGGATTAACATTGCAAGGGAAAGGGACATTGATCCATTACAACCATCTTTAAGCCAAGTCCTTGATTTCCTAACAATGCTATATGACTCTGGCTTGAAATACAGTGCCTTGAATACAGCTAGATGTGCTCTATCAAGTGTTGTACAGATTCACAATAGTTTATCTTTAGGCAATGACCCACTGGTTAAAAGGTTTTTTAAAGCAGTTTTTCACACAAGGCCCGCTTTGCCTAGATATCAAACTGTATGGAATGTGGAACCAGTGTTACTGTATTTAAAATCCCTGTCTCCCAACGCTGAACTATCACTTAAAAACTTGAGTTGTAAACTTGTAATGCTAACTGCATTGATCAGTGGACAGCGAAGCCAGTCTATACATTTAATGGACTTAAAGGACATGAATCGGCAAACGGACTCTGTTACCTTTGTTATATCATCCTTGGTCAAACAATCTAAAATAAACAAACAACAGCCTGTCATTACACTTAAATCATACAAAGCAGACCCTGATTTATGTGTGTTAGCATGTCTTGACGAATATGTTTCTAGAACAGAGCCTTTGAGGATAGAGAACATTAGGGGCAAATTGTTTCTTAGCACCGTGAAACCACACAGGCCAGTCACCAAAGATAGTATCAGCAGATGGATAAAGGTTGTGATGATAAACTCAGGTATTGATGTCTCGGTGTTTAAACCACATAGCACAAGAGCGGCATCTACAAGTAAGGCAGCATTGGCTCAAGTTCCACTTAATACTATTATGAACACAGCAGGTTGGTCACAGGAATCCACTTTTGCCAGATTTTATAACAAACCCATAAATACTATGGATAACCAGTTCGCTCATGCTGTTCTCAACCTCTAGTGCCACAAAGTAACAGCTTCACATAAAGAACTCGAGCATTGGCACTTCCATTTACAATTAATGTTCATTTGTATAACGTGATACTACATAATGAAGCTTAACTAACAGTTAAGTAACTGCTTAATTATTATTTATTGTTAGAAACATAGATAGTACTTAAGGTAGGAACTTCCCCCCCCCCCCTGATAGGGGGGGGGGGGGGGGGTTAATGGAGAACACTGTTCTGTAATCCAAGCTCTTGGTTTTTTGTATATCAATAAAGTGTAAATCGAGTTTCAATGTCTCATCTTTATTTGAAACTGCTGGAAAGCTGGTCTCTATGCATGGCTGGTAGTGTACCAACCTCCCTGGTCATGCCCCGTTTGAAGTCTCGTATAGTCTCGGTTAACCATGGTGGTGTAGTAGAATTAATAAGTTAAACGAGTCTTACCTGTAAGCTGAAGTTTGACTGGAATTCTACTTAGATACCATGGTTAACTAGAGATTATACGCCCACCGCTCACCCGCCCATAACACTTGGGTCATGACCAGTACGGCGTTGAAGAATGACTTGTGGGAAGGAACTACGCTCTCTCGTATAATCTCTAGTTAACCATGGTATCTAAGTAGAATTCCAGTCAAACTTCAGCTTACAGGTAAGCCTCGTTTAATTTATTAATTTTTATGCCCCCGCCACAAAGTGGCCGGGGCATATAGTTTTACCCATGTCCGTCCTTCCGTCATTCCGAAATCAAACAGTTGTACGGACTTTTTTTCGCAATGCCTGCAGATATTGGCCTGATTTTTGGTGTGTGGGCAGATAATGACCAGTTACAGATCGAGTTCGCGTTTCGTCCCAGTTGACCTACTTTTGACCGTTTTACGGCTCCTTAACTTAGAAAATTTCATGAAAAATAGAAATTTTCATGACAAACACACATGTACGGACTTTTTTTCGCAATGCCTGCAGATATTTGCCTGATTTTTGGTGTGTAGGCAGATAATGACCAGTTACAGATCGAGTTCGCGTTTCGTCCCGATTGACCTACTTTTGACTGTCTACGGCTCCTTAACTTAGAAAATTTCATGAAAAATAGAAATTTTCATGACAAACACACATGTACGGACTTTTTTCGCAATGCCTGCAGATATTGGCCTGATTTTTGGTGTGTGGGCAGATATTGACCAGTTACAGATCGAGTTCGCGTTTCGTCCCGGTTGACCTACTTTTGACCGTTTTACGGCTCTTGAACATAGAAAATTTCATGAAAAATAGAAATTTTCATGACAAACACACATGTACGGACTTTTTTTCGCAATGCCTGCAGATATTGGCCTGATTTTTGGTGTGTTGGCAGATAATGACCAGTTACAGATTGAGTTCGCGTTTCGTCCGGATTGACCTACTTTTGACTGTTTTACGGTTCCTTAACTTAGAAAATTTCATGAAAAATAGAAATTTTCATGACAAATACACATGTACGGTTTTTTTTCGCAATGCCTGCAGATATTGGCCTGATTTTTGGTGTGTGGGCAGAAATTGACCAGTTACAGATCGAGTTCGCGTTTCGTTCCGGTTGACCCACTTTTGACCGTTTTACGGCTCTTGAACATAGCAAATTTAATGAAAAATATAAATGTTCATGACAAACACACATGTACGGACTTTTTTTCGCAATGCCTGCAGATATTGGCCTGATTTTTGGTGTGTGGGCAGATAATGACCAGTTACAGATGAAGTTCGTGCTTTGTCCCGGTTGACCTACGTTTGACCATATGACAGAGATCCTGAACATAGAAAATTTCATGAAAGACAGAAATTTGTATGAAAAATGCACATGTATGGACTTTTTTTCACAATGCCTGCAGATACTGGCCTGATTTTTGGTGTGTCGCTTGATAATGACCCGTTACAGATCATGTTTGCTTTTTGCCCTTGTTGACCTACTTTTGACCATCCGACACCTCCCGAACTTAAAAAAAAATTACAAAATTTAACAAATGTTTCTAATTTGCCCCAGGCGGGGGCATTCGTGTCGTTCCGACACATCTAGTTTAATTTAACTCTCATCTGGTCATTCGGGATTCTACGAGATGTGCGTGCGCATGCGCGGAGATCAATTTTGCGTTCGCTTGTTGAAGGAGAAAGACATATTTGAGTTTCACGTAGTTTATTCGAGTAATATCACCGTTATTTGCGATCATCGACGTGCTATATTTACCTGGACTGATAGGTTGTGTTTGGGAGCAAACGATCAACCACTTGGTGGACCATGTCGGATAGAAATTCCGGTGATTTGGTCGGGGCAATTCTGAAGGAAGCCCTCAAGAGCAAGCATGGGGCTTCAGCAAGGGATGCTGGCCCAACTGCTGCTTGTATTACGCCGTGTACTGATCTAGTTCAGTCTGACCAACAGAAAAGGTCATCGGCAAACAGCGCGAGCTCGGCGTCTCTGAAGAGCCCGACAGAGGGCGCTGGGGACAAGGGATGTCCCACGGCCTCACGGGGAAGCACGGCACAAGCCACTGCGAGCCAAGATGGCGGCGTCAGCGCTGAGCCGCGGAAAATTGGGTCACCCAACATAGAACAGGACCAAGCCATATCACGTGACCGAGATCTGAGCTCTCGCAAGAGGTCACATGACACAAACAAAGATGGCCGCGCCCATAAGCAATGTCATCCGGGATCGTCAAAACATCACGAACGGTCACGCTCGCATAGCAGCAGCAGCAAAAGTGATAAAACAAGAGACTATGACGAGGTAAAAAAGCGACTTAAAGACGCTTAAAACACAAATGGGCTCAATCAGCGCATGCTTGAGAAACTCGCACCAGTTGTGGTAGAACTTAAAGAGGCATATGATGACAGCCGGCGCGAGGCACCTGTCAGTGTCAGTGACGATGACGGGCTCGCAGTGTCTGACGGAGATGATGATGATACTTGGGATCAGGAAGCAGACTATCAGATATCGATAATCAGGACAGTGCCCGTGCTGAGGAGTCAGAACCTTAAGGGCTAGATTGTTGGAACGAACTATACGCGGCGGTAAGCAGTGAAGAGGCAAGAGGGCCAGACATTCACGAAAAAATTGCTAAACTGATGGACACTATATTACATACAGGAATGCCTAACAAATTGCTGGATGAGAAAGCAAAAGAATACTTTCCACCAAACAACTGTACCTACATGACACAGATCAGATGTAACCAAAAGGTGTGGGGGTCATTAAGACCTGTCACAAGGTACAATGACAAGACCATGCAGAACTGGCAAAGTTTATTGTTCAGTGGACTAACCCCATTCCTGCAAGTGGCAGATGCGTGTACTAAACACATTGAGGGAAATGAAGCTATACCGGGCCCAGTGGACATGCTAAAAAAGCTGAGTGGTAGTATCACCATACTAGCTGGGCTTGCTTTTGAGATATCCATGCACAGGAGAGATCTCATAAAACCAGACATAAATGAGCAATACAAAGCCCTCGCATCGCCCCTGAACCCTGTAACCAAGCAGCTGTTTGGTGACAATCTTGATCAGAATGTCAAGGACATTGAAGAGGCCATGAAGATTGCAAACAAAACCAAAAAAAAGCAACGAAATTCCCAAACTACTGCTACAAACAGAAACAAAAGGGCAGCAGTTACGGCTTCAAAGGGAACAAGCCTTTTTTAGGAGGGAAAAACCACAGGATGAATCAGGCAAACAGGAGACCAAAACAGCCGACTGCTGTGTGGCCAGGGTTCAGGCCCCAGAAGAAGGCCAGACACTAGATCAGTCTGTAAGTCGGAGTTTTCCTGCTCGTAATATTAAAAATTACCTACCTGAATGGCGTAAGCTGACTTCAGATCCAGTGATATTAAATTATGTCACAGGTGTCACATTAGAGTTTTCCAATACACCCGTTCAATTTTCTGAACCTAGATTGTCAAATTTTAGCACACCAGAAAAAGAAATAATTGATCGGGAATAGAGAAACTGCTCTCAAAAGGGGTTATTGTACCTTCTGTTGAAGAGCCTTTTCAATATGTGTCCTCTGTGTTTCTCAGATCCAAAAAAGATGGTACCCACAGAATGATATTAAACTTGAAATATCTGAATACATTTATTGAATACCACCACTTTAAGATGGACACTATACAAACCTCTCTAAATCTAATGACACCAAACTGTTTTATGGCATCACTGGATCTGAAGGATGCTTATTGTTCAGTTCCTATAGCACAATGTTACCAAAAGTATCTCAAATTTAGATGGGAAGGTAAACTCTACAATTACACCTGCCTTCCAAATGGTCTCGCATCAGCACCCAGAATTTTTACAAAATTGATGAAACCTGTTTTGGCACACTTGACATTAAAAGGACACATATCCAGTATTTATCTGGATGATTTGTACTTGCAGGCTGAGTTGGAATTTGTCTGTCAGGAAAATATCAGTGACACAGTTCAATTACTGACATCACTGGGTTTTTTTGTGCATGAACAAAAGTCTGTACTTAAACCGGTACATTTTATTGACCATTTAGGGTTTACTTTAAATTCTCACACAATGGAGATCATGTTGACAGCTGAGAAAAAATCTAACCTGGTAAAATTGCTTACAGACAGGATCAGTGAGCCTCAGTGCACAATCAGGCAAGCAGCTAAACTGATTGGCTGCTTAGTTTCGGCTTTACCTGGTGTCCATTATGGTGAGCTTCACTACAGATCCTTAGAAATTGAAAAAAATCAGAGCACTGCAGTTTAGTAAAGGCAAATTTGATTCAAACATGGAATTTAGCCACCAATCATTAAAGGACATGAAATGGTGGATATCAAACATTGACATGCCAAAACCCATAAATGTTCACAGTTGTGACTGCTCCCTTCAAACAGATGCATCAACCCAAGGATGGGGTGCAGTTTTCCAAAACATGAGTACTGGGGGTAGATGGGCTGAACATGAAACATCAGATCATATCAATGTTTTAGAACTAAAGGCTGCTCAGCTTGGTCTCAAATCATTCAAAGAGTACTTAATAGGTAAACATGTTCAGTTACAAATGGATAACAGCACTGCAGTTGCATATATACAAAATATGGGGGGGGGGGGGAACTCGCTCATATTGCTGTAATGATATTACATCATCAATTTGGAACTGGGCTATTGAACACAATATTCACCTTAGTGCAACACATATAGCTGGTATACACAAAGTGGAAGCTGACAAACAAAGCAGGGTCTTTAATGACAGGACTGAATGGACACTTGATTCTGCTATTTTTAATACTCTTACATCTCATTTGGGTAAAATTGCAGTAGACTTGTTTGCCTCAAGGTTAAATTATAAAATAAGTGCCTATTTTGCATGGAAACCAGACCCGGGTGCCCGAACTATTGATGCGTTTAAATAGTGCTGGTCAGGTAAACTAAACTATGCCTTCCCTCCTTTCAGCTTAATGAATCAGGTCATGCAGAAAATACAGATGGACAAAGCAGACGTGTTGATCATTGCACCATTATGGGCGACTCAGACTTGGTTCCCAGTCATGTTGACACTGCTGTGCAGGGAACCAGTCCTCCTACCACCTACCAACAAGATTCTCAGCTTTCCACACAAGGAGGGGATAAAGCACCCACTGTCACAAAAAATGAAACTGATTGCATGTCTGCTATCAGGGAAAGTCTGCAAAAGAAAGGCATTTCAGGTAAAACTGGAGAGATTATTTTGCAATCATGGCGGACCGGAACAAAGCGGCAATATGGTACTTACATAAAAAAAATGGATTAACTTCTGTATTAAACAAAATTTTAATCCACTACAACCAAATTTGTCACAGATCTTAGCCTTTTTAGCAGATTTATATGAATCAGGATTACGCTATAGTGCAATTTGTTCAGCCAGATCATCCCTTTCTGCTCTGATACAGTTTAATGATGGTACTACACTTAGGACTAATCCGCTTGCCAAGCGATTTATAAAAGGTGTTTTCAATAGCAGGCCTGGCTTCCCAAAGTATCAGTTAACCTGGGATACAGACAAAGTGCTAAAATACTTAAAACAGTTATCGCCACTCAGCAGCTTATCTCTGAGAATACTCACACACAAGCTAGTTATGCTCATAGCACTAATCTCTGGACAAAGGTGCCAGTCCATTCACCTTATGGATATCACAACCATGGCTAGGCATAACTCAGGAATTGTGTTTCATATTAACAGACTGGTAAAACAGTCTAAGCCAGGAAGGGAACAACCACTAATTCTTTTGCCTCCCTTCCCTGATGATTGCAGACTGTGTTTCAACTGTTTTACATGAATATTTAGCAAGGACTAGAACACTTAGGATTAGTGATAGTTCAAAACTGTTTCTTAGTTTTAGTAAACCACACAAACCAGTTAGTAAGGACACTGTTGCCAGGTGGATCAAGACAGTAATGTCAGATGCTGGAATAGATGTTAACATTTTCAAGGCGCACAGTACTAGGTCAGCAACAACCAGTAAAGCTTTTGCTGCCAATGTACCCATCGCCACAATAATACGGACTGCTGGTTGGACCAATAAGAATACCTTTGCAAAATACTATCATACACCAACAACTGAACAGGACGTTTATGCAATATCAGTACTAATATTATGTATCACATAATAAGTACAAACTGGCACATTCCTGTCAACTATATACATGATGTATCACTCACAAGTTTTGCACTTGGCTATTATTTTTTCTGTGTGTTCGTGTTCATGACAGCTTTGAAATCTCGTAGAATCCCTATTGACCAGATGAGAGTTAAATTTTAAAATTAAACGAGACTTACCTGTAAGTTGAAGTTTGATTATGATTTAACTCTCATCTGGATCATTTAGGGATTATACGCCCAACCCTTGCCTCCCACCCTGTATTATCCCTGCCATGAACACTCAGCTGTAAAGATTGATCTCCGCGCATGCGCACGCACATCTCGTATAATCCCTAAATGATCCAGATGAGAGTTAAATCATAATCAAACTTCAACTTACAGGTAAGTCTCGTTTAATTTTAAAATTAATACTAGTACTTCCTTAAAGTACCAAGATTCCTATGATTCATGATCGCTTCCTTATGAACCAAGAAGATCTACCCTTTCTAAACTAAAATTCTCCGTAAATTACAATCGATAAACGGAAGTAAGAGGAATTAGACAGTGAATGTGCGGTTTAGCGCTGTGTCACCACTAACTGCGCTCCTCAGGCAGCGGTTGTACCCTGCAGTCGTCCGTAGGCGTCTTTTCGTGTAACCGGTGCTTTCAATGGCAGGGTTCTCTGGACAGAAACACCAGGATTTGCACAGAGCACAGAATTGCAACCAGACCACTGAAAGCGTACTAAAAGTTTGCTACAAAACTGAGACAACATCGGCCCTCCATGGTCTGATATCGACTCTTCTGGCATAGGGCCAAATGAGAGCTTGTGCCCCTCTGTAATTACGCAAAATTTTTGCAGCTATTATCGAATACGTCTGAAGCAAATTAGAAAGGTATTTCTGACACTCCGGTAATTACCTCTCAGAAATTGTAACATGCAGTGAAAATGAAAATCTTGCTTGTTTATATAAGTTAAAATATCAGAATTCTAAGTTGCAATCATAATTTATCCAGAGTGTAGCTCATATCGGGTCATATTATGCATACACATATATTTTATTATTTTTAAATCACAAATGTTTAAACTGATTTAAAAGTAAATAATGCCACAACATGGCATCTTCAAAATTATTCCTTGAATCACTATTAAAAGGTTTTTAATACAAGAACATTGAAGTTTTCAGTACATACTTAATTTTATTCATCGAAATAAAAGATTCAGCGAATTTGATAAAATAAAACCATCTTTTCAAATAAAATATACACCCTAAGTTGAATGAGGGACAAACATCATCATTGTGCTAATTACTATCTCAGCTATAATTTTTTACTGGAATTAATAGTCAATTTCACACTTTCAAATTTCAAACAATTTCAAAATTTCAATTTGAAGTTTTACTCTTCTGAAGTAAAGAATTACTTATATGATGATTATCCACACTTTCATATAGCAATAAACCACTTTGTGGACACAATTAAATGTGCACTTTAATCATTGTAACCCTGGTGGTACAATACAAAATCTAAAATGTAGCATAGCCTAGAATAAGAATGAATCAAATACAGAAAATTATAACATTCATCTAGTTTATGCACCAGCTGGGGGGGGGGGAGTGCAGGGCAGAGGGAAAGCCTGCTGCTAGTGGCCAAGCTGAGCCAAGGCAAGCTGCCTGGAGAGGGTTGCATAATAATACAACTGAAGGCTGTGCTACTAGGTGGGCCTGATGTAAACAACACTTGACATGGTGTATGAAAACATGAATAAAAGCTTCTCTTTTAAATCAATTCCTTTGAAATTTCAGTTTTTTAAAGATTAAATCCTTATGTATATATGCTCTGAAAATTAAACAACAGTGCTTACAGGGAAAAAACGTGCGTAGCCGAAGTTGGACAAAATTTAAGGTATTGATTTTTTATTTATGCTAATAACTAAAAAAAATTAGCAAAATTGAGATCTAATTTTGGGTTAACAATTGAATCTTGATTTAATAAAGTTATATCCCTGAAAAAAATTTGATTTAAAAAATTGCAACGTCTCAATAACTACAACACTGATGGTCATGATTTTTGGCATACCTATTGATCAAAAGGGGTTTCATCAGTTCCTGCAGACAGGTGGCTCCACCTGTATTTTTTCAATTGTTTTCTCTATTTTTTAGACCTTTAAAGATGTAGTTATCATTCAACAGGGTGCAAATCGTAACGACTAGACCTAGAATCTTTATTCTTGACACACAGGGAGACCCATGAAAAGTCATCTATGGAAACATGAAATCAGGTCTCTCCTTCCCATATCCTTCAAGCTATAGGACTCCGAAGTATCCCTCAGAATAATGGACAATTTGATACAAAAGCTGAAGTATCTGAACAACTAAGGCAGAGATCTCCATGATTCTTTGCATGGATATTGATTATGGAGAGTTTCATCTGTTTCTGCAGACTGGTGGTGCCATCTATATTTTATTCAATTTTTCGAATTTTTTTCTCTATTTTTGAGACCTTTAAGGATACTGTCATCTGTTAACGTGGCACAAATGGTAACAACTGGACCTAGAATCTTCATTCTTGTCATGCTAGGAGGCCCATGAAAAGTGTCTGCGGAAACCTGAAATTAGGTCTCTGTTACCCATATCCTTCAAGCTATAGGACTCCGAAGTATCCCTCAGAATAATGGAAAATATGATACAAAAGCTGGAGTATCTGAATAACTAATGCAGAGATCACCATGATTCTTTGCATGGATATTGACCATTAAGTGTTTTTATTAGTTTCTGCCGACTGGTGGAGCCAACTGTATTTTTTTAAAGTTTACGCATTTTTTCTCTATTTTAGATATATAAATACAGACACAATCTTGGCCTGTTGGTTAATCTGTTTGATCCTTCAGCTGAATGGGTATATACTAACCTTCAGATGATAAAATTTCCTTTTGCGAATCTCTTCCCAGTTAGCTGAGCGTCATGACCCATGGGTCACTTGTTTATAACACGCAGCCTTGGAGAGTAACAAGGGCTTTTTTATGGAACATATTAAGGGTTTTCCTAAATATTTCGAAGGAACGGAGTGACCTAATTTTCGGTATGGTAGGAGATTTTGGGGACCTCTAACTGTATGCTAAATTTTGGATTCATAGGTCCAACAGTTTCAAAACATGCCCTGTTAACGGACGGACGACGAACAACGGACCACGACTATAGCTCAGATGACTTATAGTCAGCTGAGCTAAAAAAAATAACTGTCTAATTTCAGTTGTTTTTATTCTAAACATAACTGCTGTAATACCAAGCTAATGGTTTATAAAGGCGGTTTCACACCGGATACATCCGAGCGAATTTTACGTCCGAACGAAAATGTGCTGTACGAACGAAAAAATAAATTCCTTTATTTTATCTTGGTGCATACACACCAAATTTTAACGATGCTGTCCGAACGAAAAAAAAATAGAACATGTTCTATTTTTTGTCGTTCGCATTGGACAAGAATGGCTTCTTTTCACCTTCAACACAAAAGAGCTGGAACATTTTTATAACGGGAACGGTTCATGTGTACGTTACCTTTTTGATATATAACACTGTACGCAAAAGAAATGTTGTTTCCTTGTCCACTGTTACAATACTATGTGATGAATGAAAATTATAAAAAGAGGGATAATTTTTATTTCAATCATATTTTTTTTATTTAAACATATTTATAATCAATTTTATCTCCAATCATTTCTCCATTAAAATCAGAATTCTTTTTATATAACATGTATATTTCCTGGGGAGTAATAATATTTTAAAGGGTATTTCAATCGCCGCTTGGCCACTTATTTTAATATACAATCGAGGACAAAACATTTATTAGATTTTTAACCAGGTTAAGATATTATATTTCATGGTAAATTCTAATTCTTAATATGTTATTTGCAATATATTACAGTTATTCTCTGAAAGACCCCCCCCCCCCCCAACCCAAATTGACGCCCCTGAATATATGTCAGCTGTATAAGCGATATGTACACAAATAAGCAACATTTCCAGGACTTGCTGTTCATTACCAGACCCCTCCTCCGAAAATAAAATGTTCCGCGATAAATGTAGAAAAAAAAAATAACTTTTTTCATGTGTCATTTTTATTATTACAAAAGTATTATTTTCAGTTAAACGTTTTGCATATAAACGGAAGTTTCAAAGCTTTGGGCAGACTGTTTAAAATCATATTGACAGATTTGAGAATCAAATATAAATCAAACTAAACTAGTGATGTAAACTTTAATTTAATATGAAATGCAGGAGTTGCAATGGAATCTGTTCTGTTGAAAAAAAGGTTCGCAATTATTTTTAAAGGCATGTTGAAATGGGAATCTGGGTCCGGTCAGGGGTAAAAATATGTCACCTGTAAAACTCATGATTATAGCTGGTACCTACCAAGGCCCAATAATTTCAATTATAGTCAGTACACTCAGATATAAACTTTATTATTAATTATTATTAATTACAAAATTGATGAGAAATTAATTTTCACGTTCAAAAATATTCGACATTTTTCTGTACAGGTCTATATATAAATATATATATATATATATATATATATATATATATATATGGCAATAAAGCCTATATTGTAGTGCATCCAATATATTTCTCATAGACTTAAGACTTAAGGCGGTTTCACACCGGATGCGTCCGAACGAATGTGACAAAAACAATAATTTCTGTCGTTCCGTCTAAAATCCTGTCGCATCCGAAATTTCATTTACACCGAATCCGAACGATAGTTCTGGTTTCCGACCCAGGAATTTTCGTCTCCGAAATTCGTAATGGACAGATATTTGAGCAATACATCTGATGCTCTTAAATATAGGCTTTATGACCATATATATAGACCTATACAAAAATGTCGAATATTTCTGAACGTGTAAATTGATTTTCTGATCAATTTGTAATTAATAATTATTAATAATAATAAAGTTTTTATCTCTGAGTGTAATGACTGTATAATTGAAAATAATATTTACAACTTACTCGACCAAGATTCCCATTTCATCATGCCTTTAAAAATAATTGCGCAACCTCTTGTTTCAAGAGAACGGATTCCACTTTAACTGCTGCATTTCAAGTAAAATCACTAATTAAGGTTGATTTATATTTCATTTTCAAACCTGCCAATATGATTTTGAACTGTCTGCAACCAGCTTTGAAACTTCTGTTTAGATGCAAAACGTAAACAATAATACAAATTACACATGAAAAAGTTATTGTTCCATGATTTTTTTTTCTGTATTTATTGGTAATGAACAGCAAGTCCTGGATAATGTCGTCATATCGCTTACACAGCTAACTTATATTCAGGGGCGTCAATATGGGGGGGGGGGAAGCTAAGAGGGATGATCAATGTAATCATCCGTCCCCCCTTTCGGAGAATAGCTTAAATATATTGCAGATAATATATTAGACCTAAGAATTAGAATTTACCTTGAAATATTACATCTAAACCTGGTTTAAAAGTCTGTTTTGTCCCCGATTGTAAACTAATGTAAGTGGCCAAGCGGCGATTGAAATCTCTTTTGATAAAAATATAATCTCCCTTCCCGGGAAATTTACATATTATATAAAAAGAAGTCTGATTTAAATGGAAAAATATTTGGAGCTAAAAAATGTTATAAATACCTGTTTAAATCAAATAAATTTGATTGAAATAAAAATATATTTTTTATCACATAATTTAAAAACAATGGACAAGGAAACAACACTTCTAAGTTGTGCAGTATAACATATATATCAAATAGGTAAAATAGGTACAAATGAACCAGTCTGGTTACAAATATTCCAGCTCTTCTGTGTTCAAGGTGAAAAGAAGCCATTCTTGTCCGATGCGAACGACAAAAAATAGAACATGTTCTATTTTTTCGTCCGGATAGCATCGTTCGGATTAGGTGTGTATGCACCAACATAAAATAAAGTGTTTTATTTTTTCGTTCGTACAGCAAATTTTCGTTCGGACGTAAAATTCGTTCGTGCGCATCCGGTGTGAAACCGCCTTAAATGTGCAATTACCCAGTGAATTCTAAGTTTTGGTAGACAGGACTGTGACTTGGCTTTGAACTTCCAGCCTTCCCCATGTCAATGATTTCATACAATAAAGACCAAGTGTCATGGATATCAACTTTTATAAAATAATTTATATGCTGAATTGGAAGGAATCAGTTACATTGATTATTATATGGGACAGCGTTAGCTGCGTGCTACACACTTTAACGTTAAGAATAAGGTTCTCAATCCAATACTCATAGAAAAGTTATATTGACCTCATTTCAATTCAAGCATGGCAGGAGAAGTTCTTGGCATAACAGGTCTGCATCATTGATGCTTGAAATATTATACCTTGCTGAAAGGAGTTTGATTATGGGATGGACAGATGACAAAAGGTCATATTTTGAACCATGAAGCAATAATACTATAACACTATTGTTAAACAGATGACTGCCAATTGAGAGAGTACAACCAAAGTTATATATTACCTTCTTTTCTGTCACAATAACAAACTCCTCTTCTTCTGCATAGAGGGAGTTTAAGTGCTAGTTACATAGTGTGTGTGGATTAAAAATGGTTATGACTTTTGGTTAGAATAAATTTATTCAAAAGAAGTTCTAATTGCTGCATCATATATATTAACTGATAAATGTGATTTGATTTTTTGGCAGAATGTCTGCCATGTTGGTACATTATAAATTCCCATTAAGCATTTATTTTGTGTCGTAAGAAATTCACATTTATACAAATTCACTTCGAAAAATTCGGATATGTTTTCTACCTGGTAAGTGGATACCAACCTAAATGATAAAAATTGCCAAACATGCTTAAATCCGTCACTGGCAGAAGGGATATTCATACACACAATAGACCTAAAACCTGCACAGGAGGTGAAGCACTCCGATCTTTGCCGAAGGCTGTTTTCGATGGCACCTTCCACGCAATATAACATCCACGCAAAAATCACTCAAAATGATGTGTCACAGCGGGAACCAGGATCTTTAAAATAAGGTATAGCACAGCGTCATACGCAACGCGGTTTCAGAGAATATTGAGGACTAAAGGGGACCGAATTCCTTCAATAAGTATTAGATAAGATATGGTAAACATGAATAATAAGACAGGTATATAAGTTAAAAAAACATTGTTTGTAAAACAATTGTGTCATAGTACATATATGTATGTAATGTATGAATAAAGATTTATTTAATATATATGTGTGTGTGTGTGTGTGTGTGAGGTAATTCTGTGATTTTTTTTGGGTGTAAAGTCATTCAAGATGCTTGAGAAAAACATTACCAAACTTTCTTTGCGAACATAATTTTTCTCATTTATGCACTGCCAAAAAAAAAAAAAAACTAAGGAAACACATTCCAAAAACTGTTCAGATTTCAAGGGTTGAGGCCTATTCAGTTTAAACGACTGAGAGAAACCTTGTGTGTTTGTTCAATAAGGAATGGTTTCCCTCAAAGATGAATCCGATTAGATGATGTCCTTTCAAAGGAACCCTGTATATATTTAATACATTGCTAACACTGGGATGCTTTTACTTAGGTGTGCATTTTTGTTCCCAGTTAGATGAGATAAGCAGGAATATCATTTCCACCATAGTCCACTTCTAATCGGTTTGTGTCTGGTATGAGCTCATATCATTCGACCAGCAGAAACGTTTTTGGGATAAAATCTGTAACTCGCAGGCAGCCTACCTGAACAGAAATAGTTTTATCACATTTGGAATAATGATCACATATGAAAGCTTCCCCCCAGTTTATTTTTAGCGCAGCTCCACTGAGATGAAACATTGCTTCATGAAGTGTATGAATTGTTCTTTGCCCATTTAAAATAGATGAATTGAAGGAACTTTTTGAACATTTAAACTATTTCCCTCCAGTCAAAACTCTGAAATGCGGGTTTATTGTTTATACTTGAGAAACAGAAAAAAAATAGGTTTACCATTTTGTTTCTCGATAGTAGGAATTCTATAGTGCAATGACAGATAAGATAATTCTTAATCGCATTTGCCCGAAGTTCACATTTGAGTGTTTTTTTTTCGGAATTTTTATGGTGGAATTATAGATTAGATAATTGTTAGACGCAATAATGTTGTGATGTATATAAACAAGTGACCCATGGGTCATGACGCTCAGCTGCCAAGCATGACCTGTGACATCATGGACTGAGATTCACAACTTCCAGTCAAATTTTGAAGAACCAATTAGCCAATTTGTTGATAATTTTCTATGACAACAGAAATATATATCACCTATGTCTGGTTAAAACACAGTGAATTGATGGTCTGAGGAAAATGCATGATTGTTAAGCTATCAGGAACTATTCCAACAGCTTGCCTGAAACCTGTCAGTCTCAAAAGGAACACCACAAAGGGCAAATATAAGATCAAAATATATAGCAAAAATCAAGGAAATACATGCAACAATTATTGAGAAACAGGTGCTTCTGTATGAATTTTTATTCAATACAAGCCAACTGTACTGCACTTTTATAAATGATGGTAATATTTATTCAGAAATATTTGACCCAATCCTTTACAAGATTACATAAATATACATCCAACTGCATTCACTTTAACTGTTCTTGAGATAATATGATCAAAAGGAATTAAAAGATGGTCGCCTGGTGGCCATATTGGACTTCTGACAAGTCTGAAATCAGATAACAAACATTCTCTAAATCGGACCAAACATTAAAGAAAAATTACTGAAACTGCACTGAAGAAAGAATTTCTAAGGTGGCTAATTGGCAGACATAATAGATTTCTGAAAAGGATGACATTTGATATCCCACATTCTCTAATAAGAGACCAAACTTGGGGCAAATTATCCAGTAATGAATGCCAAAAATAATTCAAAAGGCATGTCCAGGCGCTCATATCAGATTTATAGATATGCAATTGTAAAAAGTGTAAGTCCAATATTTTTTATTATCACTCCGCTTTTCAATGGGGTCAGCAGGGTAGGTAAACTGCCAAACCTGAAAGAAAAGAAATGCAGAAAGCATGACTAAGAGTCTTGAAATAAAACAAAAAGCCATCCTAAATCAAGGTACACATCCACATATTATGAGAACAAACACTTGCTTTTATATGTGGTGATATATATTAAAATATTCAGATATCTAGGAAACTAAGTTTATTGCTAGGATTCCATAAAATAAACTGAAAAATGTTCCCATCATCTTATAAATCAGTAGCTAAACCTTAATACTATACTCTCATAGTCTTAATGCCTGGCTGAAGCATTCAGACAACAGTGTTTTTGTTATGAAGTAACGAGCTACTTATCACTGAGCCTTATCACTTAATAGGCTGATACAAAAGGGAGTCATATGTCACCAGTGTCACTCACAATTACAGCCACACAGGGAGATGCACCAGCTGGAGTGGGATGGTTATATATATAAGAAAAATAGAGATGGTCTATAAAATAAGTAATTGTGAACATCCCTGACCTATGACCTTGGCCTTTTGCCCACATATCAACTGGATTCTTTCTAAATGATGGGTAACTACTAACCACTTAAATCTGGTGTATTTACTTGGCAACCAATGGGTGAATAACTTTGACCTGCAACCTTTAACCTGCTGACCAGCTGACCTCAAAATCAATAAGTTATTTATTCAAGCAAAAAGACCCATAAATATGAAGTTTGAGTGATGCACAGATGTGGCATATGTGAAAGACTGAAGGTTTGGGTTGAACAGTTACACTTGAAATATGCTCACAAGCGTTTAGAACAATTAAATATTGTGACCTTGACCTTTGACTTTTTGACCTCAACATCAATAGGCTTCTTCCTTTATTGGTAGGTAAGCCATATATGACAGATGGAAGGTACAGATTGAAAAGTTTGCCTGAAAATGACTCCACGCAAGAAGTGGGTGCTGTGAACTTGACCTTTGACCTCAAAATCAACAGGTCTTTTCCCCTGTTGGCAGAGAAGCGATATCAGTGCTGGAAGGTTTGGAATGAAAAGTTTAGCTTGAAATGTGTCCACAACCTTTTCAAAGAAGTGGATCATGTGACCCTGACCTTTGACCTTGAGACCTCAAAATCTATAGGATTCTTCTCCAACTTAGTAGGTGAGCTATATGTGAAAGATCAAAGAATTGGGATGAAAGGGTTGGCTTAAAATGCATCCACAGGCTTTTCAAAGAAGAGGCTCCTGTGATCTTGACCTTTGACCTTTTGACCTAAAAAAAATTATGGTTCTTCCCCTGTTGGTAGGTGAGCAGTATGTGAAAGATGGAAGGTTTGGGATGAAAATTTTGTCTCAAATAGTTATTTCTGGGGGTTGCAAACACACCCCATAACTTCGAGAATATAGGTCGCAGTGACCTAATTTCAGGTTTGCAAGGAGATCTTTTTATAACCTCTAAGACTGCATAGGGTTCATGGCCCTAGCCCCTACGGTTACGATTTGTGCCCTGCTAACGGACGGACGGCCGGCCGGACGGACAGACGGAAGGACGCCGGACAAAGACCCATCGCTATAGCCCAGCATGACTGAAAGTCAGCTGAGCTGAAAATCATAGCATGAAACAATCTAATCCCCTTCGGTACAAATGAATTTGGATTCCGGTTTGTTCTGTTTTTGAATGACTTTAGCTTTCAGCCTGATCTTAGCGAGACAATTCCCGAGCAAGCTTTTACCTAGAACCATTTTTTCATCATATCGATAACTTTATTTTCAATAATAATATTCATGTTTTCAAAACTACAATCAATAACTTTGATATGAGTATAAGAAACATTTACCACACAATTCACATTTGAATGGTTTTTCTCCATGTTTTCTGTTGTGTCTGATCAGACCAGATTCATGACAGAAAAACCTGACCGCAGAGTACACATTTTTATGGTTTCTCTTCAGTATGAATTCCCTTATGGTTTGTTAGATCCGATGAGTGGTAGAGGCTTTTATTATAAACCTCAAATTTAAACGGTTTCTCTCTAGTATGAATATTCATATGTCTAGAGACTTGAGATGACTGGGAGAAACATTTGTTACAATTTTCATATTTAAACGGTGTCTCTAATGTGTGAATTCTACCATGTTTAATCAACTCAGATGTAAGAGTGAAACATTTGAAACATTCACATCTGAACGGTTTCTCTCTTGTGTTAATTGTAATATGTTTTGTTATTTGAGATGACCGGGAAAAACACGGACCACACTGTTTAAATTTGAATGGTTTCTCTCCTTATGAAATTCTATTGTGTTTAGTCAAATCAGACGAAAGAGTGAAACATTTTCCACATTGTTAACATTTAAAAGGTTTCTCCCCTGTATAAATTATATTGTTTATTCAGATTAGATGAAAGGGTGAAACATTTGCCACATCGTACGCATTTAAATGGTTTCTCTCCTGTATGAATTCTATTGCGTTTAGTCAGATCAGAAAAAAGCATGAACCATTTGTCACATTGTTCACATTTAAATGGTTTCTCTCCTGTATGAATTCTATTGTGTTTAGTCAGATGAGATGGAAATCTGGGAAAATCATTCACCACATTATTCACATATCCATGTTTCTCTTCTGTATGAATTATATTGTATTTAGACGGATAAGATGACTGGTAAAACAATCTGTACATTTGAAAGTTTCTCTCCAGTATGAATAACATGGTGTTTAGTTATATAAGAATCTGGAGAATTCACATTTGAATGGCTTCTCGCCTGTATGAATTCAATTGTGTCTAGTCAGTTCAGAAAGAAGAACGAAACATTTGCCACATTGTTCACATTTAAATAGATTCTCTCCTGTATGAATTCGTCTGTGCCAAGTCAGGAGGGATAAGTGGTAGTAGCATTTACCACAATCTTCACATTTGGAAAGTTACTCTCCAGAATGAAGTTTATGATGTTTCCTTAGATGATTTAAACAGGAAAAACATTGTCCACATTGTTCACATACGAAAGGTTTCTCTCCTGTGTGAATTCTGTTGTGTTTGGTCAGATCAGATGAAAGGGTGAAACACTTGCCACATTTTTCACATTGGAACGGTTTCTCTCCTGTATGAATTCGATTGTGTTTAGTCAGATCAGATGAAAAGGTGAAACATTTGCCACATTGTTCACATTGGAACGGTTTCTCTCGGGTATGAATTACATGGTGTCTAACTAAAAGAGAAGACTGAGAGAACCATTTTCCACATTGTTCACATTTGAATGGTTTCTCTCCTGTATGAATTCTTTTGTGTCTGGTCAGATCGGAAGAAAGGATAAAACATTTGCCACATTGTTCACATTTGAAAGGTTTCTCTCCAGTATGAATTTTATTGTGTTTATTCAGATTAGATGAAAGAGTGAAACCTTTGCCACAATGATCACATTTGAATGGTTTCTCTCCTGTATGAGTTCTATTATGTTTACTCAGATGAGATGAAAGAGTGAAACATTTGCCACATTTTTCACATTTGAACGATTTCTTTCCTGTATGAACTTTCTTATGTGTTGTAAGTTGAGTTGACTGGGAAAAACATTTACCACATTGTTCACATTTAAACGGTTTCTCTCCTGTATGAATTCTTTTGTGTTTAGTCAGTGCAGATGAAAGATTGAAACATTTTCCACATTGTTCACAAGTGAAAGGTTTCTCTCCTGTCTGAATCTTATTGTGTTTAGTCAGATCAGACGAACGAGTGAAGCATTTGCCACATTGTTCACATTTATATGGTTTCTCTCCTGTATGAATTCTATTGTGGTTAATCAGATCAGATGACTTGTAAAAGCATTTACCACAATCTGCACATTTGAAAGGTTTCTCTCCGGTATGAATTAAATGGTGTCTAGTTAAAAGAGAAGACTGGGAGAAACATTTTTCACATTGTTCACATTTGAATGGTTTCTCTCCGGTATGAATTCTATTGTGTCTGGTCAAATCAGAAGAAAGGATGAAACATTTGCCACATTGTTCACATTTAAATAGTTTCTCTCCTGTATGAATTCGTCTGTGTAAAGTCAGATGAGATGAGTGGTAGAAGCATTTACCACAATCTTCACATTTGAAAGGCTTCTCTCCAGAATGAGTTATCTGATGTCTACTTAGACGATGTAAACTATAGAAACATTTCCCACATTGTTCACATATGAACCGTTTCTCTCCTGTATGAATTCTGTTGTGTTTGGTCAGATCAGATGAAACGGCGAAACATTTGCCGCATTGTTCACATTTGAATGGTTTCTCTCCTGTATGAATCCGATTGTGTTTAGTCAGATCAGATGAAAAGGTGAAACATTTGCCACATTGTTCACATTTGAACGGTTTCTCTCCTGTATGAATTAAATGGTGTCTTGTTAAAACAGAAGACTGGGAGAAACATTTTCCACATTGTTCACATTTGAATGGTTTCTCTCCGGTATGAATTCTATTGTGTCTTGTCAGATCAGATGAAAAAGTGAAACATTTTCCACATTGTTCACATTTGAACGGTTTTACCCCTATATGAATTTTCTTATGCTTTGTTAGTTGAGAGGACTGTGAAAAACATTGACCGCATAGTCCACATTTGAATAGTTTCTCTCCAGAATGAACATTCTTGTGTGCAGTAAAATTATATAACTGAGAGAAACATTTACCACATTGTTCACATTTGAATGGTTTCTTTTCAGTATGAATTATATTGTGTCTAGTTAGATGAGAAGACTGGGAGAAACATTTACCACAATCTTCACATCTGAATGTTTTCTCCCCAGTATTGTTTCTTGTGTTTCGTTTCACTTCACTGGGACCACAACCGTATTCATCATGTTTAATTTTCCCTATACTTTCCTTAGTGTGTGTTTCTATGTGTTTTTTAAATTTGTTTTCTGCAGAGAATTCCATCTCACAGAGGCTACATTTAAAAGTAATGTCATTAAGTAGCATGTTTTGTCCATCTGAAGTTTCAGATTTAAATCGACACAAACCTGACCCTTCCTGTAGAGTGTCAAAATTAACATTTTCCACATGTATCGTAATTTCTTCTGTCTTTTCATTTTCAATTGTAACATTGAACTTTGATGTATCAATATTGTTTGACCCGGGTTTATCAGATTGTTCCTCTTTACATTTTATGAATTTGGTACTGGATTCTTCATTTTGCTTTGGCATGATTATAAAATATTCCTTTTCTTTTTCTTCTTCGAAATGTGTCACTTTGTCTTGTTGACTTGCCTCATCTAAATCCATTTTACACACAAACCTGCAACAAAAAGAAAAACACCAACTTGGTCGGAGAACCGTACATAGTAAAATTCGCTTTCAAGCACGAATTGTTCAGGCTGTACATGAATAACAAGTCATAGTGGCAACACTGTCATCATTTCAAATGTCTGAGGAGATTATATTTAGAACTAGGACCCCAAAAATACTAGAAAAATGTAAACAAATAGGCTCTGAATATATTTTTTGGATAATTTTTATTTCTCAAGATCAGTCAGATTCTCAAACGTGTTCTTTCTCTCCATTGCCCTGATGATACCGGCAACAGTAGTCTGACACAGATTTTACATTTCCATATAAGGCTTTCCATACAGAAATTTACATGGGGGCACCAACTTCACTGTCCGTGTGCTCTCAAATGGATTGTTCAGAAGAGTGTATTTGGGAAACGGATGGTAATCAGCCATGCAGCTGAGGGCTGCCCACTGTCATACTGTCCACTTCACTTCTGTAACAAGCATGGTTTGCAAGTTCTTCAGAGGGACATGGGAGGTTTTAGCAACAGGATTAAAAACTGGTTTTAACTGCCAACTGAAAACAGCATTTTAAATCAAACGAAATTTGCCCAGATTTATGACTAAGAGATTTATAACAACTGTAGCGACTCAGGTGAGGTAGTCACAAGGCTGTTCTTGACTCTTAGAAATTTTAAGGAGTATGTGATGCATGATATCCAGTTGACAGGGACTACGCGGTCCCATTTCTTGGAGCCTGTACTGTCCTGTAGGTTCCTGAGCAAGAGTCCATGTGTATGTGTGGCACATGGGTTCCTAGGCTTTGACAAAGTCATTATCACTGTCCTTTAGGTTTGCTGATGTCCACTTGTTTATATAGTAATTCCTGTGTCACTGATACCTGAAATGATGTAACAGAAGCTTGCTCGAGTAGTCCTCTCCGAAGGCTGGGCATCTTAGGGGATAGGTCGGGCAAGCCTGAGTTTACTGGTTTCTATTTATGAGAGTGATGTAGAAAGACCATGTGCTCTTTCGACCATGTGCTCTTTCATGCTTGACATAATGCTGACTATGATGATGCTAACTTGAATTAGCTTATTATTTACTGAGTGATCAATCAAGCCCATCCCCCCCCCCCTCTACAGTATTTCTTTTGCAAGCCTTCCTCAAGGAGTACCTGACCCCCAGTTATTATTTTAATATTCTGTCACAAAATTATACACCTTTATCATTTTATATTACTGCTAAATTTGCTGTATCATATTTAAATTTGTCAGCTGTTATGGTTTCATTTTAGTGCATTTTTTTCGGGGGGGGGGGGGTATTTCTGCCCTTATGGCAGAAACAAGGGCAGAAAGTTTTTTTCTGCCACATGGCAGTTACCGGGCAGAAAGCCACCGCAGAAATGACAATGGGTAAAATTTGCCAACATTGGGCCCATGTATGGCAAAGCTGCCAGTGGGGGCCCCATAAAGTGGCCAATGAGCCGACATTTATCATGCCATGTGCCGCAAGGTTTGGGCCAGGTAAATGTGATGGTACCTAGGTACAGGTACAGGTACTTGCGAATTGGTTAGGGTACAGGTACAGCATTTTTTGTAAAGTACCTAGGTACAGGTACATTTTAAAGATTTATGAACTAATGATTATGCAATAAATTTATCTAGATATGAAATAATAACTTATGATAGAATGGCAGAAACTATCATTAACTAGATGTGTCGGAACAACTCGAATTAGAAACATTTGTTAAATTTTGTAAATTTTTTTTAAGTTCAGGAAGTGTTGTATGGTCAAAAGTAGGTCAAGGAGGGCAAAATGCAAACTCGATCTGTAACAGGTCATTATCAAGCAACACACCAAAAATAAGGCCAGTATGCAGGCATTGTGAAAAAAAGTCCATACATGCATTTTTCATAAAAATTTCTGTCTTTCATGAAATTTTCTATGTTCAGGATCTGTCATATGGTCAAAAATAGGTTAACTGGGACGAAACGCGAACTCGATCTGTAAGTGGTCATTATGTGCTCACAGACCAAACATTGGGCCAGTATCTGAAAGCACTGCATTGCGAAACTAGAATATTAGCAAAAGCTGATAATCAGTTATAAATTTAAACTGGAGAAGTATGTACCATGTTTTTTTAACAATCCACCAAATGCTTCCTGAGAAATATCCCCCTAAGTTTTTTTTCTATACTAAGCTCTGTGACCTTGAAAAGTAGGTCAAGACCACCCATCTTTGAACTTGACCAAGATTTTGTAAATATGATGCAAAAGCACTGAAGTAATGAAGTTCCTTAGTTAAATATCCTGCACAAAAGGCCAAAATTGAAAAATCCGATAAAATTTCATTAAAAAATCAGAAATTGCAGGTGACGCCACCAAAATTGTGCAGCGCGTACAGACCATCAGTCCCAATGATCATAGTAAGTTTTGTGAAAATCCACACAATGGTTCCTGAGATATAAGCTTCTGAGTGTTTTTTCTATAATCAGCTCTAAAATGTAGAAAAATGGGTCAAGGTCACCAATCTTCGAACTTGACCGAGATTTTATCGATATACAACTTCACTGATGAAATAAAATTCCAACGGTGAATCCTTTTAGAGATATCCTGCTTACAAGGTAAAAGTTAACAGAGGCGGAACGTACGGAGGGACGGACACCTGACAGACAGATGGATGGACGGATAGACGGACAGCTTGGGTGATGACAATAGCCCGTCAGCCTATGAGCTGAGTGCTAAAAACGACTAAACATGTACATTTGTCATGAAAATTTATATTTAGAATATATATAGTTTAGGAGCCGTAAAATGGTCAAAAGTAGGTCAACAGCTGGGACACAACGTGAACTCGATCTTTAACTAGTCAATATCTGCATACACACCAAAAATCAGGCCAATATCTGCAGGCATTGCGAAAAAAAGTCCGTACATGTGTATTTGTCATGAAAATTTCTAATTTAATGAAATTTTCTAAGTTAAGGAGCCGTAAATGGTCAAAAGTAGGTCAACCGGGAGGAAACGCGAACTCGATCTGTAACTGGTCCATATCTGCATACACACCAAAAATCAGGCCAATATCTGCAGGCATTGCAAAAAAAAAGTCCGTACATGTGTATTTGTCATGAAAATTTATATTTTTCATGAAATTTTCTAAGTTAAGGAGCCGTAAAACAGTCAAAAATACGTAGACCGGGACGAAACGCAACTCGATCTGTAACTGGTCATTATCTGGCCACACACCAAAAATCAGGCCAATATCTGAAGGCATTGCGAAAAAAAAGTCCGTACATGTGAATTTGTCATGAAAATTTCTATTTTTCATGAAATTTTCTAAGTTTAGGAGCCGTAAAACGGTCAAAAGTAGGTCAACTGGGACGAAACGAGAACTCGATCTGTAACTGGTCATTTTCTGCCCACACACCAAAAATCATGCCAATATCTGCAGGCATTGCAAAAAAAAGTCTGTACAACTGTTTGATTTCGGAATGACGGAATGATGGAATGACAGAAGAACAGAAGGACGGACATGGGTAAAACTATTTGCCCCAGCCACTTTGTGGCGGGGGCATAAAAAGTATAAAATGATCTCCTCCTATATCAACAGGAAAAATACAGGCCTGACAAATTACAAGGGACCCATGGGTCATGGTGCTCAGCTGATCGTGATTGGACTATAGATGTTTCTCCACTGTGATACTATATCGAGTCCATAAAGCTTATGAATATCATGGACATGTTGGGCTATTATAAAGGAATGTAATGTAATATGTGAGTAAATGATAAATGAAATTACCTGACTGGTGGATTAATAGAGTAAAATATAGTGGTTTATTTTTTATTTATTTAGGAGGGGTTGAAAATTGTGATATATTTGAGCAAATATGAATGCAATGACAGCAGTAATAAGCAGTAGTAGAATAATGATAAGGCTATTTGTTGAAGGATCTAAAGTGTATGGTAGTCTGCAAGCTTTCAACTTGACAGATATGATGTTATGATCAACTATGCTGATGAAGTGATTTAGGAATTTGTGACTGTATGACACAATATCTCTTTAGTCTTGACGAGGTACATTATTGTGATGCCCACTATGTGTACATATTACACAATATGACATAATTTTTGGCATGTACATAGGTACCTATGGACAAATAGTTATACAAAATATTAAAATATGAATATATCTGATTCATCTTGTTTACTGAGGTTGACTTTGGGATAAGGTTCAGAGAAGGAAAATGTTAGGGCAGCACGAAGGTGGATGTAGAAATATTCTATTGTAATGTTTTTCATTTATATATGAATATGAAAAGCTAAGAGGAAAGGGGCCCTCCTACTTGGTTATAGTAAATTTCTAAATATATGATTGCAAACTAATACTCTGACAAGACGGTCATGAATAAAAACAGTAAAAGTTTTGAGATACTGTGATGCATATGAAAATTTACAGATGGACAGGCAAGTGGACAGAATGGACTAATACCTTTATTTCACTTTCAAGGGAATAATGCATTTAAGTTTATATATAAGCCTATTTTTTAAAGCATATCAACTTTTTCCATTAAGAAGTTTTTATCTGAATCATTTTTTTAGCCAACCTGTGAGCTTATGCGATGGTGTGGCGTCGTCCGTCGTCCGTCGTCTGTACGTTTACCCATACTAACTTGAAAACAGCAAGAGTTAGCATCACAAAATTTTATGCAAAAGTTAGTCATCTAAAAAACTCAATCGGATTTTGCTTATTTTTTGGCTTACTGCATTTTCTTAAATTTTATAGGGAAAAAGCAAAAAACCCTTTAAAAATCTTCTTTTCCTAAACTGTTCAGCCAAATTGTCCAATATTTCAAAGAAATGATTCCTGTATCAATCTTTCTCAAGTTTGTTCGAATGGTTTAAGTTCAGTGATTTTTGGCCGAGTTACAGGAAGTTGAACTTAGTCATCTGTCCAAAAAAGCATACTAAAATTACAATCTAAGAAACGGCTGGAGCTGTCATCACCAAATTTTATACCAATGTTTGTCACATGAGTCATATCTGAATTTGAGGTATAGGTGGCACCACCTGCATGGGCATTTATTGTAGGGGGGTCATCAGTGACCGTATCATACAGACGGCTACAAAAAACTTCCTCTCTGAAACCATATGGCGGAATTGTTTAATATCGCATAGAAATAAGCCTAGGGTAGTGCTTTCTGAAGTGTGTTCAAATGGTCTCAGTTCAGTGACTTTTGGCTGAGTTATGGGAAGCTAAATTTAGTCATATGCTGCAACAGCCCATTTTAGCTCAGTGGCTACAAAGATCTTCTTCTCAAAAACCACTGGGCCAAATTCTTAAATCTCACACATTAATTTTCCTTAGATGTTGATAATTCAAGTTTGTTCAAATGGTTTTGGTTCAGTGATTTTTGGCTGAGTTATGGGAAGCTTAACTTAGCCATTTTGCTGTATCTTCCTATATGAGTTATAAACCTGTAAAACAATTTTTGACTGAGGCCAATTTGTTTAATATTTCACAAGAATAATTCCCTGAATAATTCTTATAATAATTGTCAATTATGGTTCCAAAGAATGAATTTTGGCTGAATTATAAAGATTGAATTCAGTCATTTTACCATATATGTTAGCTGTGTGAAGCAGATACATCTAGCCTGGCACCAGTTTATCAGCATCCGTTGCATCATGCCTCTATACACATTTAGATTTCTGAGGATATCTATGGTTAAAAAACAAGAATGTTTTTTTAAAAGCTTTTAAAAAATGTAGATTCATGATTTTAGATATTTCTCATGCCAGGCAATGTTTACAATCACAGGTATGCAGCTCTCTATGGATAAAGATGGCTGTACATCGATTATAAATAACTGGTAACCATACTCAACTTAATTCAAGATTTTGCCATCAGTGAGATGTATCTGTATTATAATTTTGCATTCAGTATGCATTTGTAGCAATTTTTAGCGAACCTGTGAGATAATGTGATGATGTGGCAGTGTCCGTCCTCTGTATGTTAACCCATACTATTTTGAAAACAACTGGAGCTAGCATCATGAAATTTAATGCAAAAAAAAGCCATCTGAAAAATTCTGCATTTTCTTTGATTTTTTAGAAAAAAAGCTAAAAACCTTTAAAAAACTTCTCCGACTAAACTGTCAAGCCAAATTATTCAATATTTCACAGAAATAATCTTTTATACTATCTCTCTCAAGTTTGTTCGAATGGTTCAATTTCAGTGAATTTTGGCTAAGTTACAGGAAGTTGAACTTAGTCATCTGTCCAAAAAAGCACACTAAAATGCCAGTCTCAGAAATGGCCAGAGCTATCATCACCAAATTTTATGCCAGTGTTGGTCACATGAGTCGTATATGAAATTTAAGTATTGGTGGTGCCATCTGCATAGACCTTTTTTTGTACGGGGGTCATTGGTCATCTGTACATTAACCCGTAATTTCTCAGGAATAGCAGGAGTTACCAGCCCCAGATTTTATGCAATAATCTGTCACATATAAAATTTTGTGAGATTTAGCTTATTTTTTGCTATCTGCATTTACTTAGATATTATAGGGAAAAAGCTGAAAAACTTTTAAAAGTCTTCATGTAAACGGTCCAGCCAAATTTTTCAATATTTTACAGAAATGATACCAGAGGCAAGCCCTCTCAAGTTTGTTCAAATGGTTTGCATTTGATGAATTTTAGTGGTGTTACATGAATTTGAACAGTCATTTGGCCAAGTAAGCATACTGACAAAGTAATCTCAGAAATGACAGAAGCTAGCATTACCAAGTTTTGTGCAAATGATGGTCACATGACTCATATTTGAAGTTGCAGATTTTGTGGTGCCACCTACATTGACCTGTTTTTTATGGGCAAAACCTCACAATTTTAGCCTCTTTCAGTTTGAAATGTTTATGATAAAACTTTCAGGTTGAATTGTTAAAATTTTTCAAAAGAAGTATCCTAGGACATGGTTCTTTCAATCATACCAGAAAAGCTTAAGTTGGTCTTATTGCCATTATTATGTCTATTTCAAACTGAGGACTGCAAAACTGTTCTCCTACAAAATGATTGTTTCAATTATAACTTCTGTAACATTGCACAAAAATTATTCTTAGGTGGCCTTTGTTTAAGTTTACTTGAATGATTTTTGGCAGAATTATTGGACCTTTAACAATAAAAGGACTGCATCTTTTATCATTACCTACTGCAGTGTCACCTCCATGTCAACTCTAGAAGTAAACATCTCCCCCTAAATATACCTGTAGGAGAACTTCTTTATGGAAATCCTAATGCAAGCCACATCAGAAATAAAGAAATTTTTGAAGCAGTATCTTCATACATAGAAGACACAAAAAGGTTCAAAATAAAATATTCCCCACCATATTTTTCCCCTAAAAGTGATATTCATAATTCAGTCATTGAATTACTAGGACCTGAAACAAAAATGAAACAAAAACAAATTTAAATACTTGTCTTCCAAATAATTAATTAAATTAAAAAAAAAAAGAACAAATGAACAATTTCTTCAATTCTTACTAAGAAAATTTACAACTTGCCTTCACTTACCCAACATCCATACCATCCTACCTCACCTAAACTCACACATCCAAACACTCTGAATACTGCCATCGTATACTGTTAATGGAAACATTCGGGAGAGAGTCGAGGTAAGCTTTAAGTAGCTTGCACTTTATCCCACTGATGCTTGTATTATGTGATTTATATGTGCATATTCAGTATCAATAAAATATCTAAAACAAATCTTTTATCATTCTAGATATTTTGATAACAAGTTTATGAATATGTCAGCTTGAAAAAAAGCATAGTATGTGTAAACAGATTTACCAACAGGCCAAGATTGTGTATCTTTAAATAGGTTAAGAAACTGCCAACTGTTTCAGATTTGGCAACAGAGCAAGAGTTCATTCAGTGCAGCCAGATATAGGTCAAGAGTTCAATCAGTGCAGCCAAGCACAAGGCATGTGATCACCTCATGGGTGACATGTGAACACCTCATGGGTACCATGTGATCACTTTATGGGTGTCATGCCCCTCAGGGCAGGGCCCCTGCATGAGCTTATGCAAAGGTGTGGCTACTATTTCAGTTTTGGCAACAGGCTAGAGGTCAGTCTGGATCTATTTATAGCTCTGTCAGACTGCCAACTGTATCAGATTAGGCAGCAGGTCAAGAGTTCACTCAGTGTAGCCAGTTATGGGTCTCAAGGCTCCAGGTAAGTTTGATGTATTGGCCTGATATTTTGATGTGTCTTTGATGGCTTTCACAAGACAGGTGTCGCCACCTACAATGACTTTTGCACAGTGTATGTGCCTGCTTATTTCTACAGAGGAATTTGATATATCAGCCTGAAATTGGGCATACATATACTTATTGAATAGCTTTGTCATATACAAGACTGGTGGTGCTACCTACAAATATTTTTTTGCACAGTGTGTGTCCCTGCTTATTTTCAGGAGGCGTTTGATATATCAGTCTAAAATTGTATATATCTCAGATAACTTTGTTGTATACAAGACTGGCGGTGCCAGCTACAAGCATTTTTGTGTTTTGTGTACCCATGCCAGAATTTCAGCAGTGATGTTTGTGTAATTGTTTCTTATTCAAAATGTTTAATACTTGCATTGTTCATATACATGGGATGTAATGGTCCAGCATTGAAGTATCATACCTGGTGTATTTCCATATGCACAGGTTTGTATTAGGCCTGTAGGCCTTGTTTATTTACAGGTTTTATAAATTTCTAATAAAAAAAACTGAAAATATAAGTTAAAATATTAGAATTGTTGCAAAAATTGCAATCATTATATATACAGAGTAAAAAACTGAAAATTTAAATTAAAATATTAGAATTGTTGCAAAAGTTGCAGTCATCATATATCAAGAGTGTAGCTCATATTGGGTCATATTATGCACACACATATATTTTATTATTTTTAAATCATAAATGTTTAAAAGAAAATAATGCCACAACATGGCATCTATGAGAATATTCCTTGAATCACTATTAAAAGTTTTGCATATTGGAGTTTTCAGTACATGTTTTCAGTAATTTTATTCACCAAAATAAAATAAAAGATTCAGTAAATTTGATAAAATAAAACATCTTTTCAAATAAAGTATACACACTGTTGGTTGAATGAGGGACAAACAATATCATTGTGCTAATTACTATCCCAGTTTTAATTTATTACTGGAATTAATAGTCAATTTCGCACCTGGTGAAGTTTTTACTCTTCTGAAGTAAGGAATTACTTATCTGATGAACATCCACACTTTCATAGCAATACATCACTTTGTGGACACAATTAAATGTACACTTTAATCATTGTAACCCTGGTGGTACAATACAAAATCTAAAATGTAGCATAGCCTAGAATAAGAATGAATCAAATACAGAAAATAATAACATTCATCTAGTTTATGCACCATCTGTGGGGGGGGGGGGGGGGGGAGTGCAGGGCAGAGGGGAAGCATGCTGGTAGTGGCCAAGCTGTGCCAAGGCAAGCTGTCTGGGGTGGGTTACATAATGCAAGTGAAGGCTGTACTACTAGGTGGGCTAGATGTAAACAACACTTGACATGGTGTATGAATACGTGAATAAAAGCTATTCTTTCCAATCAATTTCTTTGAAATTTCAGATTTTAAAAGATTAAATCCTTATGTATATATGCGGTTTATTATATTATATTTTGGCCCATAACTTCAAAATAATACCCAATACAGATCTAATTTTTGGTATGTTCATAGAAAATGTATGAAAGAATGTGAATACTAAATATGATCAAAAACAGATCAGTGGTTTTGATATTATGCAGCCTTGAAGTGTAACAATGGCTTTTTTTATGGAAAACAGAGGTTTTTCCTTAATATCAAAGATTTTTATCTAATTTTTTGTATACAATTAATTTTTGATTAATTAAAGTTGTATTACTGTAAAAGTCTCTTCCTTTAACACTTTTGGTCTTAAGTGACCAAATATCTTCCTGATTTTTTTACAAAGTCCATTATGTTTGGGCCCATAACTTTTTTAAATTTAATAATACTGACTTAATATCTGGCATGTACATAGGAACTATATAGAGGAAAATTTATGGTAAATATGAAGAAAACCAGATGAGTGGTTTTGATATTAGGCAGTCCTGAAAAGTAAAAATAGATTTCTAATAAAAAATTGAGGTTTTTCCTTAATATCTTGAAGGAACAAAGTCCTATTGACCCTATTTTCCGCATGGTAGGAGATTTTGGGGACATCTAACTGTATGCCGAATTTCAGATTCGTAGGTCCAATGGTGTCGAAACGTGCCAGTCTTACGGACGGACGGACGGCAGGACAGACGGACAATGGACCACGACTATAGCTCAGATGACTTATAGTCAGCTGAGCTAAAAAAAAAAAATGGGTCCAGTTTCTCCCACTTTGGGGAAGTAAGCCATGTGTGACAGAAGGAAAGTTTGGGATGAAAAGTTTGATTTACAGTGCATCAACAATCCTTTTAAAGATGTGGCTCCTGTGACCTTCAACTTTGATCTCTGGACCCTGAAAATCAAAATGAATTTACTTAAGTGGTGGGTCATTAATAAATCAAGTTGAAGCTAATCTGTCTATCTAAAGCAGAATATCATCCATAAACTAATTTGTGAATGGATGGGCCCTGTGGCCTTGACTTTTGACCCTGGATCTGAAATTGAAAAGAATCTTCGCCTTAGGGCAGGTGAGTATAATATCTTGAAGATGGAAGGTTTATGATAAAAAGGTGGCTTGTATTGCATACATATTCCTTTTATAGAAATGTCCTGTGACCTTGACCTTTGACCATTTGACCCCCAAATCGACAGAGTTCTTACTTCAGTTGTGAGCCTTTTTATAAGATTTTTTATTCAAACCAATATGTCAAACTTAACTGGAGTTATCATCTGGAAATTAATTTTTTGAACAGATGGCCCCTGTGACTTTGACCTTGACACCCATAATCCATTTATTCTCTCCCCATACTGGCAAGTCAGCTAAATGCACAAGACAGAAAGTTTGGGATTAAAAGCTTTGGTAAAAATGATATTTAAATAAATGAGTCCTGTGACCTTGACCTTTGACCTAATTACCCAAAAAAAATCATACAGGTTCTTGCTTTAGTGGTGGGCCATATGTAAATCAAGTTTGATATCATTGTGTCAATCCAACCTGGAGTTATCATCTTGAAACAAATTTGTGTGGATGGACGGATGGACAGAGAGACAGACAGACAAAAAGACAGACAGAAAGGGTGATTACTATAGGGCATCCACTTTTGATCAATAAACACACCAGGTTTTGGGAAACAAAGATGTAATCACAGCTGAGAAACTAACATGATTGTTGTCATTTTATTGTTAAAAAAATAGAAATATATTCTTTATAATAACAAAAATACAGGTGGCGCCACCACTTTTCAGAAACTGACAAAACTAGTCATGGTCAATATTCAAAGGAAAATTCATAAAAAATCCATGCATTAATTATCAAGATATTGGAGGTTTTGTATCAAATGTTTGTTTATTCTGGGGGGTACCTCAAGCCCCATAGCTTGGATGATATGGGTTGCAGTGACCTAATTTAAAGTTTCCAAGGAGATTTTTTATTGACCTCCCTGATAATTCACTTAGAAGATCCCAGGACCAGCAGTTACAATTTGAGCCCTACTAACAGAAGACAGGATGGCCGGACAGCCAGAAGGCCAGACGACGGACAAAGTGCCATTCCTATGTATCAGTTGACTAACACTCAGCTGAGCTAAAAAGGCCCCAAAGTTGAGAAGGGGGGGGGGGGGGGCTCCAGGCTGCAGTAATTGATTGAAAAACCTTAAAAAGGTTGCACTGGCTGAAAAAAAGGATGGGGGCTGACCTGGTCCCAACATTCAGCCTCCACTCAGGAATGGAGTCTGAACACCAGTAGGGAGAGATACTCTGATTGGAAACAACCACCAATGGGAATCTCATGCATGCATATTCTAAGGGGTACCTATGCAATTTATCTTAAAACACTGTACCGATGGTGGTTCCCTCATAGTTCCCAATGAAGTCCCCAAAGATTAGACAACCTAAGCCTTCCCAGCATGGGCAGTATGTTAAATACAGACCAAACAGACCCCAGATCCTGGACCCAAAGAAAAATCTATATTTCTTAACACTCTGATTTTAATATGTCAAGATAATTTAGCAGAAAAGTATCTGTAGATGAACATTATATAATGTTTAGGTTTAAAGCTAAATATATGTCTGTTTTGCAACAAAATTTGATAATTAACACTTACAAACCCTGGGGCAGGGACCTCACAGATCCCACGGACCCCTTTTAGTTGTTGTTTTACCATTTCTTAGGTACATATTTTAACATCAGGTTTAGGCAAAACACTCATGTAATTTAGTTTTTATGTTTTAGTTTCTGTATTTTTATATTTTTGTCTTCCTTTGAGTAATATTTTTTTTATATTTGCTATTTATTCCATGTGTCTATCGTCTAAAATCTTATGATAAGAAAATTAATAAAATCATTATGTTTGTACCTGGCATTGCTTGAATTCCTTTGGGTAATTCATAATTGCCAACTTTTAATGCTCTGTGTTAAGTGGAAATGGCTTTAGCAAGCTGATATCAGTCTTAGCGCGGTCCGCTACGACAGGATGATGCATTTCAAATAAAGCTCTGTCAGTATGCCTGCACCATTAAATTTTCACTTAAAATACAAAATAATCATATTTAATGTGTGACATAACTGCTGAATCTTTTCTCGTTGAGTAATAAATAAATATATGACCGATGCTTACTGGAGTCCATTAAAATGGAACAGTTATCAAATTCAAGCAGTTGGTGTCTTAAAAAAAAAAATGTTTAAATGCTTTTATCTTTCATTAAAATCAGTCATTTACAGAGGTGCAACATTTGTGACTTAGCTCTGTTCTTAAACCACTAACTGGGGAGATTTTGTCTGTGTAAATAATGGAAAATGTGAAAAATTTTTGGGGGGGGGGGGTCCAGAATCTGTGGGGTCCGGGTTTTACACGCTGCCCCCATCAAGCCATGCAAGGCTGTTTTACAGCCTGTAAACAGAGGGCAAATTGAGGTAACAATTATCTGGATTTTCTGGAGACAAGGGGCCAATATATTTCATACTGAACATAAAGTTACAGCTTGTGTCCCAACTGAGTCAACATAAGTGTATTGTATTAACTATAAGCACTGGTAAGGCTGTCCTTATTGAGGCACTTTGTAATTATTATCATGATAATCATGATGGTTTTTTTATGTAGGAAGTGCTTTTTTCCACTCCCCTGGGCAGTGGAAATAAGGGATCCCCCTGGGAATGGAAATAAAGAATGCTTATATCCAAGCTCTATACATATATAATATAAGGTTAAATTATTGTAAGTTAAGAAAGTCATTTGTAAACATCAGCCATATATAGGATCGCATGGCTGAATGTTATATAAGATGGTTATTTGTCTTACCTTTAATGTCCAAAACTGGTGACAACTGTCTTAAGTATATACTCCTGTTTCCTTGTAGTTCTAGTTTTTCTTTCAGACAAAGTTCACTTAATTTGACACTGCTGTCATGTTATTCATATTGTTCTGGATAAAAGGTGGTGGGATACCTGTGCACTGAGCCAAGACCTGACACCATTAGTCTTGGAATATGATATAACTGGCCCCACTGATGAGGTGCTAACCCTCTACTGATAAGGACTGACCAGGAAACCAGGAAACAATTGTTATCAAAACATTTCTCAACAGCTTATCTGAGCTATACTTTAAGCTTGTTCTCTTGCTTAAAATATATATACACATATATATATATATATATGTGTGTGTGTGTGTGTGTGTGTGTGTGTAAAATTAATTAAACAAACAAGTCCACAAATGTTAACTATTTGCAGAAATGTAAATTTTATTTGTCCTTGCAAACTTGGTTAGTACCCTAATGTCTTAATAATAAGGTTGCACACAAAATAAAAATTTATGAATAATAAATACTGGTGATGTTTATCAGTGTTTATAGACTTGTTTTACAATTGAAATAAAAAAATTTATGTCATTTTTCCAGAATGCTCGGACAGTCAGACGGCACAAGCCTTTACCATTAGGGGAAGTGGAAATAAGCATCCCTTAATATCACTCCCCCGGGGGAGTGGAAATGAGCCTTAATTTCCACTCCCGGGGAGTGGAAATACGGCCTGCCTTTTATGTATGCCTAATATGCAGGCCCTTTCATAAAATGGGTAGAAGAAAGTGAGAGACTGATCTGATTCCTAAAAGAATTAGGATTTACGACGCTGGCTTTTAAACATAGTGTTATACTCTTAGTATCCTACTTTCTTCCACACATATAATATCTGATTATACGGCCTCCATACCTTCTCAACACGAATGAATGTTTCAAGGACTTGGACTCGAGTACTCGTGTTTGTACATGTATGCATGCATATCTGAATATTACTGCAAATTTACGGGCAGTCTGTGGGCCTATTTATTCATTATCATAGCCTGACATAGGGCTCTAAACATATGCTAGTCAAATTAACACGGGTCTTGTTATGACATATGTCTGTTTCTTCGTTTGGATAAAGTTAAATCGTCACGAAGTCAAATATATGCATATTTTGCATCGGTAAACAGATGTCCGTTTTATCTTACAGCGTTGCCATGGTAACGAGTACTCGAGTCCGAGTCGGGTAATGCCTATCGGGTACTCGAGTCCAAAAGTTTGTACCCGTTTCAGCCCTACTCTACAAAATTAAACTTTCCATTTTCAAATGGGTATAAACTAAATTTGATAAGCAAGTTAAAACAAGCCTATGATAGGTTTACACTGCATCTGCAATGGGTATTATATGACACGTGTACGTGTGGCCTGAAACCATTGAATGATGCAATAAGAAAAGTTGAAAAGAGCTCGTCTTATATGAAAGAAAACATTTAAAAAACAAAATTTGTAAATATAAGAGTTCTCAACAGTCAAATATATATATAGCAATGTGAGCTTAAAATAAAATTTTAATCCCAATATTCCTGATTATTTGAGTATACCAGTATTATATAGCAAGGTTTAGCCAACTTTAACAGATATGAATGAAATGCTACTTAGTTTTTACATCTAAATAAATAAAAATTCCAAAATTTCAATAAGCACTTATTTTAGATAATAATATTTATTCAAATTTAAATATTTAAAAAATTGTTTATCACATAAATTTGCAATATGTATATAGCTTGGGCTAAAAATCCTGAAATTTATTTTGTTTAAACAATTTAAAATAAAAATCAAAAGTCTGAACAAAAGTTGAATTTAACATTGAAATTATAAGATTCATCTTGTTTATTCAACCTGTTAATTGTAACATAAACAACGTAAGGTGACCACATCATCAACGGCATGCATGTAAACAGCAGTTATTTTTATGACATTGTCTTTAGAAACTTGGATAAAAAGCTACATTTTTATTAGTTGCTTTCAAATTTAATCAATGGTGCTTACAGGCCAAAATGTGCAACTGTGGGGAACCTAGACTCAGCTGGGTAAAGGGAGCCAGAAGTGAGGGAGCTCTTATAATAGGTTAGGGAGGCCATGCAGGGTTCTAGCTAGCTTTATGCATACCATTGTACTGGGCTGGCCTGATGTATATAAGACGTACATGACATGGTGGATTATACCTTCAATAAAAGTTACAATTTTTGGCCAATTGGCTTTAAATTTCAGATTACAAAATATTTATTCCGGTCTTAAGCGTATAAATTGAGAAAATTAGAGTAACCGTGCACATAGGATAAACATTGTCATGGTCAATTCTGGGCAAAATTTAAGGTACCGATTTTCCATTTATTCTGATAATTTAATAATTTACAACATTCTGATCTTATAATTACAACTGGTATACACAAATAAATCTGAAATCAATTTATCCTTAAAAAGACTCGATCTGTAGCTGCAATTGTTAACATGTAAAATAAGTAAGCACATTTGGGGAGGTTTTCACAAGGTACACGTGTTATGTTTGGGTCCGTACTTTTTAAAGTAGGCAATATTGACCTAATTTCTGACATAAAAGTGGAAGAAAATCTCTTCGGACAAACCCTAAGCATATATATATGTATGTTGAAAATAAAGGCAAACCGGACAGTGGTATCAGAAGAGAAAATCACTAGATCGCCTTACCCCATTAATATATATATATATATATATATATATATATATATATATATATATATATATATATAAATTCTTAAATTTTATTTTCATTTCCCAGTTTTTTACCAAAGAATTACCGTGTTTCCGAGTTTTACCAATTTTTTCCCGATTTTTACTATGTACACTGCTTACCACATTATTATATTATCGCTCATATTTCATCTGGACAGAGAATGTTGTTGAACAGGTTACAGCTTTGAAATTTATCATTTGAAGAGAAAGGTATGAAACTTTATTGTATCGTTCAACTTCTGCGTGGAGCGACTATATTGTAGAATCTGTCCTACTGGTTACACAGTTAATATCCTGAAGACGGCTGCTCTGAACAGAAAACGGCCCTACTCTCTTCCGTCTTTCTCACTGGGTCCTACTAAATACCGGAATACCTGGAAATATCCCGGAATACTGCAGAATGACAGAATAAATGCATAAGTTCTTCCAATATTTAACAAACAATGACATTTTGGCCACATTATTAGGGGTTTGTGACATGGGAAACGTTTTCAAGCTTTATACCAATTATTTTTAAACAATAAAATGGAAAACAAGGCATTGTTACCATTCATATTGGGAGTTAGACCATGGAATATTTGACCATTCCTGGTAGTGGACAAATTCTGTGACACCCCTTGCCTGGATTTCAGGTGACCAATTGCGATTGTGATCCCTCATCCTTTTTTTTTAATTTTCTATAAAAAAAATTCTCTGTATTAACTCTTATTGCTTGACATTCATTTTATTTTGATAGTGTACGAAATATATAACGATTATGAGGGGAAATAAAGTGGTATTCTGGGGTATTCCGGGAATCGTTGGGGTATTCCTGTATTTAGTAGGACCATTTCTCTGGCACACTCTTGAGTCAAGCGTTATTTCCAGATGCTGCATATGCTTACAAGTGATGAATTGGCAAATGTTCAAAATTCGGTCTTCATGTCTGCTAGTCAAAACAGGTGTCACATAAACTATTGTTTTCTTACAAAGGCTGATAAATCATATTTTCCTGAGAAATTTTCGTATTTCATTTTGATCACTGACTGGAGTTTATTATATTGAAGTGCTCTCAGGGGAAGTGTAAATAAGGGATGCTTTTCTCCACTCCCCCTAGGAGTTACCAATCCCCATGTTAGAATTGAACAGATGTACAGGTTTGTTAGAATATATATTCATTTTAAGCAGCCCTATAGGATAACATTGATGAATATATATAAAAATGTAATTGTGCTTACCTTAGAGATGCATATCTATATTACCGGTATCAGTATGGTGAGTCGGTGAAAATGGTCTTAAGCACCCTATATTACATATATAGTTCTAATTTTTTGTTTAATCAAAGTTCTAGTAATTTTTGCCTATTTTGACTACACAGTAACTACATCGAAAATTTTTAAGATGAAATAATTGTATGGTAAATAACTAAAACAATCTATCAGGGAACAGGTGCCAGTCCAGCTTTAATGTTTGGGCTTTACCTGGTACTCTGAGCAAAGAGCTGATAGCACCAGTCTGCGCATATGGACACAAAACCAGAGGCTGAGCTCACTAAAGCCAACAGTCTACTGATAAAGATTCTCAGCCTGTTATCAAGTAATGTCAAAACCTTTCTCACCCTTCATGTGCTACTTTAAGTTATTTCTCAACAAAATTTATTAGGCACTGCAGAAAAATATAAATCTATATAACTTTGAAATTTTTTGGCAAATATTAATGTGATATAATTGCCAGGGGTTACTCTACAAATCAATTATATTGATCACTCTTTGTCCATTGTCTGTCTGTTGTGCTGTCTGTCTAGCTGTCCATCCATCTGTTAACCAGGCGCAAATAGTAACCCCTGGGCCTGGAATCTTCTAATCCAAGGGGGTCCATAAAAAATCGTCTTGGAACCCTGAAATTAGGTCTCTGTTACCCACATCCTCCAAGCACAGAATGGGGCTCAGAAGTACCCCTAGAATAATAAAAAAAATTGATACAAAAGCTCCAGTATCTGAACAATCAATGCATTGATCACCATGATTCTTTGCAAGCACATTTATTATGGAGTCTTTCATCAGTTCCTGCAGACTGATGGCACCATCTGGATTTTTTTTTCAAATTTGTATGTATTTTTTCCCACTATTTTGAGACTTTAAAAGATGTGGTGTTCCGTTAACAGGGCACAAATCATAACCACTGTATCTAGAATCTTCTAACTTGACATCCTGGGAGGTCCATGAAAAGGCTTCTTGGAAACCATAAATAACATCTCTGTTACCCATATCCCTGAGCTATGGGGCTCAGAAGAACCCCCCAGAACAATTAAACATTTGATACAAAAGCTCCAGTCTCAGAACAACAAATGCAATTATTACCATGATTCTTTGCATGCATATCTATCTTGGAGAGTTTCATCAGTTTCTGCAGACTGGTTGGGCAACCTAGATATTTCCAAATTGTTATGCATTTTTTGGCCTATTTTTGAGACCTTAAACGATGTGGTTATCCGTTAACAGGGCACAAACCATAACCACTGTACCTAGAATCTTTTCACTTGACATCTTGGGAGGTCAATGAAAAATCTTGGAAACCTGAAATAAGGTTTCTGTTACCCATATTCTTTGAGCTCTAAGGCTTATAAGATATAAGCTTATGAGTAACCCCCAGAATAATTAAAAATTTGATATTAAAGCAGGGCACAAATCATAACCATTGGACCTAGAATCTTCTAACTTGATACACTAAGAGTTCCTCAAAAGTTCTCATCAGAAACCTGAAATTAGGTCACTGTGAGTTACAGGGCATGTTTGAGTTCCCCAGAAATAATGCCAAATACACCCAAAAAGCCAGATTCCTCAGGAATAGCTGGATGGATTGTCATCAAATTTGGTGCGCTTATTGGTCTTGATGAACTTGAGCTGATATGCATGAAAGATGATGCCACCTAAATCATCTTAATTAGTTGCCTGTGCAAGGACATATTGTCAACATGTCAGTTGGCTGAGCGTCATGACCCATTGGTCACCTGTAGAATACATTGATGGCCATTTCTCAGGAGTGGTTTTGCATATTGGCCTGTAATTTTGCATGTGCCTTTATCTTGGGTAACCTCATACCTGAGACTAGTGGCACCACCTATCTTTCCATTCATGTAGAATACATTCATGCAATAGTGGTTGAAAGGATCAGCCTGAAAAGTTGCATGTCCACAGAACTTGGATACCTTCATCTTGTACACAAGCCTGGTGGTGCAACCTGCAATTATTCTTATAAAGTGTCCATCCATAAATATGTTTTGAGTGAAAATTGCACATAAATTCAAGAGTGGATGGATGTATCAGCCAGAAATTTTGCATGAATATCTGTCTTGGATAGTCTTGTTAGAGACCAGACAGATGGCACCACTTACCATCCCATTTTTGTAGAATACATGGGAGCCCTTTCCTCAGAAGTGGTCTGATGTATTTGCTTGAAAATATTCATGTCAATAGATCTTGGAATGATTTATCATGTGTACAAGGCTGGTGGTGCAACCTATAATCAATTTCATCTGGCATCCATCTGTAGGATGAAAATCATACATATCTCAGGGGTCGTTCAGTGTAACAGCCCGAAATGTTGCATGTAGATTTATCATAGATAGATTTCTCAAACACAAGACTGTTGGCGCAACCTTCAATCACATATTTGTAGATTACATTGAGGTATTCATCTGAGGAGTTGTTTTACAAAACTGCCTGCAGTGTTGCATGTCCATTGATCTAGGATGGCATTATCTTGTACACATGACCAGTGGTGTCACCTACAATAACATCAGTCTTTAGTTTTGTCGGTTCATTCATCTTGGGATACTTTGGCATCTCTGATACCACAAATTTCGTCGGACTCTCACTTTAGGAGAGATTTCATGCCTCACTTATCCGTGTCTCTGTGATTTGGTAGATAGCTGTACCCGCATGCTGACTGCCCATATTCTAGTTCCAAATGCAAATGGATAATTTGAAGTAGGGTTGGCAGGTAAATGCTGGGGCAAGGTTTCTCACTGTTTAGAAATAATCTTCATGGGTAGGCTGTGTGCAAGACTTTTGACTCAGTCATGATACACTGTTAGTACTGCTTCAAACTTTTCTTGTCTTTCAGTGGTGAAAATTTCCTTTTGTTTGCTTTTTGCAGTCTATACTAGTTTATGGAATTGCGGAATGTTTAAAGGTTTCAGTATTTGTATAAGTACTTTAATTTGCCTTTGGCTATAGAGTCTTTGTTATTTTTTTAATGAAAGAATATATAGATATTCACCAGATTTTCCCTGCTAGATCATTTATAATTTTTTATAAGAAGACCAATCATTAGTCTCTTCTCCTGTTGGTAAGGGTTAGCCACTCCAATTCTTGTCCCCATTTGGTAACACTACTGCATTTGCAACAAATCAGGCAATTGTCATGGTTATATTAGGTTTGATCAATGCTGTATCCCTGTTCCCTGATAGCAGCAGGTTAATGCTTGGAAGAGAGCTAATTTGCTTCTGTTTATCTATGACAATCATGAAAGATGATGCAGGTCATAACTAGTTGGCTACCTCCTGGCTGAAGCGCCTAAGCCAGTACTGCCCAGTGAAGCACTCTTCTGTTATTGGCACCACTGGTCATCACTTGCATAAACAACAGCTGGCCAAGTTTGCCCTGACCATAAACATATTCAAGCAGTCACTGAATCAGAGGTGGTACAACATTTCTGCTCATATGTTCAGTGAATTAGTAGGAAATTGAATGAATGAGAAGTAATATGTATTACGATTTACAATTCTGAAAACTAAGATTTATATCAGGGTTGGCAGTTTTATCCATGATTGGTTTAATCCACTGGATAAATCCGGATTAATCCAGATCAGATAAAACAGGTTTTATCCAGTTTTATCCAAAGTTTGGATGTATACTGTCTGTGAAGAAGACTTTTATATTAAGTTTAGCTTTCCACTGTAAATAAAGGAACATTTATGTCTAGTTAACTGAATTATTATGTGACCATATATTTATACATAAATTTCATTGTTTTTTCACAGATGGTCATACCATGATTTTAATAATAATTTTGAAACTTAAAATTAATCTCTTTTTAGCGAGGTCAGTTAGAGTATAACTTATTTAAACATCACCTTTTTTGTACATTACACTATAAAAAAGCTAAACAACTGCAGTTATTAATATTGCTAAACCTGATGAACTTATTTATCCAGATTATCATTTGTTGATTTAATTAAATTTTACAAAGTGATTCTTAGTTTAATCCAGTTTAATCCTGTATCATCTGGATTAAACCGGATAAAACCCAGTTTTATCCATTGTCCTGGATTTAACAAGTTTTATCCAGATAAAACCCAACCCTGATTTATATGATCTATTAAGCCCATGCTGCCTGTCACTGGCCTCCTGTGTTTATATATTTTGGACCATGCACAGAAACCACACCTTGCTGTAAATGGGTAAGGGAAGGACTCAAGTATATACTCCATGAGTTAGTCTCATGACATTAGATAGGACATCATCCCTACATTGAATTTGATGCTCTTTTATTCAGGGACTGCCTCTTTAAACACCACAAGTTTAAATACCAGCTTAGAAACATCCCTTTTGATAACAAGTAACCCCACATTATGAACTGACTTGACAAAACTCCTCAAAAGGAAACAACCCAAGGGAAAAAACACAAACTCTACCCTACCCATAAATCCTTCAATATTTTTTTTTATTATCTATAATTTACTTCAGTAGTGGTAAAAATGCAACCTAATAAGAAGAATCAAGTAATGAAAGTTTAAGTATGTCTTTAAATGTCTTTCTGGACAGCTGAGCGTCATGACCCTGGGTCAGTTGTTTTCTGTAAATACTGTGGATTTAATTTTTACAGCATAAATACAAATGGGTTTACTCTTTAAAAATATGAGGTTTGAATTGAATTTATTAAAAAAAAGGTAGATTTCATTAAAGTATTTAAACACCATGGCGCTCACATGAGCTAGGCTTCCCCGCTGCCTCATCCCTTCATGAAGTGTATGTATCAACACTATGAATGTTATTTTTTTCTATAATTAATTCATATTTTCAAGACTTTTACTTCATTTTGGAATTTGTTTTGTATTACAAATGATTAAACTGAGTGTATATCACTGTTGTATTTAGCTATAAATGTGTAAGTGTGCATGTTGATAGGAATTCCTTGTGTGAAATTTCATATCAAATTATAGTTGAGATAATATTTAGCATACTGATGTTAGTATATATACCCGATTTGAAAAGGAAATTTGTTATTAATTTTACTTAAACTCTATGAATCTGCATATAAATATAATGGAAGGTATATCTTATGGGTCACATTTAAATGATTTTTTTATTTATTGATGATTTTTCTCCAAACTTTAATATCATATGCATTGTGATATCCCAGAATATAATGTGTCATCCATATAAGGGTACTCATAACTACATCCCACTTATTATCCTGAGTAATGTGAAAGAATAAAAAATATGTGGATGTTTGAAGTTGGGACATTTTGTTGTAGAAATTCATGCATTGTGTTGATTTATTTGGAAATGTTCTGCATCATCAGAATATTTAGTCCTGACATGATCTTCTCAAGACCCCATAAATGATGACAAAGTTGCCATGGTAACTTGTTAATCATGAACAATCAGATCATTTCATGCCTGATAATGATAGGATCTGGTTTCACTGAGTGTATGTTTTCCCATTGGTTACAGGTTTGTTGTAAAATGGATTTAGATGGGTTCATACAACAAGACCTGGAGACGTTTATAAAAGAAGAAAAAGACCAAGAATATTTTATGAGTACACCGAAACAAACTGAAGAAACCAGCATTATAAATGAAGAAGAAAACGCCTTTGAATATAAAGAGGAACAACCCGATAATATCACATCAACAAGCATTGATCCAACCAAGTGCAATGCATCAAAGAAAAATGAGAAGACCGAAGAAATTACAATGCATGTAGAAGATGTGATTTCTAATACTCCAAGTGGATCAGATTTGTGTCCCATTAAAACTGAATCTTTAGACGGAGATAATATACCTCAGAATGACACAGCCTTTCAGTGTTACCTTTGTGGCAAGAATTTCTCTGATGAAGAAAGATTTCTGAATCACATAGAGAGTCACACAAATGAAAGTATAAAGAACAATGAACATGAAGAATATGGTCCAAGTGAAATGAAACAATCCACTGAAAAACCAAGTGCAGGGAAACCATTCAAGTGTGACCAGTGTGGTAAATGTTTCACTCGTTCATCTCATCTGTCTAGACACAAAAATATTCATACAGGAGAGAAACCATTCAAATGTGAACAATGCGGCAAATGTTTCTCCCGATCATCTCACCTGACTCTGCACAACAGAACTCATACTGGAGAGAAACCATTCATATGTGAGCAATGTGGTAAATGTTTCTCTCAGTTATATAATCTAACTTTGCACAATAGAATTCATACTGGAGAGAAACCATTCAAATGTTTACAATGTGGTAAAGATTTCTCCCATTCGTCTGATCTAACTAAGCACTGTAGAATTCATACTGGAGAGAGACCATTTAAATGTGATCAGTGCGGTAAATGTTTTGGCCGCTCATCTTCATTGAATGTGCACAAAAGAATTCATAATGAAGAGAAACCATCCAAATGTGTTCAATGTGGCAAATGTATAGCCCAATCATCAAGTGTAACTCTGTACAATAGAAATGATTGTGGAGAAAAACTTAACAAATGTGAAAAATGCGTTAAAAATATCTCCCGCCCATCTCTACCGAATTTGCAAAACAGCAACGATAATGGAGAGAAACCATTTAAATGTGAACAGTGTGGTAAAGGTTTCTCCCAATCATCCCACCTGACGGTGCACAATAGAATTCATACAGGAGAGAAGCCATTCACATGTAAGGAATGTGGCAAACGCTTCTCCCATTTATCTAACCTAACCGTGCACACCAGAATTCATACTGGAGAGAAACCATTCAAATGTGAACAATGTGGTAAATGTTTCTGCAAATCGTCTCACCTAACTAGTCACAATAGAATTCATACCGTTGGGAAACCAAATATGATTAACCTGGCAAATGTTTCAGGGGTACATGGGAACTAACCCTACATAAATAGACTCATTATTTACGGAAACCGTTCAAATGATAATATTTTCGCAAATGTTTCACTCTTCCTTTGATTAGACAACACATCAAAGAACCATTAAAGGACAAAAGCAGTTCTTCTTAGAACTAGGGTGGTAACGTTTCTCTGATAAAACAGCCTCTTTAGCACCAGATAATAAAGAGAGTGAAGAAGAAATTTGCATAAAATATGTTGACCTTAGGAAACAGCTGCCAGAAATAGCTCAACAGTCTTTTGAAAAGTGGAACAGATTTGATTCACTACCAGACGGAGGAACTCTGCTGATCGCAGAAGAAAAGGCAGGAAAGGAAAGACACTAAAATATGCTTTAGGGTCTAATTTCTATCCAGTTTGTCATTTAAATAATTAAAACGAAGACGTAAGAGATGTTTGATGTTTATTTGCTTTTCATATACCATTCTCTCTTCTGGTGAACAGTTTGTTGTGAATAATTTCACATGAAATTGCTAAACTATTTTTGTATAAACTAAGTTATGCTGATTTAGTCCAAGAATACTTCATTGTATCAACACAGATTAATCTTGATCACTTACATGACCATTGAGAAATGGTTGTATTTAAGGTTATGCTTATATATGTTTTTGTATGTTTATATATATCTGTCAACCAGTGATAAGTATTTATTCATTTTAGCTAATGATAATGTTTCCCATGGTGAGCCTTCACATTTTGTAATGGAACGTGCGCTTGGAGGTATTTCCATCGCCCAACAAGCTGCTGAAGATTATACTTTCAATGGGCACTGAAGAGGAGAGGGTAGAATGCACTGAGTGTCTACGCTGGCGTCAGAGAGCCTTTACATCTTGCACCGAGGACCGCACTGTAAGGTTCGATGAGGATGCAAATATTTTCTCATGGCCTACAAGTAAGCTGTCCCACAAACCCATCGTCAGCATTTCTGTTCCACTTTTGAACTGTGCGTGTCATTTGCGAGAAAAAAAAAGCGCACAGGTTACTGAATGGCTTTCTACTGGTACATGATACAGGAAATGGCTCGTTACCATATAGGCGGATTTCAGTTTGCGTTGTGAGTTCATATATATTCTTTTGTGCTAATTCATCAATCGTAACCTAATGTTAAGATTATCAGCTGTTTACAATCAGTGCAACAGGATGTTTGACCGTTGTAAATTAATTTTCCGTATGCCTTGAACCATTACTCAAAATCGTTTACAGTAATAGATGCACAACGTTTCGCAAGTCCGTGCACTTCCTTGTACTTTAAAGCGAATGGCATTTAAAGTCAATGTAGACGTATAGGACACATCCTTTTACTGCCTTTTAAAACAGAACTGATATGAAACCCACTTTATATTACAGTAATTCACAAATTGATGAATAGCAGCTGTCTTCTCGTTTCATTGTATTCGTTGAATATCGTCACCTAGAGGTCATGGCTAACCTTCTTCTGCCGATATGGTTGGTTAAAACCTGGGAGATTAGACACTTATAAGCATTTCATGTGAAATGTTTGTCTTTAAAACATCCATTGATGTGTATTTGAGATATATCAACATAGATGTTGTAACAGAGTTTCTGTGTTATAGAAAATTTGTTAAAACGCTGCCTTTTCGGATTTGGAAATGACATATTTATAGGGGTATTCATTTATTTAACACTGAATGTCTGGATGGTGAAGGTTGCGAGTATAATCACCACAGTGCATGTGCGTGGTGATAAGTTGAATGTTTTCAGCAAGATTTGGGATATATCTGTGACTGTAGGGAGTGATCGGTGGCGTCAGGAAAACCCCACCTGACAGAGGTATCTTGGGTAATAGGTCATGAGTAAAAATTGTTTATGATATTACAAATGAATGTTGTAAACGTTAAATAAATCATTATGAAAGACCTGTATAGGCGTCATGTGACTGGCTACGGCTTTTCAGTGCCATAACCAGGCCATGGCTAGACTATGCTAAGCAATCATAATGATCCTGAAGTTGTCTGACCTATTATGTCCTCGAGTTTGTCTAAATGTATCGAGGACATGCCATGGTACAGCAACAGTTGGCCTTATTTTTTAAAAGATTTATTAAGTTAATTTGAACAAGCCGGATTCTGTGACGCGTCCACTTTGTAATAAAATTACAACTATAAGTATAGTAAATTATGTCCACTGAAGTGTTTCTGGGAATCTACATTGTTCACTTTAAAATATCTTTATATTTACACAGGAAATTTATATATTTACACTTTTTCTATTTAGTGATTTATTATATTCCTTGGTTATGTTTCACCTAGCCTTTATCGTATGGTTACAAACTGGATATGTACATTTTATCAATCAAGAATATCGAGATTACACCCAGATTTCGGTCAAGAAAATCTACAAATGAATATGCAGTGGACACTCCGAAGGGTGGGAAAGAAAAGAGGGAGGGCACTTGAAGCAGTGGGCTATGTATTGGTAGAATTCTCATAAAATTTCAACTTGTGAATTCTATCTCATCAGAGCCTATCATGCTCCAGGATCATGTTTAAAGCGTGGCCAGATGTTTAAAGTGTCGCGAAAATCAAAATTATGTAATGCCTGACAGGCGCCACGCTGCCAATTTCATGTGACGGAGCGGATAAACTACATGGGAGACGATGCTGCTTATAGTCGCGGACACTTCACCAGTTGCCTTGTCATGTGGGAAACCAAGGTTGCATGTTACACACTGGTGCTATTATTAATTAGTATTAATTCTGCTTTGTCCTGTACCGCTCCATGACAGTGCCCAAAATATTAAAGCGAAGGAAAGCATATAAAATTTAACAATCAGCGTGCCAGTCCATTGCAAATGCATCTACAACCGTCGGTTTCCATATAAGGTATAAGATTCGTGTAACCAAGGTAAGCATTGTTTGGAATTTTTCCATATGCAAGTGTTAAATATTCCAGGAACTAATGAAACACTAAAATATTAAATATAACTCAATGGACCACTTGTATTATTCCTAAGTAAAATATTAGAAATTAATTGCCCATCTGTGTATTTCCATTTTATCACCCTTTTTCTATATGGGTTTATCCCGATCTTTCGTTCCCTTCGGGCTTGTTTAGCCCGACGTTGGCACAGGACAACAGTGTAGTTGCGTCCATTAATGGTTTTAAGCCTCCCCTGTTTCAGCACTAGACATCGGCATTATATTTTACAGTTCCTAGCTGCTGATCTGTTACTCGGTCAAAAGATCTTTGCTCTTTTGAAAACGTAGGTCTGCCGACCTATGAAGTTTGTTTAGGTTAGCTAAGACATCAGGGTTGCTCTTTGCTGTAATAAGTCCCCAACAGTTTTCAGGCTTATGGTACTTGTCCTTTAGCTCTCGCTGTTTGTCCTAGGGACAGCCATTTGTCATGGCAGTGTTGACAAAACCCACCAGTTAAGGGTAACATCCTTCCCAACGGCAAAAGATTTTATAGGAACTTATCTGTCACTTCGCCATAGTCCACGAAGATTTTCAGTAACTTAAGCTGGCACATCACCAGGCATCGATGCTCAGGTCATGAGGGCCGTCAACTTGACTGACCTTATTTGGAGCATTCGTGTTCCCGTCATGGCCCTCCTTCTGGACCAGGTTGTACCTAGGTCTTTTACGTGCCGTTACATTTTCTCCAAACTCGGCAATTGAATCCTATTTTGTTAAAAGTGTTTTCTGTTGTTCCAAATGCGCCTATTACATTCGTAGTGCGCATGTGGGTATCTTTTCATCTTTTCTGGAATGACATGTCCCTCCACCGGAACATTTTTCGACCCTGAACGTACATTTGACATTTGACAAGATCGTCTTGTCCAGCGGGAACTAATGACCTGTCCCTTCAACGAAACAGTAGCGGGCGTCCCTGCTCGGCCGCCATCGTGTGTGCCTGTAGAAACTTTACCTTTTCCCTCAAGAATTACTTTATTGGGATGCGCCTCCTGTATATCCCGATTACCATGCAGTGCTTTGGTATGCTGTTCAACATTATCAGATCTTTCTTACCGGAGCCTGCCTTATGGATCTCCTATATTTATAACAACCTGGATGTTACTGCTGGCGAGTCATATCGCCACCACGGTCAATGTAAACAGTTGAGTTTCTAAAGCATAAATATATTAACTGGTCAGTTTATGGGACCTTTTGATGAACGTCTCTTAGTTATATTCAAAGATAGTCCTCAATATAAGTCATTTTTCGATCATAAACGTGCACTAAACAAGATTAGGGATGGACGGGCAATACCCAGCCAGGTTAACCCAGGCGGGTAATACAATCCGTCCAATCACTGCAGTTTTAAGTGCAGACGTTTTTACGTGACACTAATTAATGTTAATTCATGGTGTAAATAACGTGTAAATAGTGGCCAACTCTTCTACCTAACAAGTTCATTGTTGACACTGTACATTGTTGACACTGTACAACATTATAAAATTAAATGACAACCAGTGGCCAGTTAATTGCTTCTAAACCCATTGGTGTAACTATACAATCATTTAATATTATCCACTTTCACTGAAGTCCTAAGAATCGTTCATGAAAGAACCATAAAATAATTACATTTATAGAAATTTGAGAGAAATGATGGACTGAGGTACTACAGGTCAACACTCTATCTAAAGACTCATTTTTTTGTTTAATAAGTTTAATTACTGCTATAGGTGTCAATATATTACAATAAAAAATGTATATATTCACATTGTAAAAAAGTACTGAATCGTATTTATCAATGTATCGCCCATGCTATTTCAAGCAATTGCCAATGGTCAGTTGACGTCATTATATTGCCCGTAAACCCTGTAAAACCCATAAAAAAACAGGATTTACAAAAAAAAGTGGGCTGGTAGCTTTAAACCCAGGTTTTTGACCAATTCTGCATGAGGTCGGTGCTCCCCTTGTGGACCCCTTGGTGCCTCCTGGTTATTTATACCCTGCTACGCCACTGGCCTCAAGCATGACCCACGACTCGTACAACCTTATGTGACGCAAAACATTTCACAGGGCTATAACTAATATATATATATATATATATACATATATATATATATATATATATATATATATATATATATATATATATATGAAATGTTCAATTTTCTCAGTTTAGGGTCCAGGTTGTAGTATCAGGGACACATTAATTGCCAAATCCTGTTTCAGGGTCACTTCTTAATGCATTGGGTGCGAGTAGACACATGTAGATCTGTATGATGATGTATTTGATAGAGACGCAACCGGGGAATAGACAACATTTTTATACATACAATTATCAAGATTATATGGACAAATAATTCAAATAAGAATTAACATTCCAGAAGGTCAGCACAGAGTGGTTTGTTTGCTGTTGCATGCATGCACTTTTATCATATTTATTTGAAGGTCAATTGTCTTTATCTGTACAATTAATTTAGTCGTGAGGATTTTTGTCTTCATTTAGTTTTTTTTTTCTTCTTCTTCAGACAGGAAGATTCACCTCATTACCTAAAAGTTCTGTTGTTAAGAGACTAAGAAAGCCTACTAAATTTGATGGCCCTATTCATATGAGAATAGTCCTACCATGTCTGCTTATGCTAGTTCCAAATGTGCGGAACTATAAAAAGAAAATCCCTAGGAAAAGAAAACGTATTGTATCATTTGTATTTTAATTGATATTTGTATCCGCCAAAACGAAGTTTTGTTGATACTATGTTTTTGACATTCCTGATTTTTCCGAAACTTGCATCAATTATCGGGTCACATATGAACTGGTGCCTAACCAATTTGCGTTGACCTCTGACCTTTCCCCTATGACCGGCGTCCATTTGTGGGTCTGTTTCCACACATAAACCCACATATCTCTGGAACCGTTTGACCGATTAGGAAAAAAAATGTAGCCCTTCGATAGCTAATATACACGAAAAATGGTGGCCCCACCTGCAACCATGTTTGCACAGCGTCCGTCTGTTTGTCTGCCGTGGGATAAAATAACTCATAACTCGGCAGTGGTTTCACATATCTGCCTAAAATTTTGCAGGTTTATACATCCTGGGCAGCTTTCTTGATTTTATGACAGGTGGTGCCACCTACATTCTAGTTTACACTGCAGACATCCAAGCTCATATCTCGGGCATTGTTTGACCGATTGGGCCAAAATCTTGCATATGTATAGATCTCACATAGCTCTTTATCATACACATGGGAACGTGAGCAATAAATCAAATTTTCAATGGATATTTTTTCTGTGACCTTACTCCGATCAGAACACCATGCTGGGATATGGTTCACGTTCTTCTTGGCCATTTATATATATACATGTATATGCATTAGCAGTTATTTAATATAGGCTATTTAGGCTTATATAATATATATATATATATATATGGAAGTGCTTATTTCGACTCCCCCAGGGAGTGGAAATAAGGGATGCTTATTTCCACTCCCCCTGGAAGTTTAAATAAAATATACTTATTTCCACACCCTATATATAATAGAAAAGTTAAATATTTGCAAATTAAGAAATTCACTTTCATTAGCCCTGTGGGATGTACAGAATGTAATAGAAGTTGGTTATTTGTCATACCTGTAGGCTGTAATGTCCAACAGTGATGACAATGGTCTTTAATTACTCTAATATGTTTGAATCCTATGGTTCTTTGTAGTTCTAGTTATTCTTTCAGACAAAGTTCACTTATTCTGACATCACAGTCTAGCCACTGAGATTGTTTTGGATAAAATCAGCTAGCGGTCAGATAAATTCATGAAGTTGCAAACCAGAGTGTTTGGTCTTATGCAACTGTCTAAGCTTTACCTGTGAACTAAGCCAAGACATGGCAACACAGTCTGAGCATTGATTAATGATTTAGAGACACAAACTCTAGACTGGCCCTACTGATGAGGTGCTAACCAGCAACTGATAAGGACAAAGCCAGGAAACAAGTTTTGTCAAAACATTTCCCACCCTATTTAAGCTACTCCCATGCCTAATATATAAACCTTTAAAATTCTGAAACAAACTTACTGACAACAATTAACGATTTGCAGAAAAATATACATTTTATTTGTCTTTAAAAATCTGGCCAGAAAATTGAATGTACATGGTAATTTAACCGCAAGTTTTATTCTAGCAGGTCATATATATGTTTTGAATTTATGTTTAATACATTAACAATTTCATTTTTGAAATGCATTACAATGTAAAAACTGAAACCTTTTTTAAGTTTAAATGTTAAACTATATAGGCTATATAGATGAACCTATAATGACTCAATATTATAGAGAGTATAAATAAACTATAATGCACATTCGCAAAAATTCTTTTTTAAAGAAATACTTCTTATACTTCCCAGAATACTTATACACTGCACCAGCCTTTATTATGAGGGGAGGTGGAAAAAAGCATACCTTATTAACACTCCCCCAGGGGGGAGTGGAAATAAGCATTCCTTATTTCCACTCCCGGGGAGTGGAAATAAGGCCTGCCTATATATATATATATATATATATATATATATATATATATATATATATATATATATATAAATATATATATATATATGATTTAAAAGGAAGGTTTTCATTTCCCACTTTTCACCCAAGAATTACCGTGTTTCCGAGATTTCCCGATTTTTTTCCGACTTTTACTATGTACTCTACATACCACATTGTCATATTATCGCTCATATTTCATCTTGACAGAGAATGTTGTTGAACAATTTACAGCTTTGAAATTCATCATCATTTAAATAGTAAGGTATGAAACTTATTGTATCGTGCAACTTCTGCATGGAGCGACTTTACTGTAGAATCTGTCCTGGGTTCATAGTTAACATCCTAAAGACGGCTGCTCTGAACAAAAAGCGGCCTAGCCCGATTTAATCGGACCACAGGCGCTTGAATCGCTATTTGTGTTGATCTTGGTTTAAATAGTGTTCAATTTACCTTAACAACAATCCCCTACCGTTTTATGAGCTTTAAACCATGTTATATCGTTTGCCGGTACTTGTTTATATAATAGATACACAAGGCCGGTCGGACTAAACACCCAAAACACCGGTGTTTTGGGTACCTGAGACGAAACACCACGAAACACCTATTTATCCTCAATGTTAAAGTTTAATTTTGAGTCACTTTGATGAATCATTAAATGTTGATTAAATATATGATGTTTGGACTGAAAATCCCAAGGAAAACTTGTGATAAAGGAGGGTTTCGTCCCGTGATGTGTTCACTGACTATCAAGGCAGCCATTCATGGCTCGCATATGCTGCCCCTTGGCGGTTGCTAAACATATCAAACTTTTTACCGGGAACATGGTGGGAAAACTAAGCATTTGGGTCTCATTTCATTAGGCCCTATTTCAAATTAGTTAAGATAACAAATTATGAATAAGGCGAGCAGAAAAGATAGTATGTATAATGGAAGAATAATTTATTTATCCAGATTCTAATATCCAGTGCCGGCATTTCAGCCACTATGATTTTGGTTACAAAATCCTCCACTAGGTGGTAGCATGAACTCTGTTAAAATGGCTACCACTGTCAACAAATCAACAAGGCAAGACCACTGTACGAAACCCGCTAGTTCATCAAAAGTTCACCCATTCAGGCCCTGAAATTCGGCAGATATTATTAACATTTAATGATTCATCAAAGTGACTCAAAATCAAACTTTAACATTGAGGATAAATAGGTGTTTCGTGGTGTTTCGTCTCAGGTACCCAAAACACCTGTGTTTTGGGTGTTTAGTCCGACCCCACAAGGCCGGCATCCAAGTCTGCGGACGGGTATGCGATAATACAAGAAATCAATTGAAATTCCCAAATATTTCAAAGATTTTCGAGGGAAGAAACTTACAGTGGTTAAATGACCAGTTCTTCTTTCTATAAAAGCATCAACGATTCCAATACACACAGTGTACCCCTTGTAATGAGCTCTTTTTTGTAACTAGTCTGCATCCATTAAGCAGCTGTTACCACAAACAAGGAAATCCCCATGTATCTTGGTCAGCAGTAAGGATCCCCCCCCCTGGAACCTAACACCTGATTGGTTGATAATGATGGAAATAGTAATCTGGGATAAATCTGCCTGTTCGTCGTTTAATGGATACAGACTCGTCCGCAGACTTGGATGCCGGCCTTGTGTATCTATTATATAAACAAGTACCAGCAACGATATAACATGGTTTAAAGCTCATTAAACAGTAGGGGATTGTTGTTAATGTAAATTGAACACCATTTAAACCAAGATCAACACAAATAGCGATTCAAGCGCCTGTGATCGGACTCAATATTATTAGAACTGCCATGCTGTAGGGATATACATCTCCTAGACTCAGATCTGGACTCTGTCTGTAGTTTCATTTCCTTTCCCCTTTTAATTAAAATTAACCTGACCACTGACTATATCTTTGTATAAGGAGTGCAGACACAGTGCAGTGTTGTAAGCAAATACTGTCCTCCGGGTCTGTATATTTTGATGAAATGTAAGGACAGTGAAAGACAAGAAAAGACAATGAATGATCACGTTTGAGTATTAATTACGTCTCAGTTGTAATTTATATTCTACAGTAAGTTGAAAAATATTGGGTGTGATGGGAAATACTAGGGTCGGTGTGTGTGTGTTTTTTTTTTTCATTCTCTTTTAATTCTCTTTTACGATGAGGGTTAAAGAATCATTTGGATAGATCCCAAGAATTAACAAAGAATATTTGGTAACTAGGTAATAATGCCCCTGCCCAATCAATTCTTTTAACATCATCAAAATGGCCCTGCACCACTTCATGGATTTTATTGATTAGTTCTGTCACTGCCTGTGGCTTCCATTTGTTATTCGTCCATTTGTTGGGTACAGCACCCTTTAGCTGTGGTTTGAATATTCCTTCCTCAATCAGTGGGATAAGTACCTTTGTCAGTGCACTTTGTTCCACAGATATAAAGCAAAGCTAGGTAACTGTTTTTGGATATGCATGGACAATTAGCGCAACTAGGTTTTAAATCTTTGTTCATATAATAATGAGGTGATTTGCAAGGAAAGTTACTGGCAGGTCTGTAATAATACTTACAATACCAGTTGAAACACAGGTGAGTATACCTAAGAACTTTATAGTGAGCACTAAACCATGGTCTTTATTAAAGCTATGATAACCATGCTAAACATGACAGAAATTAAATTTAGTTATTTTTGGTTTGATGTGATATAAATGAATAAATAATACTATTTTAAAGAGAAATCGTGAAAAGTAATTAGAGTAATCTACAATTAAATTACCTTTTCAATGTAATTGATAACAATTACAATTACTTTGCTCTAAAACTAAATATAATCAATTACAATAACAATTACATTTTAAAATCTAGCATATTATGATTATTAATTATGATTACCCCAACTCTGATTAATGCCCTTTTCTCAGCAGTGGTTTTGCATATTGGCCTGAAATTTTGCATTTTCATCCATCTTGGGTAGCTTTCTCATACATGAGAATTGTGGCATCACCTACCTTCCCATTTTTGTAGAAAACATTTATGCATTTAACTTAAAAGTAGTTTAATGTATCAGATGGGGATGGATGTATAGCCAGAAATTTTGCATGTTTATATCATTGTCTCAGACCAGACAGATGGCACCATCTACCATTCCATTTTTAACTCAGCTGACTATAAGTCATCTGAGCTATAGTCGTGGTCCTTTGTCCGTCGTCCGTCCGTCTGTTGACAGGGCACGTTTTAAAACTGTTGGACCTACGAATCCGAAATTCTGCATACCATTAGATGTCCCCAAAATCTCCTACCATACCAAAAATTGGGTCATTAGAACTTCGTTCCTTCGAGATATTAAAGAAAAACCTCTGATTTCCATAAAAAAAAGCCATTGTTACACTTCAAGGCTGCCTAATATCAAAACCACTGATCTGTTTTTGATCAGATTTAGTATGCATATTCTTCCATACATTTTCTGTGCACATACCAAAAATTAGGTCAGTATTGGGTATTATTTTGAAGTTATAGGCCCAAATATAATGCAATTTTTTAAAAATCAGGAAATATATTTGCTCACTTAACATGAGAATTGCTGAAGCTGGAGACTTTTTTTTCAGGAATATAACTTTATTTAATCAAGATTCAATTGTTTACCCAAAATTAGATCTGAATTTTGCAAATTGTTCAAGTTATTAGCATAAATAAAAAATCAGTACCTTAAATTTTGTCCAAATTTGGCAGTGGCACATTTTTTCCCTGTAAGTACTGTTGATTTTATTTTCACAGCATATATACATAAGGATTTAATCTTTTAAAATCTGAAATTTCAAAGAAATTGTTTGAAAAGAGTAGCTTTTATTCAAGTTTTCATACACCATGTCAAGTGTTGTTTACATCTGGCCCACCTAGTAGTACAGCCTTCACTTGCATTATGTAACCCACCCCAGGCAGCTTGCCTTGGCCCAGCTTGGCCACTACTAGCAGGCTTCCCCTTTGCCCTGCACTCAGCCCCCCCCCCCAGCTGGTGCATAAACTGGATGAATGTTATAATTTTCTGTATTTTATTTTTTTCTTGGACATGCTACATTTTAGATTTTGTATTGTACCACCAGGGTTACAATGATTAAAGTGCACATTTAATTGTGTCCACAAAGTGATGTATTGCTATGAAAGTGTGGATGTTCATCAGATAAGTAATGCTTTACTTCAGAAGAGTAAAACTTCACCAGGTGTGAAATTGACTATTAATTCCAGTAATTAATTATAGCTGAGATTTTAATTAGCATAATTATATTGTTTGTCCCTCATTCAACCAACAGTGTGTATACTTTATTTGAAAAGATGTTTTTATTTTATCAAATGTACTGAATCTTTTATTTTATTTCGGTGAATAAAATTAAGCATGTTCTGAAAACTCCAATGTGCAAAACGTTTTAATAGGGATTCAAGGAATAATTTTGTAGATGCCATGGTGTTATATATAAACTTAAATGCATTATTCCCTTGAAAGTGAAATGAAGGTATTAGTCCATTCTGTCCACTTGCCTGTCCATCTGCAAATTTTTCATATGCATCACAGTATCTCAAAACTTTTACTGTTTTTCTTCATGACAGTCTTGTCACAGTATTAGTTTGCAATCATATATTGAGAACATTACTATAACCAAGTAGGAGGGCCCTTTCCTCTTAGCTTCTTATATGCTTATATAAATAAAAACATTACAATAGAATATTTTTCATATTTTGCATTTGCAAAAATTTCAAACTTAAGCTGGTTGTCCATTGCCCATGGGTCCTTTGTTTATATTCTGGATTCTCAACATCATTGTTTGGCTAAAACTGAATAAATACCAGACATGCCATTAAAAAATTGCTTGCATAAATAAAATAAATTATAATGTGCCTTATCCATGCCCAGTGCTTCACCATCACCGAACCGTCTTAACCTAGGTAGCCTGGTCATTAATCTATGATAAATATGATTAATATGTTACCACTTAGCACCTAGCATGAATAAATTACTGTAAGGGATCTGTCGCTTACGAAGTGCAGCTGACCGCCGCAGGCGGCAGCACATGCAGTTTAATTGTTTGTGTGACTACAATTTCAGCAAATCTACGTCACAACAAACAAATAAACAGTATATAATTTATTTATAACATAAAAATAAATTATAATGTGCCTTATTTCAGAGTATATCCATAACACCAAAATGAGAAACAAGTAAAAAAGACTAGGCCTGTATGACTTGCCCATCTGAAGATAAAAAAACAGGAAATGTGCAAATAAAAACTAATTACTGTGACAGCATGAACGATGTGTACTCCTTTGGTGCTCTACGGGATACATAATGTTCAAAGAAAACAAATCTAGACTTCCATCTACCAATATGCATAGCTGTGTCAGGATCACATTGGTGCTCAACTGCCCTTGTGGCAGCTGAGGAACGGAAACATTTAGCAGAAAAACCCTGTCCACCAAGGCCTGCAGCAGTAATACTGTCCTGTAAAATCTGACCTACCGTAGCAGCAGAAATAGCAGAGTATGGCTTCCTAAGAGTAAGGAACACTGGGCCCTTCGGCCCTCTCATATGAGATGTTCGGACAATATAAGACTGTAGGCAAAGTACAGGGTCGAGCTGTCTATCAGCACAATGGGGCACAGTAACTGAAAACCCTGATCTATCAGTGTCATTCTTTGTTCCATGGTAAGTAACAGTAAGGGATCCATCGTTGTTAAACTCTAACTAGTCCATGGAAAATAACATGCGCTTAGCATTACCTGACCCTGGGTCAAACTGAACAGCCTTAGGTGCAAGATCAGAGGGTCTAAGCATGTAAGTCATAGCGAGGAGTGTGATTGCTTTCATATGTAGTTGCTTTATTGACAGCTTGTCATTCTATTGCCAAGCTTTGAAGAGATCAGTAAATGGTTCCACTGGGAGCAATTTTACACGTCTACGAGGGACAGTGGTACCTGACTTGATCAAGGCATCCACCAGTCTTCTAATATTATTATCAACAGTAATATCAGGCAACTGATAGGCCACATAGCAGTGAGACAAAGCAGCAAGCATGGATTGTAAAGTGGACCTAGGCCTATCAGACGCATCAGATAGTACACATAGAAAATCTGCTAGGTCTGCCGTTTCCGTTGGTGGGAACACAACCTTGTTTTCCTTGCAAAAGTAAAATTACTTGTTTAAAAGTCTGTTATAAAGCTGTAATGTGGACTGAGACAGACTGAAAGGGAGCTGCACTGCAGCACGTTGTGACCAACCTATGGCAAGTAGCTGATCTTGCCAGAGATTCGACAAGCATACAGGCGCCACCCTGGGTTCTTTAACGGTTCCGGCTGCAGTCCCAGTGGTATTACCCACCGTTTGTTTCTCGGTAGCCTGACAGGCCTGTCTATGCATAAGCTGAGGAGCCTGTGGAACCAAGACTGACTGGGCCACCAGGGGGCGATCAGGGTAGCGTCTGCCTTCTGAGAAACGACTAGGGCCAGCACTCGCGGAATTAGCCAAAACGGGCAGTTTTCAAAGTTGTTGCATCCCCCCCAGTTGGTTTGGGCCAGGGCATCGACAGCCTCGGTTAGAGAATCCCAGTACAGGCTGTTGTATCTGGGGAGCTGAGTTGTTATGAGGGATGCAAACCGGTCTATGTTGTGAGGACCCCACAGTCGGTCTAACATTTGAAATAAGCGAGGGCTCATCATCCAGTCGTAAGTAGTTAGCTTTCGTGATAATAAGTCGGCATGAGTATTTTCTGGACCAGCCAAATGCTTCGCAGAGAGGTCTATCTGATTGTTGTATGCGGCAGCCCATATAGCCTTTGCTACATGTGTCAGTTGTAAACATGGGCCGCCTAAGTGGTTGATGTAGGCAACACTGGAGATATTGTCTTTTAGAACCTGTACAACTTTTCCCTTGAGAAGAGGCATAAAAGTTAGTAAGGCTAACAGTATGGCGAACAGCTCCCTGTAGTTTGACGACTGATGGGTGGTGAATACATCCCATAAGCCGCTTGCCTCCATGTTGTTGCATACAGCCCCCCAGCCGGAGGCTAATCGTCTGTTACAAGTTGTACCTGAATGGACTTGTTGGTTACTGGGCTCCCATTCCAGGAGTTTAGGGCACACAGCCACCAACGAAGATCTGTGCAAGTGGCGGGATTTAGACATAGTCGATCTGTCCATGAGTTTCTTGTAGCAAGCAACCAATACAAATTGCGAAGAAGTAGTTTGGCAGGTAAAATACACAATGTCATACTAATACATTGGCCTGCTATACGTGCTAGTGCCCTAGCAGTTAGCCAACCTTGATTTAAGGCCCTATTTATATCCTTCCTAAGTCTCCTCACCCTATCTTTGGGGATATATATCCAAGTTTTGTTATCATTTGTAACGGTACATATTTTATACCCAAGGAAATTAACCACATGACTCTGAACCAGATTGGATTTTCCCCAGTTTATAAACCAGCCAAGATTCTGTAATACTGTTAGCAGTAAATCTTTGTGTGCGTCAATATTATGACTATCTACCATTAATATGAAGTCATCAGCATAAGCAACAACCCTCAAGTTGTTTTCTCTCAAATATTTAACTACAGGCCTAATACACTTCTGGAAATAAAATGGAGAATCACATAACCCAAAGGGTAAAACCTGCCATACATAGTATTTTCCCCTCCAGGAAAACCCTAAATACTGTTGGTTCTCCCTGAGAACAGGGATATGATAAAAACCATTGCGTATATCAAGTGTGATAAGTTTGTCACGAGGCTTGACAAGTGATCGTACAGTTCTAATATCCTCTTGTTTGAATGAAGGTACATCACAGCACCTGTTTACCTCTCGAAGATCTATAATTAGTCTCAACTGGTTATTTCTCTTCGGCACCACTGAAATGGGAGACACACAAGCAGGTGTAGAGTGAACCTGTCTCACAGCCCCTGATTGCAATAAGCATTCAAGTTCATTGTCAATAAACACACAGTGTTTAGAATCAACAACCCTATTTTGGAATTCAAAATGATGAGGTAATACCCTGAACGGTATTGCAACACCATGTGTTAACCAGCTAATGACTTGTGAAGGCGCCCCAATGTTTTCATAAGCTTTAGCATTTAATGAGTCTGCTGAAAATGGTATACACATAGTCCATGGGCATCAAAATTATCAATGATTCTGCTGGAAACTGTATACACATAGTCCATGGGGGTCAAAAGTAGGCAGCAGTGTTGAGAATCAACAGAAGAAGCTAAAAATCTAAATGTTAACAGCACAGTGTTACCAATCAGTTCTGATCATGGGCGTCCTGCTGGGATGGTCTTGAATATGGAACACCAGAATCTTGGAAGTTCCGGAATGCAGAGGTATTGGCATTGTACTGTCTTGACTGATAACGACCACGATACCCAGGCCTGTAGCCAGAACCTCTGGGACGGCTGTATGACCTCTCTCTGTCATGTGCTTGGTTCTGCAGGATAATGCTGTTTGCTATGTGAAGATTTTCAATTGCCCTAGATGGTAAGGCAGACATATTTTTCTGCAGGGTACGAAAAATTCTGGAGGCTTGCGGATATTGTGAGCGAACAATTAAGTCTGCATACTCATCTTGCAAGGACTGCACATGCGCCAGGTTTATCAGGTATATGTGGTTAAGTTCTTGTTCGAGGGCCTTATCCTTTGGTAGTGTTGCCAAGAGTTTTAATGTAGTTTCAGCATAATGAGCCGACTTACTAATAACATTGAGCAGTGGTTGGTCATTGCGTGGCACTCCTTGTCTACAGTCATGTACCTTATGGTCAGCAGGAAACACAACATGAGCTAGAGAGTCACGTAATGATTTGAACTGTCCTTGCAAATCTTCCTCAGGGTGATTCACTGTACTGTGACCAGGACTGAGGGGGACCCTCAAGCAGTGACAGGGGCAAGAATTATCAGATGCGGCCTGGTGTGGCAAAGCATGTGCTAAAAAAGTCTCACTGTTTATCTGAGTCGAATCAGTACTCACGGGCGGGTTTGGTGCCGGCGCAGTCTCGCCTTCATTTTTATGAACAGCGGCTTGCCCCTCTAGACTTTCAATCCTGGCATTTAGTTTCGACTGTTCGACTTTAAAACACTGGAAGTCACTGAATAATTGACTAACTAACACTTCAATTTTACAAAGTTTTTCATTATCGCCCATCGCAGCTGACCCAAGCGGTGAGGTAGCACCTAGCATGAATAAATTACCGTAAGCGACCTGGCGCTTACGAAGTGCAGCTGACTGCCGCAGGCGGCAGCACATGCAGTTTAATTGTTTGTGTGACTACAATCTGCAATCAGTCTCAACTGACATCCATCTGCACGTTTGTTTTTGGCGAAAATCACACATATCTCAGGAGTTGTTCAGTTTTACAGCTTGAAATGGTGCATGTAGATCCATCTTGAGCAGATTTCCCGAACACATGACTGGTGGCACATTCTACAATCACATATTCGTAAATTACATTGAGGTATTTATCTTAGGAGTGGTTTCACATATCTGCCTGCAATGTTCCATGTCCATTGATCTAGGATGGCATTGTCTTGTACACATGACGGTTGCCACCAGTTTCTCTGGGCTGACACTCTAGGACAGATTTTATGCCTTATTTTATCCACACCTCTGTGATTTGGCAATCAGCTGTAGTCGCTTCTTCTGGTTTCAAATGCAAGTGGATGATTTTAAGGGCAACTGTATAATACTCTCAAAAGTGTTAAATTTTTACTTGCCACTGTTATAATTTTGTCCATAGAATAACAAAATAAAATTTCCCAATAAAAAAAGTCAGCATAGAATTAAGATTAAAAAAATGTTTAAAATCATATTTTAATGTATTCTTTGTAGCTAGTTGCACTTTGTGTCACTAACACGATTATGTATTGTGGAATTTACTATTACAGGTGCAAGTGTACAAATCACAAATGTAAATAACACTAGACTGCCAGGAGTGATTCAAACAAGCTGAAGCAGCCAGATTTGCCATATATGTGTGTGTGTGTGTGTGTGTGTCAAGGTCCAGATCCCAATCTGGACCAACCACCGATTGGTCCAGACCAAATCCCGATCAGGGTTTAGGCTGGACTGAATCCTGATTGGAACTTTAGCTGGACCAGATCCCAATTGGGGTTTAGGCCGCTCTGAAGACCTATCAGGATATGGTCTGGACCAATCCCAGACAAGGACTTGTTCAAACTATTCCACACATGGACCTTCACGCCCTCATTGAAGAACTTGTCACAAAACATCTGTATGATAGGTTCAGGGGCCTCGTCTGAAATGACATGTATACCACAGTGAGAGCCCATGTATAGGGTCCCTTGGCCCCCACAACACAGAAAATCTCAGCCAGAGGGAACAAGTATTACATTTTTTTGGGCCAAGTCAGTCTTGGCATCTCCTAATTGACAGGTATTGTGGCCCAGGTAATGCACTGAGTCCCATGCTCGTGTTTTTGTTGACCCCTGTGATGGCATCCTGAATTTAAATATGCAGTGAGACCAGTTGACCATATGAGAGTTCCCTCTTAGAGGCATGTGATAAAATCCTTGAAAGCTTTCTTGCCTTTTATACCTTTCTCACTAGTGTGGGGCAGTGTTGTGATTCATTGTTCAGTTGGTGGTGTATGATTACATAAGCATCAGTGGGGCCACCATTTGACAACCAGCCTTTCATGACAGTCAAAGAAATGGGAACTCCATAGTTTCAAAGTTATTTGGGCATTCCCTTCATACCCTCTACAGGACTGGTGGTTGCCCATAAGATATTAAAAATGAGGTTGTCTAAGTTGCCCTGTAGTCTTCCCAATGAGGAAATATTTGGTGGATGTGGTTGATGCAATAAAGATAGATGTTCCATTGAGAAACACAGGAGACAAAGGGACTGCTCCTCATCAGGGTGTTTGTAGAGCACAAGCTGGTGGCTTCCCACCACAGGGACACATGAACCTGAAGAAAAGAACTTTATGTCAAGCTTATTTAATGTCAAACTTCAGTTATTGTTCACTGTCACTGACATTATAAGTGTCAGCTTAAGATACCCTATTGATCATTACTAGGTACTGTTATTCAGTTGCACTCATCTGAGCTGAAGCGATCGCTTTATGTCCGGAGTCTGTCTGTCCTTCCCCTAACCAGGCACAAATTGCAAAGGCTGGACCTGGAATCTTCTCACTTGACATGCTGGGAGTTCCATGAAAAATCTACTTGGAAACCTGAAAAAGGTCTCTGTTTCCCATATCCTCTGGGCTGTATGACTCAGAAATACCAGCAAGAATAACTAAAAATTTAAACAAAAGCTCTAGTATCTGGACAACTAGTAAATTTATTGCCATGATTCTTTGCAAGCATATTCATCGTGGAGTTTCATCAGTTCCTGCAACACATCCTTGATTTTTTTTCTCAAATTTTAACACATTTTTAGCTCAGCTGACTTTCAGTCATGCTGAGCTATAGCGATCACTCTTTGTCCGTCGTCCGTCTGTCCGTCCGTCTGTCCGTTAACCTGGCACAAATCGTAACTGCTGGACTTAGAATCTTGTAACTTTACATTCTGAGAGGTCAATGAAAAATCTCCTTGGAAACCAGAAATTAGGTCTCTGTTACCCATATCCTTCGAGCTATGGGGCCCCAAAGTACCCGCAGAAAAGTAAAAAAATTTCATACAAAAACTTGACTGATGGTCATGATTTTTGGCATACATATTGATCATGAGATGTTCCATCAGTTCCTGAGGACTGGTGGCACCACCTGTATTTTTCGATTTTTTACGAATTTTTTTCTCTGTTTTTGATACCTTTAAAAATGTGAACATCTGTTAACAAGGCACAAATCGTAACGACTGGACCTAGAATCTTCATTCTCGACACACTGAGAGACCTATGAAAAGTCTCCATGGAAACCAGAAATTACACTTCCTGCAGACTGGTGGCGCCACCTATATCGTTCAATTTTTTACGAATTTTTTTCTCTATTTTTCAGACCTTTCAAAATGTGAACATCTGTAAACAAGGCACAAATCGTAAAGACTGGACCTAGAATCTTAATTCTTGACACACTGAGAGGTCCATGAAAAATATCCTTGGAAACCAGAAATTAGGTGTCTGTTAACCATATCCTTCGAGCTATGGGGCCCCAAAGTACCCCCCAGAGTAGTAAAAAATTTTATACAAAATCTTCAATATCTCAATAACTACATCACTGATGGTCATGATTTTTGGCATACATATTAATTATGAGATGTTCCATCAGTTCCTGCAGACTGGTGGCACCACCTGTATTGTTCGATTTTTCACGATTTTTTCCTCTATTTTTGAGACCTTTAAGGATGCTGTCATCTGTTAACGTGGCACAAATCGTAATGACTGGACCTAGAATCTTCATTCTCGAAACACTGAGAGACCTATGGAAAGTCTCCATGGAAACCAGTAATTAGGTCTCTGTTACCCATATTCTTTGAGCTATGGGGCCCCAAAGTACCCCCAAGAAAAGTAAAAAATTTCATACAAAAACTTCAATATCTCATTAACTACTTGACTGATGGTCTTGATTTGTGGCATAACTATTGATCATGAGATGTGTCATCACTTCCTGCAGACTGGTGGCGCCACCTACATTGTTTGATTTTTTTTACGATTTCTTCCTCTATTTTTGAGACCTTTAAGGATGCTGTCATCTGTTAACAAGGCACCAATCGTAAAGACTGCACCTTGAATCTTAATTCTTGACACACTGAGAGGTCCGTGAAAAATCTCCTTGGAAACCAGAAATTAGGTCTCTGTTACCCATATCCATCGTGATATGGGGCCCCAAAGTACCCCCCCAGAGTAGTAAAAAATTTCATACAAAAACTTCAATATCTCAATTACTACATCACTGATGGTCATGATTTGTGGCATACATATTGATCAAGAGGTGTTTCATCAGTTCTTGCAGACTGGTGGCACAACCTGTATTTGTTCGGGTTTTTTTTACGATTTTTTCCTCTATTTTTGAGACCTTTAAGGATGCTGTCATCTGTTAGCGTGGCACAAATTGTAACAAATTGACCTAGAATCTTCATTCTCGATACACTGAGAGATCTATGAAAAGTTTCCATGGAAACCAGAAATTAGGTCTCTGTTACCCATATCCTTTGAGCTATGGGGCCCCAAAGTACCCCCCAGAGTAGTCAAAAATTTCATACAAAATCTTCAATATCTCAATAACTACAACATGTTTGGTCATGATTTTCGGCATACATATTGATCATGAGCTGTTCCATCAGTTTCTGCAGACTGGGTGCGCCACCTCTATTTTTTTTCAAATTTTTACAAATTTTTTTTCTCTTTTTTTGAGACCTTTAAAGATGTGGTTATCTGTCAACAGGGTACAAATTGCAACAACTGGACCTAGAAACTTCATTCTTGTCATGCAAGGAGGCCCATGAAGAGTGCCTGTGGAAACTTGAAATTAGGTCTCTGTTACCCATATTCTTCAAGCTATAGGACTCAGAATCCCTCAGAATAATGGACAATTTGATACAAAAGCTGAAGTATCTGAACAACTAATGTGGAGATCACCATGATTCTTTGCATGGATATTGGCCATTAAGTGTTTTTATAGTTTCTGCAGACTGGTGGAGCCACCTGTATTTTTGTATCCTGAAAAACAAAGTTTTGCAGATACTATGTTTTTGACCGGGTTCCTCCGCCGCCGCCACGTTTGTTTCCAGAGAGCTCCTCTGAGAAAAATGGACTGATTTTTCCGAAACTTACACCAATTATCTAGTCACATGTGAACTAGTGCCTAACCAATTTGTGTTGACCTCTGACCTTTCTCCTCTATCCAGCGTCCATTTGTGCATCTGTTTCCACACATAAACCCTCATATCTCAGGAACCGATTGACCAATCAGGAAATAAAATTTAAACAAATGTAGCCCTTGGATTGCTTTATAACATACACAAAAAAGGTGGCGCCACCTGAAACCATGTTTGCACAGTGTCCATCTGTTCATCTGCCTTGGGTTAAAATCACTCATATCTCTGCAGTGAATTGACTAATTCACCTGAAATTCGGCATGCATATACATCCAGGATAGCTTTCTTGATTTTATGACAGATGGCACCACCTACATTCACGTTCAAGCTGATCACATCCAAGCTCATATCTCAGGAACAGTTTGACCGATTGGGCCAAAATTTTGCATGTGTATAGATATCACATAGCTCTTTATCATACGCAAAACTGGTGGCGCCACCTGCAACCATTTTTGCACAGCGTCTGTCTGTTTTCTGCCGTGGGATAATGTCACTCATATCTCGGCAGTGGTTTGACATTTCTGCCTAAAATTTTGCAGTTTTATACATCCTGGATAGCTTTCTTGATTTTATGACAGGTGGCGCCACCTACATTCTAGTTTACGCTGCAGACATCCAAGCTCATGTCTCGGGAACCGTTTGAACGATTGGGCCAAAATTTTGCCTGTGTATAGATCTCACATAGGCCAACTGGAGGGGCCACCTGTAACAATTTTTGCACAGCGTCTGTCTGTTTGTCTGCTGTTGGCTAAAAATCACTCATACACATGTAGTGGTTTGACTTTTCTGCCTAAAATTTTGCATATGTATACAACTTGGACATCTTTCTGGATTTGTGGTAGGTGGCACAACCTACATACACATTTAGGCTGCAGACATCCATGCTAATATGCAACATACCTCACTCTATTTCCCCTTGCCACTCAATCCATGCCTCACTTCAACCGTTCCACTCTGATTTTGGCGGATACACATGGTCACTTGTCGGCTACCCATATTCTAGTTTTTAAAGTTTACACATTTTTTTTTCTATTTTTGAGATATATAAATAAAGACTAAATCTGGGCCTGTTGGTTAATCTGTTTGATGCTTCAGTTGAATGGGTATATACTACCATTCTGATGATAAAATTTCCTTAAGCGAATCTCTTCCCTGTCAGCTGAGCGACATGACCCATGGGTCACTTGTTTTCTCTCTGTTTTTGAGACCTTTCAAGACGTCGTCTCCCATTAACAGGGCATAAATCTTAACTGTTGGTTCTAGAATCTTCTTACTTTACATCCAGGGAGGTACGTGAAAAATACCCTTGAAAACCTGAATTTAAGTCTCTATTACCCATATTCCCTGAGCTATAAGGCTTATAACAACCCCAAGCATAATTGAAAATTTGATACCAAAGTGGGGCACAAATAATAACCATTGGACCCAGAATCTTCTAACTTGACTTTCTAAGAGTTCTTCAAAAGTTCTCCCAAGAAACCTAAAATTGGGTCACTGTGACCTATATTTTCAGAGTTTTGGGGTATGTTTGTACACCCCAGAAATAATGCAAAATACACACAAATTGCCAAATTCCTCAGGAAAGGTTGGTTGGATCGTCAACAAATTTGGTGTGCTTATGGGTCTTGATGAACTTCAGCTAATATGCATATAAACAATGATGTCATATAGATTATCTTAATAAGTCGGCTGTGCAGAGACAAATCGTCAACATGTCAGTCGGCTGAGTGTCATGACCCATGGGTCACTTGTTTGTTTTTTTTTAGCTCAGCTGTCTAAAAGTCATCTGAGCTTTAGCCATGGTCCTTTATCAAGCTCTCCAGCCATCCATTTACAGGGCCCATTTTGTAACTGTTTTTCCTACAATAACAATATTCAGCATCTTGTTAGATGTCCCTAACTTCTCCTACCAAATCTATAACTGGGTCACTGTGACTTTATTCCACTGAGACTTTTTTTACAAGTAAAAGCCTGTTGAAACACTTCGAGAGCGCTTTGTATTAAGACCATGGGTGGTGTTTTGTTTATATATGGCAATATATATCCTATGTACATGTCAGAAATTGAATCAGTATTCTTTTAAAGTTATGACCTGATCACAAGGTACTTTGTCAAAACAGCTGGAAATATGCTTCTCAACATGGAAACTGTTAAAGCTAGAGACCTTTTTTCAAGGATAAAATTTTATGTAATAAAGAAATAACTGTGTTTCAGAAATAAGATAAAAAATTAGGAAATTTTCAAGTTTCAGGTTATTAGCAAAACTGTAAAATCAACACCTTAAATGGTGCCCAGCTTTGACCATAGCACATTTTTTACTGTCAGCACTGCGGAATTAATATTCACATCACATACACAAATGGGTTTACCCTTTAAATATGAAATTTGAATGGAATTTAAAAAAAGTAGATTTTATTAAAGTTTTAAAACAACATGGTGCTCAGATGAGCCTAGCTTCCCCTCTGCCTCCTACCTTCATGAAGTCTATGCAAAATCAGTATGAATGGTTTTCTTTTCTATAATGAATTCATATTTTCTGGACTTCTGCTACATTTGGGATTTGTTTTGTATTAAGTTTTGCATTTAGTGCACATTTAATTAACAGTGTTGTGTTTAAGATAACTTTTTTGCTTTCGGTTCAAGGAATTTGTTGTTGACTTGCAATTCATTATTAAAGTTGAGTGTGCATGTTGTTCCGAATTCCTTGTGGGAAATTCAGTATTAAATTATAGTTGAGATAATATATAGCATACTGAAGTTATTTCTCCCTCATCCAACCGACAGTGTATATATATGATTTGAAAAGGGGGTATTTAATCAATTTTACTGAACCTCTTGTTTTAATTTATAGAATTTATCATGTACATTAAACTTCAAACTCCGATGTACACACATTGTAGGAATAGTGATCAGGGAAAATTCTAGAAGATGCCATATTGTGGCATTATGGGTTTATTTAGTGATTTTATCTTTTAAAAATAAATTTCTTTTTAATTAGTAAACATATTATAATTTTAAAAATAGTAAAATTATTTGGGTATGCATCATTTGACATGACCGAAAAAAGGTAAATAATAATGCTAACTATAATTTTGAATAAACATATATTTGCAGATTTTTTCTTGCAAATTTATTAAATTTATAAAAGAAAAAAATCAATATAATAAAATGTGTTCATTAGATAAAAAACCTATTTTCCTGCCAAAAACGAACATAAACTAAAAATCATTATACCCCTGCCTCAGCAGAAAATGAAATAAAGTTATCAGTCCCTTCTGTCCACCTATCTGTTCATTTGTAAATATTTCAAATACAACACTGTATCTTAAAAGCCTATACTGGTTTATCCATGGCAGTAATGTCAGAGTACTAGTTTAGCAATCATATATTGAGAACTAGAGTATCACCCGATAGCAGGACCATTTCTCTTGGATTTTCAAATTATGCTAATATAAAAAAAATAAAAAAAGAACAAGTTTATTTTGCATTTGCTAAAATTTTCAAAATTTCTGCTGAGCCGTGACCCATTGGTTCCTTGTCCTTGTTGAAATAAGGGCGTTAATACCTGTCTTTCATATGATGTTTATTTATTTTAAATAACTGTGTAAAAATGGTGTGGAAACCTGCCAACTCCGGTTGTAACTTGTAGCGAAATGGGACTAGCAAACATCAGTCCTATTAGACAACTGTCTCAGTAATCCTGTATTTTGCCCCTTCAAAATCAACTAATGTGTTTAAGAAAATATTCCCAACCTCCCGAAACATTTGAACAATAATGGTTATCAGGTTTATAAAAATATCAGTTCCAAGTACTGTAGATCAACATTTTGTTGCCGCACATCGTCTTATGGCCGCACCCCATGTTCGAAAAATACCTGGAAGGCTCCTTAACTGGAGTAAAGAAATAAAAAAAATAAAGATAAAAACTTACTTAATGGCCGCACCCTTTTCTCTCCACGATATATTGCCAGATGGTGTATAGGAACACGGAACGAAAAAAGTTCTTTACTCAAAAGCTAAGCTGCCGCTAGAAACGTTGAAGTGTGCTGATTTGCGGTCAGGCAAACACTTATTCGAAACTGAACATGTTGCAACTGTGCACGTTGTTTGGCTTCGTTAATCAATCTAATGAATTGGTTACACAGCCTGATCAACACAATTATAATAAATGACAATTTGTTCAGTTTATGACGACTCATCCAAGACGAAGTCTAGTAGGGCCACAACATTAATTTAAGACGCATCACTGAACGCCGGAGAATCTTGGGCCTTTAAAATGGCTAATTAAAATTCAGTTGAACATTAAATAAACGACATCAGCGTCGATGATCATACTTCCTTACCACCCTGGGTCCTGCTGATCATAATATATGCCAATTGGTGTCCACACCATCTACCGCCAAAACATGCCATATAAAATGATAACAGAACTAGCGGGCCTAGGGAAACCTTGCGCTTTACCCTGGACAAATAAACTTCAATGGGACATCAGAGCATTGTATAAGCCAATGGTACTCTTTGTGATGACAAACTTGTCTTTAAACTACAACGTCAGTCAATTAAAAGAACGTGACAAAACATTTGAATAACGAATTCCGCGTCAATGTTCACTTAGTCTGTACGCATACTCCCAGGGTCCTGTAGATCATAATTTATGCACAATTGTGCCCGAACTGTCTGCAGCCATATTAAATGATTACAGAACTAGCTGGTTTTGAGGTGATGACCTTTGAGTGCCATCTGTTGACAATATGATGAACGAAGAAGTATCTGAATGCATTTTATTTGCCGAGGAACATATGGTCTTTGGTAGTCTTTTGTTTTCACTTGTTTATTTTAAAAGAAGTGATATGTTCCAGAAATATCTTAAAATAATGTTTTTCAATTGCAGCCTTGCTCAAATTAAGGTAAAACCGTTAGAGTGCATAATTTAGCGAGTGAATATTTATCTTTTTCCAGTCGTGGCGAGAAAAAATGACTGTGGTTAATGACTGAATCAGATAAGTTTGTTAATACATGTAAGCCTGTTTAAATATTAATTTTACATTCGTTAGAAATAAGAAATAAAATTAATTTTCAGACATGCAGTATAATTAAATATAAGTTCTTAGTATTCACTTCCTCCGTCCTATTATCGGCCATTGCCCCTCGGCGGGCTGTCGAGACTTGTATGCATGTTTGATTATAGCGTATCCTGCGTTTTAAAGCCACTTCCCTTGTCGATAAAAAATAGTCAGGATTTAAAGCTTTAAGCTTTATTTTATTGCCGCCGCAGCAAAACGCAGATCTACGGTAAATGCCATCATGACCTATGGGTGACTTGTCATCACGTGCCTCAGAGGAGTGGCTGGTATATTGATGTGCTCTGTTCATCTGTTTGTCCCTTTGTCCATCTGTTCACAGTTTCTATGTGACGACCATATCTCAAAAGTTTTTATTGAAACTGCATGTATTTTAATTTTTTTCATTGGTCACAGTTAAATGATTTTTGGATTTTTTTTCTCCGAACTTTTATATCATATGCATCATGATATCCCAGAATCTATTGTGATATCCATACAAGGTTACTCTTACCTTCATTATCATGAGTAATGTAAAAGAAGCACAGATCTGTGTATGTTAGAAGTAGGGACTCTTTGTTGTAGAAATCCATGCAAAATACTTTTTGGACAGTCATTGTAGACTTGTGTTGATTTATTTGAAAATGTTCTGCGTCTTTGGAATCCTGACATGACCTTATCAAGACCCCTTAATTGACGATAAAATTGCCATGGTAACTTGTTAACCATGAACAATCGGAGCACTTCATACCTGATAATGAAAGCATCTGGTTTCACTAAGTGACTGTTTTCTTATTTGTTACAGGTTTGTTGCAAAATGGATTCAGATAAGTTCATTCTACAAGACCTTGAGACATTTATTAAGGAAGAAAAAGACCAAGAAAATATTATTAGCACACCAAGACAAACTGAAGAACCAAGCATTATTCATGATGAAGAAGACGAATATAAATACAAAGAAGAACATCCCGATAACACATCAACAAGCATTGATCCAGCAACGTGTAATGCATCAATGAAAAACGAGAAGACCGACGAAATTACAATGCATGTAGAAGATGTGATTTCTAATACTCCAAGTGGATCAGATTTGTGTCCCATTAAAACTGAATCTTTAGATGGAGATAACTTACCCCAGAATGACACAGCCTTTCAATGTAGCTTTTGTGGCAAGAGTTCTTCTGAGGAAGAAAGTTTTCTGAAGCACATAGACAGCCACAAAAATGAAAGTATAAAGAACATTAAACATGAAAAATATGATCCCAGTGAAATGAAACAATCCACTGAAAAACCAAGTGCAGGGAAACCATTCAAGTGTGACCAATGTGGTAAATGTTTCACTCGGTCATCCCATCTGTCTAGACATAAAAATGTTCATACAGGAGAGAAACCATTCAAATGCAAACAATGCGGTAAATGTTTCTCCCGATCATCAAACCTGACTCTGCACAACAGACTTCATACTGGAGAGAAACCGTTCATATGTGAGCAATGTGGTAAATGTTTCTCTCAGTTATATAATCTAACTTTGCACAATAGAACTCATACTGGCGAGAAACCATTCAAATGTTTACAATGTGGTAAAGATTTCTCCCATTCGTCTGATCTAACTAAGCACTGTAGAATTCATACTGGAGAGAGACCATTTAAATGTGAAAAGTGCGGTAAATGCTTTGGCCGATCATTTTCATTGAATGTGCACAAAAGAATGCATAATGAAGAGAAACCATCCAAATGAGTTCAGTATGGCAAATGTTTAGCCTAGTCATCAAATATAATTCTGTACAATAGAAATTATCGTGGAGAAAAACTAAACAAGTGCGGAAAATGCGTTAACATCATCTCCCGCCCATCTCTTCCGAATTTGTAGAACAGCAACGATAATGGAGAGGAGCCTTTCAAATGTGAACAGTGTGGTAAAGGTTTCTCCCAATCGACCCATCTGATTGTGACAAATGAATTCATATTAGAGAGAAACCATTCAAATGTGAACAATATGGTAAATGCTTCTTCAAATTATCTCACCTAACTAGTCACAATATAATAAATACCGGTTGAAAACCAATAATGATTAATGTGGCAAATGTTTCATGGGTTCATGGAAACTAACCCTGCATAAACAGACTCATTATTTACAGAAATAGGTGTATGTGAAAATCCTTGCAGTTATCAAAACTGACTAGGCAGAATAAAATTCATATCTTAGAGAAACTGTTCAAATGTGAACAGGAAACTGTTCAATTGGTAACAATTTAACTTTTCCTTTCATCAGACAGATTAAACCATTAAAGGACAATAAGCAGTACATATTAGAACTAGGTGGGTAATGATTCACTGATAAAACTGAACCTTTTCAGATAATATAATGTGTTAAAAAGAAATTTGCTTTAAAAATGTTGAAATTTAGATACTAATGCCAGTAATAGCTAAACAGGTTTTTAAAAAGTGGAAAAGATTTGGTTCCCCTGACGGACAGAGGTCCTCTATATATGGCAGAAGAAAAGGCAGGAAATAAAAAGACGCTTAAACATGCTTTAGGGACTAATTTCTCTCGAGTATGTCATATGATTAGCTAAAACAAAAGCGAAAGAGACGTTTTATGTATATTTACTTATAATATACCGATCTCTCATCTGGTGAAGAGTTTGTTGTTTTTAATAATTTTGATATATTTTGTTGAAACTAAGTTATACTGATTCAGTCGACATATATTTCATTATATCTACACAGACTAATCTTGGTCACCTGACAGACTATTGAAAAGTGGTTGTATAAAAGGTGTTGCTTATATACGTGTTTTTGTGCGTGCTCATATATTTCTATCAACTAGTGATAAATATTTATTCACTTAAGCTAATATATATTTATAATATATAAAAATTATTTTACATGGATTGTAAAACTAGTTTTAATAACTAATACAATGCACTCTCCATGGCTCGGTTGTTGTCGTTCGGTATTCGGTAAAGTTGCAGGAAACTTGAGGATCCGGTGAAAATCACCGACCTTCGCCCGTCCACTACAACCCCACTTATAGCCAAACTGGGATCAAACCCGGGTCGCCAGCAGAGAGAGCCGAGCGTTTACCACTCAGCTATCCTTTAGCTAATGATGATGTTCCCCATAATAAGCCTTCACATTTGGTAATGGAACGCGCGCTTGGAAGTATTTCTTTCACTTACGAGCTACTAAAGATACTTCGATGGCCACAGAAGAGTAAAGGGTATATTGCACTGAATAGTTTATGCATTCATAACGCTATTTTTCCATGAGCAGAGTAAACTGAAGAGAAAAAGATGGAAGGCACGTGACGCAGAGGGCTATGTTTTGGTAGATTTCTCATAAAATTTCAACTCGTCAATTCTACCTCATCATATCTAACTCAGATGTTTGAAGCGTGGCCAAAATAAAATTCTCTAATGCTTCACTAACGCCACGCTGCTAATTTCATGTGAATGAGCTGATAAACTGCATTGGGGTTGTATGATAGTGCAAGGCTGGTCCTCGATGGTGGTAATACTCGCGGACACTATCTGGTACAACCCAGGCGAGTTTATAATCCGCCTGATATCTCTCAGGCGAGTTTAAAATCTGCTTAGGTGAGAATAAAAATAGTGATCTGGTCTAATTTCCTAATATATTATACATTGTAATTGACATATTAAAGATTTTTTCAGTCAGACTTCCAATATTTTAACACTACAGAATCGTTATGTACAGAATACAAGTAATATATTTTTTAATACATGTATATGATAAATTAATAGATAATTTATTTTATATCCAGTCTCCTCTTTTCTCTTTAAAATTTACATGACTAATATTACTAATGCCAGTTTCACCCTAAATTAATATTGACAATCATATTATTATGTAAGCAGCCCACATTATATATCATTAAAATATGCCTTTTACAATACCCATGTAAGTTTCTTATTACTAAGAAGTAATAAGAAGTGATATCGCCTGGCCCCAATACCTTGACCTGACCCGAAAATGTAATACATGTTTCCGCTGGCAGAAACATCCATTGCATGCTTGGGTGATAAAAGCCTTGGACTCGATACATGACCTGTGCTACTCGTGTCATTTCCGCTGAAATATCTGAACCTATCGTAAAAATCTATTGGGACAGGTTCTGCGATGAATTTGGCCCATGGACAGTAACGTCCATCTAACAGAGATATGTCACAGGACATTAAGGTCCGTGTTTGGATTACCTTTGTTTGATTTTCTGTCACGCATGCACAAAATCTGACTTTGGGTGCAGCGGCCTTGTTATTGTAAAAATAAAAGAAAAAGACGGCCAGAGGTCACGCGTTTGTCGGAAAAACTCTGACCCAGATTGGAGGACAGATAACCAAAACATGTCATAAAGAAGACAAAGAGGAAGAAATCTAGCCTGGTTTGATTGGCGATAAAGATTGGATCAATATTGACAAAGTTACGATGAAAATAATAATTTAACGCTTTTTCATGACTTTGACCTTGAACTTTGACCTATTTAGAAATACACATATAGCTTCAAGAAATCATTCAAGTATGCGATACGTGAAGGTTGTGATTCCTGGTAAACTGTGATCTGTAGAATGCTATTAAAATAAAGGCAAGAGCCAGCAAGAAGGCAAAAATTAGGACAACTGACAAACAGACAGACATATTGACCAAGTGACACAAAGCTGGGACCAGTTACTTATAATAAGTTATGCAGAGGACGAAGGTGAAAAAAAGAACCAGTTTGTGAAGATAGGACCAGAATTGACAAAGTTATGAAGAAAATAACATTTTGAAGTGACCAACATTCTGACAAAGTGACACAAAGTTGAGACCAGATGACATGATCAAGTTATGAAGAAACCCCAGAGGAAGTAATAAGCTAAATTTTATGTAATGAAGGTTTACAGCTCCGGAGATATGGCGAAAAATGATATGTTTTAGTGTTTTTATTGCAGCGCCCCCTAGCAGTTATTTTCCAAAAATGAAATATTACCTTTGAGATATAAGTGTATGACATAAGATGTATTAGTTTCAAAAGGATTCCTGCAAAACGGTGGCCTTCGGAATGCTATATGAAAGACACAAGAACCAGCAATAAGGCGAAATTGAGACAACTGACAGCCAAACAGACATACTGATAAAGCGGCACAAGAGACGAGAAGCTAGACTATGTTATGTAGAAGACATACGGGGATGAAGTTTGAGTGCAGCGCCCCCTAGTGGCCGAATCCCGAAAATGAAAAATCAATTTTGAGATATTAGTGTAAAGCATAAGAATAACCACTTTCAAAAGGATTCCTGCAAAACTGTGGCCTGTAGAATGCTATATATGACACAAGAACTAGCAAGAAGGCGAAATCGAGGACAACTGACAGACAGACAGACATACTGACAAAGTGACACAAAGCTGAGACCAGATGACTTGAAAAGATTATGGAGAAGACTCAAAACAAGAAATTAAGCTATAGTTTTGGAGATATTGTCAAAAATGATATGTTTTGAGATATTAACGTAAAATATAAAATGATATGTTTTGAGATATTAGCATAAAATATAAAATTCACCAGTTTCCAGGATTCTTGCAAAACTGTGGCCTGTAAAATACTATATTTAAGACACAGGCACTAGCAAATAGGCGAAATTGAGATTAATTGACAGACCGACAGACATACTGACAAAGTGACACAAAGTTGAGAAAAGATGACAAGACCATGTTATGAAGAAGACACAAAGGAAGAAAATGAGCATAGGTTTGTGAAGATAGAATCAATATTGACAAAGTTATGATGAAAATAAAATTGCGACGTTTTTCGATGATCTTGACCTTAACCTTTGACCTGTGATGACCAAAAACAATAGGCTTCCAGGACCTTTGACTTTCAATCAACCCTGTAAGTTTCAGATCGATTGCTTCAAAAATGAGGCCAGGAAAGTACTGACAAACAAACATCGTGACAAACAAACCCACAAACAGAAATACGTAACTGACCAACTTGCTTGCCGAAATCGAAGAAAAAACACACGTAGACTATGTTTATAGTCCGTTTCATCCCCTCATGTCCACCTGTTTTTTGCTATGAAAATTTTTATTATTTACATTTCAAGGGAAACAATTAAAGTGTAGAGCAGAGGATTAAAGAACCTAATTTTCAACAAGGTAACTAAATACCTAACTTACGCCTTATTTGAGAAACAGAATTTTCTGAAAATATGAGAAATCAGTCTACATTTTACAACATATCAGACCCACTTATGGCGGTCAAGGTCACTGGTCACATGCAAAAACAACCTCAACTGAAAGCTGCTGATTGGATGATCTCATGTAAACACTCTAAAAAATATAACCAGCTAAAACAAAGATGGCTGCTTATGGAGGGACACATAATATCTGCCAGATCATGACAAAGAGACTAAAATGTTGTGAAACATAAACGGGGGATTTACAGTAAAATTCTTAATTGCCATATTAGGTTGTCACTTCCATATACTGTTTTCTTGGAAATTATTGAAAAATATAAACTTATAAGCAAATCATCCACAAAAAACAGGTGGACAGCAGGTGGTGAAATGGACTATAGTAACACGCAAAACCATACTGAGATGGTTCTCAGGTACTGAGACTGTGTGATTGGTTTGTTTCGCCTGTAACCCTTGTATAAAGCATACGTGAACTGACGTGTTGGAACAGGCATAATATTGCTCCTGATAGTGTTCCTGTAATAAGCCTAGATGTTCTGATCTGTGGTTATTTTAGAAACAAGTTACAGTTTATAAGGCTGTACCCTGAGGTATCGCGTAATGCTCGACAATGGTTTTAAATTTAGAATATAGAAGTAAAACGAACTTAAATACAAAGATAATCACACATTCACATATGGACCATAATTTATGACACATAAAATGATAAAAGAATGTATGCCTATAATAGACTATCCAATCACTCGACTAAATTAAAAGGTTTTTAATGTCTTATTTTCATCGGCAATAGACTTATGTAAATGCAGCTAGGAATCGGATACATTACATTCGCTAAGAGTGATTCCGTAATTGCGCTTGTTATACGTATGCGTAGGCCTATAAACGTATATATGTTAATGCAGCATCTTTCGAATGCTCACTCTAGCGATTCAAAACGGTTACGCATGGTATCGGACGAGCGAATGGTAACTGCTGTTTGGGTCTGTGATGGGGAAATCAGAATTTGCTCATATGATCTATAAGAGAAACTTTTACTGCAGGATTACCAAGAATAACATTTATATATGTAGCTGAAATATATATATATATATATATATATATATATATATATAATTTTGCTTTCAATTTTAATTTCCTTTCTTGAACATATTCAAAATTTTTAACTTTGGGTAAAACTCGAAGAATACCTGCACCCATTTTTACTCGATCATGCTGGGGCGCCATATGTTGACGAAATCTTGACACTTAGTGTACGGGTCTGTGGACAAACAAGATTATATTAGTTATATCTAAAAAAAATAAAGAAAAATATATATCTAAAGACGCGAGAGTTATATACCATTTAACTTTTTCTTGTACACTTTTGAAGGATTATTTAAATTAAGAAGAAATGTAAAATGCACCGATACATTTCTTAGTTAACTATAATCTCTTTTACTGGGATATCACCCCACTCACGGGAGAAAAAACCTTTGGTGAACATTGCTGATAATAAAAAAAAACTCTGCAAATGGGCACATTTTCTTAAATCTTAATTCAACGATTATGGTCTACATAGTTTTAAAGGAAAAACAACAATATTTCTGTTGGTGTTTTAATTGTGTATTGTAGAGGGTTTTTTTTCAATGGCCTACTTTACAGTTGTTAACGCAAATTATAAACAAAAGCATAATCTTCTGTAATAAACAGGATCGAGATTTATTGTTCTAGGAAAATAAGGGTTAGGCTATATAATAAAAGGTGTTGTTTTTTAGAGTCATTAATTGTGTCTCCTACGCCGAATCTAGCGGCTCATATCTTGATCTTCCGCCTTAACGTTATGCATGACGTCGATTAGGTCGCCAAGAAAACATTGCATCGTATTAGCTAGGCTTATATTTGAGCATATTTGGTCATTATAGTACACATCAAATATATTGATTACCTACTGTATCGGCCTTATTCTTTTATAAAAGTAAACATTTCTCCTAGTCCTAATTATTCCATGATACAGTCAAACTTTGATAATGCCTGTAATTCTTGGTACAGTGGACTCCTGTGAAACTTAATAATTGGTTTACGCTCCCGAGGCAGCGGAAATCTTGCGCTTCTAAAGAGGCAACTGATTTTCACGCTGCCAGCTTTGACCGTTTATGATATATTTAGACACCAGATGACGGTTCGTTGTCCACTGAAATAAACGTGCGTATGATGTGACAAGCAGCCAATCAGATGCCAATAAACAAACACTCGACAGGCATCCTGGCTCCGCCCATTGCTTCGCTTCAAGCGCCGCTTGATGAGTTTCTGGTCGAATTTAAATTGCTCCCTCTGCATTCTCGCATCATCGACCGATTCGATTTATGACATTATGACTGTGTTAGCGTAGCCATGTATCTGTTGTCTGCAGAATTGAAACCAGCCAGCGAGGTGTGCATGCAGCCTTTGTTGTTACGTTTCGTTTGAATTACAGCTCACCGGCCGAGCATCCTATGTGCCCAAGGTCCTAAGCAAACCACGTCAGGGGCAATTCTCTCTGAGCCTGTGGCCTGTTCAGACGGTTACGCTGGGGGATGAGCTGTCACCCAAAAAGAAATGAATATGATTGGCTCCGTGTACTCCTCGCTTGGCTCTGTCTCCTAGCGCAAGGTCTCATCTGAATGGACAAAAATACAGTGCTCCCCTCTGGTGTTGCAATTCAGGATACGAGGTCATTACAAACAGCGCCTTACAATATAGGTAGTAGCCCTATAGGTAAAGCGCTGTATAAAGAGCGTATAATTAGTTACACACAGCTTAAACAAGATTATTCGATACATCTTTAATTATACTCCCAGAGAGCATTTAAGAGTTTCAGATTTTAAAAAGTTACAATGGCTTTGTATCGTTTCCATCCCGGCAACGGATGTACGGAGGATCGAATAACAGCTGAGAGCAACTTAACAAGTTGAATCAGACATCGTGTACAACTCAGTTCTCCGGCAAGACGCCACTTGTGTGGGGACCGGTTCTTATAAACAATAGCGTTTAATGGGGAGCGGTTCTTAGTAGAATTACCACATATCATTACATCCCCCTCTTCAAAGAAAAACAATAGTATATACACAGGTTCTTGCGCACAGTTCCTGGTATCACATGTTATCAGCTTATGTCCATAATGAACTGTTTAAGTTTCACCTGTAGGTCTTTTTGTTGCCTTTAAATGTCAAATAAAATTATTATCACTTGTTCAGTCTCTGTGTTGTTTTTAAAGCATCCTGCACAAAAAAAAATGGTTAGAGTTTCTCTCTTCAGTTTTAAATACAGTTCTTGTCGATAACATGGGGATAGCAATATTAACGATTAGCTTATCACTTTTCATTTAAAGATAACTTATTGAACTCCGTCTTCTCTTTAAGCAAGTAACGGATTTGTGCGGTAGCTTCAGACAGACTTGGATCAAACTTTTGTACATAGTTTACTGTTCTCAATAGTCTCTGTACACCTTGCCTATTCTCTGGTTCTGGCATCTTCATTACTGCCTTGGCCTTATCTGGATCTACTTTCAATCCATCTGGCGATATGGTGTGACCCATGTAAGCCACTTGATCCAGTCGCAGTTTCAGTTTATCTTTATTCAGCCGAATATTCTCTCGTCTGCATCTCTCTAGCAGTGCTATTAGCTTCCTGTCATGATCTGGTACAGCTTCTTCATCGCTGTCCCCAACACCGTATATTAGTATGTCGATCATCATGTATGGCTTTAACACCATCCAGACCTTCCAGTGCCTCATTCATTCTCCTCTGGAATTCTTCCAGAAACGGTGATAGTCCGAGAGGGTGGCGCTTCAAGCGGTATCTACCCTTTGGTGTTGAGAATATAGTCAGATAGCTACTTTCTTGATCCAGTTCAATGTAGCCATAACTCATTTTTGGCATCAGCCACGGTCAACACGCGAGCCCTTGTCAATTCTGGTAATATATCATTAATAGTCGGAGTTGGATAGTGGTTACGTTTCAAGGCTCGGTTAAACGGTTTAGGATCGATACAAAGTCTCTCCTTCCCATTCGGCTTCCTAACCATCACAAGAGCTGATATCCAGTTTGTGGGTGTGTCCACAGGAACAATAATGTCTTTCTCTGTCAGTCGCTTTTACTCATCCTCGAGTCTGCCTTTTATATCTGCTTGTACCTTTCTGGTTGGCAGTTTGACTGGTGTTACATTTTCATCTATTTCTAAATGTAACTTTCCTTTCAGCTTTCCTTCACCATTGAATACATCACTTTAAATGTGTAGTGTGGTTTCCTTTGGTACTGGTTGTGTAAGGTCTGGTGTGACGTGAACTTATGTCTGATTTTTCTGTTGTTTACATGTGTCAATTTCACTATTGTTCCCTTGTTCAAGTGTTCTTGTTACACATGCACTGTTCACTTTAATCAAAATTCATCATCTGAATTGCTCTAGCACCTAGGATTGGCTGAACATTACCATCTACAACAACAAATTCAATTTTGTACTTTTGTCTAGTCTTAGGATATCTCACATTCAATACCCTTTTCCCTACTGGATGTACCTTCGTTTTATTGAACATAATCAGTATTTGGTTGGTTCCTGTTAGATATTCTAGCTTTGGGTCTTTACAGGTATCTGTATACAACAGTTTGGGTAATACATTTACAGTAGACCCACAATCCAATTGAAACTCTATTTCATGTCCATCGCACATCATAACAGTGTAGAGTCTCTTATCATAGCCTTGTTCTTTTGTAATGTCTTCCTGTTCAACACTTTATCCCGATTCACTCGATCTTATCAATAGATGATGCATCATCAATTCTATGTAGACCACTTTTATTTTGTCTCTTTCTACTGGTTTGTGCCATGTTTGTTTGCCTAGGCCTTTTTCTACAATTACCTTGAAAATGATACTTTTGGGCACATTTTCTACAGGCTTTACCCCATGCTGGACACGATTCTCTTATATGTGCATGTACAGTCCCACAATATCTTCATTCAATGTCTCTTTGGCCTGTTTGTTTGCTGTTAATATCTTACTTTATTTAGGCTTTTGCCATAATTACATGTTTTTGCTAATTTTCTGAGTGTTGCAATATAATGGTCATTATTCTCAATCTGTTCTTGTTCACTGTTACGAAACAATAGCGCTCATATGTTTCATTGGTTTCTCAAACACAATACTCTTCAAATTTCTGTATCAGCATGTCAACATCATTTTTCTCTTCATCACAAGTAAATAATAACCCATCATGAACTTCCAGGGCATCAGGCTAAATACGGGCCAGAAAATGTTGCAGCTCTCAATTGTTTGTCTTGATTTATAAGACCTGTCGCTACTTCATAGTTGTTCCAGACTCTCTTAAACCGTTTCCAGTTTGCTGACACATTGCCTTTTATATCTAGCCTGGAGGAAAATGGAATGTTCATTGTCATGTATGAGCACATGGACTGCAGCTGTTGCGCACTATTACTTGTATTATCGCTCATATCTCCGGTGTTCTGACGGTTCTGACTCATTGTGAAATGGCTGTTTATACACCAGCCTTAGTTCATTTAATATGAATCTCTCCTTTAACTGATGAGGGAAAAGTTATTTCTGGTTCAATTTTCAACTCACGGAATCCTCACGTGAAGGCACGGCGCAATCTTGAACTTTCGACGTCCGAGCGTGATCTGCCAGAATCGTAGCGCAAAAGCCCATATATACACACATATGTTTTACAATTCAATGTTCGGCACTTACTACTAGCTTCTGTTGACCTTCTGACACCATGTATCGTAACCATCCCGGCAACGGGTGTACGGAGGAACGAATTACAGCTAAGAACAACTTAACAAGTTTAATCAGACATCGTTCTCCGGCGTGACGCCACTTGTGTTGGGACCGGTTCTTATAAACAATAGCGTTTGATGGGGAGCGGTTCTTAATAGAATTACCACATATCGTTACAGGCTTGATATGCCTCGGACAGCGTAGACTATCTAATTCTAAACCTCATGTTCAATATTCATCATAATGAAGCACCTTATTATTGTGTGATATTGTAATAATTACATAACTCGTAAGTCTAATTTATCATATAATGTTCCAGATGTAAAAACGCACGGCAGTAAAACTTTTAAATTCCGGAGTGTTTGTGAAATCTACCAATAGCAATCAAAAGAGAAAATAGTAGAAATGTTTTAAAAAAAATGTCACATTTATCTTTTAGAACAGATGGAACCATACGAAAATTGTGAATACACTGTTTAAACAATTTTAGAAAGGTTATTGCTGATTTTTGGGTTGATGTGATGGTTCTTAGCTTTTCTGATTATTAATACCAGATGCAGCCGCCCTCTTGTTAACTGTAATCTTATATAGTATGGTCCACTGTGGAAATAAGTCTTGTAATGGGAAGTCTGTTAGTGCTCCATTTTCATTTCAATAATTTCAGGTACAATGTGGCATGGTGCTCATTTGATGCATGTACTGTGATTTATGTATATGTTTTAGATATTCTTTGATATACTGATGTACTGTGATATATATATATATATATATATATATATATATATATATATATATTAATAATGTAGTTATATATTTTAATTTTTTTTTAATTCCTCATGTACTGTGATAAATATATACATTTTTAATATGTACTATATGTGGTATATGTATTGTTACGAAGACAAATAAATGAGGGGAAAATCCTGGGCCGATCCGGGAGTCGAACCAAGGTCGGTGGCGCACAAGTCCGGCGTCCCAACCGCTTCGCTGGAAAAGCAAGCTTCTCTAGCGAGACAGCTCGGTCCGCTTTTATGTCACCCCGTAACACCCCTCCCCCCTTAAGAGCGTTCTGCTATCAGAAAAAGACTAATTATCCCAGGAGTCACACTTTGGTGAGCTTGTTCCCTGGGCCACAAAGTTTACCGTCATCCCGGACGAGCCCCCATTTTGTTACGAAGACAAATAAATGAGGGGAAAATCCTGGGCCGATCCGGGAGTCGAACCCAGGTCGGTGGCGCACAAGTCCGGCGTCCCAACCGCTTCGCTAGAAAAGCAAGCTTCTTTAGCGAGACAGTTCGGTAACAATATATTGTATACATGTACCGTAAACAATTTAACTGAATAAAATAAATTCATTCATACAGAATAGTTAAATTTAAAAAAAAAATAATTAAAGAAAGTAAAATAAGCGCTTTTTGAAAACATTCCAAAAACACATTTACCCATTTACGGTGTATAATTAACTAGCAAATATTGGAGGCTCCAACGCCTGTGACAGGGTCTCAATTACGACAATACTCCGTTGTTTACCATGATTACGTCCAAGTTTAAGTACAACTGTTGATATGTTATCGCCCTGTTTTCAACTCGATAGAGTCCACATTTACAAGTTTTGCCACCATTTCCCACCGGTTTTCGAAGGTATGGTACCTATACACACTTTCATTGGTTTGTTTTCACGAGGGTTTTGTAAACAACTAACAACATATCCAATTGATTCAATTAAGTCATTGCAATCGTCTAAAAAAAGACCTCTGTCATGGTCAGCTCACACCAAGGCAGCTCGCAATACACCCGATCGCACCTAGGTTAAGTCACGCAAGCGCCTACTCGCATCAAAGCCAACTCATATCATGTCATGGTATATACTTGTACATTGTATAATTTATAAGATACTGTTATAGCCTTTTCGTGGCCCTTAATGATAGTGCAATGGTAATGTAATTATATTAGTTGAATCTTATGTAAATAGTTTATATTAATTTAATAATATTGCAAATGAGTCCTCATGATCACTGGGTAACCCAGCTGTAATTAACTGCATGGTCATATAGGAAGAGTAACAAAATTAAATGTACATATTTTGTTGTCTTAACTTGCAATATTATTTGACATGCCAAGCTGGGGAGACATGTCAGAAGCAAACCCGGGTGGGGGGGGGGGGGGGGTTAAGGGATCTAGACCCTCCCACTCGATCCCTTTATTCAGGTGCAGCCAGTTTTTTTAATGTTTTAGACCATTTCTGCAGCCTGGGTAAGCCCTTGTACAGACAAGGGAATTTTTTTTAAGGCAGCTGATCCAAGTCATCTGAGCTATAGGCATGGTCCTTTGTTCAAAATCCAGCTGGCCGGCCGGCCAGCCATTCAGATGTCCGGATGTCGGTCAATAGATGTTTTAAAAGACCTACAAATAAAAAAAAATTACATATAGTAGTTTATACCCAAAATCTCCTACCATACCAAAAAATGAGTCACTACGACTTTGTTCCTTTGAGATATTAAGGAAAAACATCAATTTCCCATTAAACGCCCATCTTTACTCTTGAAGACTGCATAATATCAAAACCACTGATCTGATATTTATCATATTTAATTTAACTATTCCCCTATATATTTCCTATGTACATACCTCAAATAAGGTCAGTATTGTGTAATTACTTGAAGTAATGTGCCTAAATATAATGTATTTTGTAAAAAAATATCTGGAAAGATATTTGCTGTCATAACATGAGAATTGTTGAAACTATAGACTTTTTGTTCAGTGATATCATTTTATTTAATCAAGATTCAATTGTTTACCTTAAATTATGAATTTTGCACATTTTTTACGCTATTAGCATAAATATAAAATCTGTACCTTAAATTTTGTCAAACTTTGGCCATGCCACTTTTTTTCCAGTAAGTACCATACTTTTGATTTAATTTTCACAGCATACATACATAACGATTTTATCTGTATTAAAATCTCACCTTTGAAAATAAAAGCTAAAAAATTAGGCTAGTTATTGAATTTTGGTTTTGAGTCTCTTATTGTACTCACTGCCATTGCAAAATCCAGCAAACACTTCTGGCCACTGGAGGTAAGCTGTGTCAGGGTACCTGGTTTGTAATTGGTCATAGGGGAGATCCCCTGCTGTGGCAGTTATTCTCATACCCACCCACCCTCCCACCACGTGTTAAGCAATAATTGTTATTGTTTGAACTGTATTTCCTTTATTGTAATCCACTACAATATACAAAACTCTTCTTAAAATAGTTATTTAAGGAGTAATCCAGAAGATGCCATGTGGTAATGAAGTATTGTAAAAGAAATAAATTTTCTTTAAAATAATATTAGGAAATCAATATAAAATTAAACCCATCAGTATGCATAATTTGATAATATATGAGCCAGATTACGGATAAATAGCGGGGAAATTTAAATTAAAAGTTTGAATTCTAATTTAAGTGTTATTTTCAGATATTTATTGTTTTGCAAATTTATAATATTTTGTCTTAAAAAAGAAATACATTTGCGTGCATAATGTGATGTTATCTGACTAAATTATTAATAAATTTATGCAGTTTAGAATTGTGAATCAACTTATATATTCATTTATATATGTTATATTGCAAAGCATCAAATTTATAAATTGACCAAAGCAATGAGTATATTTAGCATTGGCACAATTTGCGAAAATTCAGCTGAGCGACTTGACCCATGGGTCCCTTGTTTATGTTTGGTCATTAGTGCTCCTACATTGGACCGCTCCTTTTCCTAAATGCTGGATCAACCATAAATGCATGTACATCTTGTTCAAGAGCATGACGTTCTCTTTCCTGAACAATCTGTTTCATGAGGGTCTATTATGCTACGCAAAAGAGTAAATGAAAATATTATCACTCTACTCTCCTTCCCCCAGATTCAGCAACAACAGTTCTGTTTGCAGAACACGTACATTATACCCATCTGTCATGGGGAAAATAGAATAGCCACCAAGGTAATGATATTATACCAGTATTTTAATACGAAATCAAACAAAACCAAAATTCAAATAATACACAAATGAGATCTCAGACATACTCTTGAGGCATATAGGCCTTTAGATTCTGCTTATATCACCAATTAAGTCCAGTTTGTGAAATTACGTGAGCTTATATCAACAGTAAAGTCCAGTATATAAAATTATGTCACCGGTCCACACACACATCCTGGATAGCCTGTTTGAGCCTTTCACAACCCTAAAGACACTGATGACTTGTGGCATCTCCTGGGATGGCAACGACAATTTTCTTGCTAGCGGTCGAGACCAATCCTGATAACGATCCCTGTAGACAATTCAAGGATCCAAAGTTTTGATACTAATAATCCTCACGGCGAGCATATTCGTTTTATTATTGGCCTAAATCTTAACTACCTGGTTCGAGAACTTGTACCCTCCATCAATAATATAATGTACGTGTCGCCATACATGATATACGATATACATTTACCTATCTACACAATTATAGCATTTTCTTCGTGACATTCATAATTCACTACTAGTCTTTACAATACAACAGTATTGTTACTGAACAGACTCATATATGGTTCATGCTCTGGTCAAACTTTCCAGGACATCCAACAAAATTTTATTAATAAATGTCATTGGTTAACATAATGCACGCATGTAGCACAATTTACTAAAACATCAGCATTGACATACCTTTTGACCAGGTTATATTAACATCAGCTAGAGCTAGGTTCCACTGCTGTGGCATACCAGTATACATGAAGTTCAGCTCTGATCGAGTGTAATGCGTAAAATACTGGTTATTCCCGGCCTCCTAGCGACTAAAGCCATATTCACTGAAGCATAACACTTTGCGGGCTAACAGGTGGTTGACTGACCAAACTGACCCTATTCACCACAGTTCCGGCCGAATGTATTCTGTTCACTGCAGTTAGGACCATTTATTTCTAAAATAATACTTCAGTACTGTTCGGGCTGCCTATATCACATTCACTATGGCTGGAACCGATTATAATACTATAATCACCTTTAACCATGTCAACAAATATTACTAAAATTACATCTATACTCTTGAGAATATTATTAAGATTTCTTATTTAAAACTTTGTTATAATTTTGGTTATCATTGTGGCTATTCATTTTTTTCCATGACAAATGTAAACACTGTTTGTCATGTCAACAAATATTACTAAAATTACATCTCCTGACACCATTCATTTACCACACATGAAAAATATTGAAGCAAATGATAAAATTTGAGTCTTCAAGAATTGCAGGACACTTTCGTTAGGAAAATATATCTATCATCACCCTTTATTAGCTTATTAACGCAAACAACCAACCCCACCCCCACTCTATTAATTTACTAGGTGGATGTACCCAAAAAGTTGTTTAATAACTTCATATGGATTGTCATACATTTATATCTCGTTTTCAGTTCTTACCACAATATATAGTATTCATTACTAATTGTTCCCAAACATAACACAAATCTTTGCACCTCATTCTTTTAATATAAGTGCTGCACACTTGACTTGTTTGAAACAAAAGCTTATGTTGAAAACAAATACTTATGTTGAGTAAACTCGAGTTTGCTATGATTTTAGCAGATGGAAATTCAAATAATACCACCTTCTAATGTAAGCACTATTCTATTCTGCCAGTGATGATGGTTTTCCATCACACCACTTCCTAACAGCGGATGCTATGTTTCTTAATGTTTCTTGTTTATATCCTGTAACGCCATTTATTGATTTTCAGAGACATTCTTACTCAAATTTACACCATTCCCCAACAGCGGATGCTTTGGTGAATGAAGCCTCTTCTGTTCTGTTAAGTGTTTCAATTAGCATCTAGTAAAAGCAGTTGTATATATCTTACAACTAAAATTATCCCTGCATATTAGGTCCGTTCCTTGGTCATTACACTTTTAACACAAGTTTGGAAAGCTGTAAGTTTCTATTACTATATCATTAATTTTATCGTATCTCTGGTGTTCAAGCATTGCTGATACAAACAGTTCATTAACAGGGATAAAAAAGAATTTAATCTGCTGATCATTGTCTTTCTGTCATCCTATGAGGGGCATTTGTGTTTGACTTTATCCAATACTGCATGGCTCACATTTCATACTAACCTAACAATACTCAATAAAATTTTGACCAACTACCAATGAGTGATGCTTAAGAAAATATGAGAGTTGAAACTTTAGTTTACCAGTTCAGATAAATTCAGTAGAGCCTGTTAACTTCAATTCTAATTCGTTTCATTTTCATTTGTTTTTCAATGTTATCCCAATTCAGTTCAGAATTGACCTGGGCACACCTGGTACCTGACTATATAATCATCAGCAGTATTATTTGACACATGTCCTGCAAATTCCTTTTTAATCATATTTGGCACAATGATGATTTTTATGATTATTCTTGTCCTTGTTTACAAGGTGGTGGTGAAAAAGACCATGAACGTTCACCAAGATTAGGTAAAATGGAGGAGTTCATAAAGCAAGAAAAAGAAGATGATTACTTTGAATGTGATACAGATTCTGGGGTGCTCTGCAAAGAGGAAGCTTCAGATAACAACAGTGAAGAAAATTTAATTGAGAACATAACTGTCTCCAGTGACCTAGACCTAGAAAATAGAAACATTAAGGAGGGCATCAATAAAGATAACTTAGTAGGAGGTATGAACATTAAAAAGGAAGATGATGAGTTGCCTATGTATGGTCAACAAATAGAATCTATAGATCACATTGATAATATTTCAGTGCATGTTTCAACTGTGATATCTGATGGAAGCGAGAGGGCCGTGGACCAGGGTTTCTTTAAGACGGAATATAATGATGCAGAAAGCATGGATGACGAAATTAGACAAAATTTTTTTCCTTCAGAGCCAGATTTGATTACCCACCCTGGAAAATGTGATCTCAGGTTACAACAAATGCCAAATGTAAAACCATACCCATGTGAGCACTGTGGAAAATATTTCTCTCAAAAGAGAACTTTGAAAGTACATTATAGGACGCACACTGGAGAAAAACCATACAAATGTGAGCACTGTGGAAAATGTTTCACTACTAGGCCTGATCTAATCATCCATACTCGGACTCACACTGGAGAAAAACCTTACAAATGTGTGTATTGTGAAAAACGTTTTACCACCAAGCATGAACTGACACTTCATACCCGTACACACACTGGAGAGAAACCATGCATATGCAAGTATTGTGGAAGAGGTTTCACGATGTCAAGTCAACTTCAAAGTCACATCATGACACATACTGGAGATAGACCATTTTTCTGCGAGCATTGTGGTAAAAATTTCTCTCGTAAGTCATATTTGAAAATACACATAATGACACACACTGGAGAAAAACGATATCACTGTAAGCATTGTGAGAAAAGTTTCATCACAAAATATGAATTAACCAAACATAATCGGATACACACTGGAGAGAAACCATACAACTGCGAATGGTGTGGAAAATGTTTCAACAGTAATTATGAACTGAATGTTCACTTGAGAACACATACTGGGGAAAAACCTTTTAAATGTGAACACTGTGGAAAAAATTTCTCTCAGAATGGTCATATGAAAAGACATGTACAGATGCATCATGGTGAAACCCTTGTTTGTGTCAGCACTGGATAAAACATTAAAGCTGGTAGTTAGTACATGTAGGTACTGATAAGCACGACTGACCGGTCGAATGGTGTTGCACAGACTAGCTGACACAACACAGGGTGAGCGACTCATTGTTATAGATCTATACAGGTTTTATGTGCATGAGGTCATATTATCGCTCCTCATTGAAAACACAAAGAAATCAATTGACAATATCTGTTTATAGAATTATCAGTTAACATTCTAGTTATATATTCTAAGAACTAAATGTAATACAAGTAGTGTTGTTAAAGTATCAACCATGACAGAGTATATCAATGACTCAACATTAAAAAGATATAACAACACTCTTTTGCGTTAACTTATTTCTTTTACACGTCTCGCATGGAAATCCTCAGAACTTCGGAAATATTACTACAATTATAATCGACTTCTGCTGTGCGACCTGTGCGAGTCCTATTGTAGCTAACACAATTTCCTTCTGATTATGTCATCCTCGTATTTTCTCATCCTAACTGCACCATGGTCTCATTCTAGACTATGGTACAGCAGCACTTAATGACCACCACAAACGCTGTCATATCATAGTCATTGCTGTCCTCCTACCTCAAGTTCTCTAGCCGTGGACTGTTCTCGCGTGAATTTGTTCATCTGCTGACTCGATACTCGACAGGCGACTGCCCAGATAGCGACATCTCCTGTCTGCCTGGTGCCAGTTACTTGCTTCGTGTTCTAATGTTGTAACACGAAGGAACACATCGGCCGTTATTGCGTCGTCCACAGAAGTAACCATCGCTAAATCCAACAAGGCAAATGACTGCTGCACAGAAAACACATTTATGTGAAACATCGAAATACCAGTGGACATGCTAAACATCGCTATTTATGCTTTTAGTGATTGTTGACGACTAGTTGGGGATTGCAAATTGTAATTTAACGACAAGTTTCCCTTGGAATTACAGCGCATAGGTACTTGCGACACACGGGCATTTATTGCACGAAAACTACCCGAACGGTTTTTTTCCAGTGTTCGCCTCGAGTTCGCATATGTAGTGCGATGCGAAAAATAGTCAATTTATTTCTCATCTGTAACAATTTAGTTTCATAGGTCGCAAACCCCTCACGCAGTGGTCTCCCATTCCATGCACTTTCGGACTCACATAATCAAAATTTAGGAAGTTTCATCACGAATTCGAGACACGATGATTCTGTGATCATATGGGCGGGGAAATATCACAGGAACATTTTGAACATATTCACTGAAGATTCTAGCGACAAGAGACCCCTGTGACTGACGTCAACATATTAAGGACAATACGAACAAAACGAGAAATTTAGGAAACTCCCTCGCGAATGCCGTCATCAATTAGTCACCAACAGTTGCAGCCCAAAAAGCTACTGGCTTTATCGTATGTACACAGCATACTGGACAGTTGGTAAGTGTCCAGTTCCGCAGTCAGTACAAATCTGCCACTGCCCAGACATCTGGCAGCATCATTATACTTCGACCCTGACACTACCAGGGTGACACGGATGGGCTGCCCAGTAATACTGATAGGATCATGCTGTGATACATAAATTTACATTCTGTTACAGCAATTAATTGAAATCTGTGTATCCCCATGTAACTGACCCATTATACAAAAACAACTTTATGAAATTAAATGAAACTTTACATCCGCATGGAATGTAACCTAAAGATTAAACATGTAGAAAATAGTATTAAAATAACATAAAGCTATTACTTACTGTAAAGGTTATTACAAAGTTTAGTACTTCAACAGTAAAGAAATCCACTTAAATCATAATTACAGCACCACTAGATAAGATACAAGGATATAAACAGAGTTAATTAAAGTTATAGGAGTCTAGCAATGTTCTAAATATGAAGCTAATATGTATAATACTGGGTAATTTGTAGAGGAATTATTATGGTCCAACAAACACACTAGGGTTGTCTGTCCAGTGGGTTGACCATATGGTGTTACACAAAGGAACAGATTGGCCCACAGCATGGTTCTGCACATATAAAGTTTATGGTACACTTTGAACATATACAATTAATTAGTATCACTTAATTAAGTTCCACCATAATATATCAGCCACAACGGAAATATCAATTGCATCTTGTTAGCTATAATTAAATGCCCTAGTTCTATACATTCAATTTATTGACGAGCTTGATCAGTTGAACAAGTGAATATCCTATACATTACTACAACAGTAAATTCTCGCTTAAGGACCAATCGATATAGCGACCGTTTCGAAATAACGACCACATGTTTATGGTCCAGATTATTTTTGCTCTTTATATTATGTATTAAGACGGGTAATATTAATCATAACTCATACGATGAATCATAATTATATTTATTATAATTTACTTTCCATATGTGCTCAGTCATGAATTTCTTATCTTTTCCAGAGTGATCTTAACTCTTAAATCAATTTTGCTAAATTACATTTTTACAAAATAGGCCGTGTGATGAAAGTAAAAAAAACTTTTAAAAGTTATTCCAAAGATTAAGAACCAGCTACAGGGTGGTCTCAGAATCTTTATAACTTACGAGGTATGGTCTATACGGACTGTCAGGTCAAAGAAATTTCAGTTAGACAACCAACTCAGAAATGCAACCACTTTATCGAGGTTTTGTTGGTTATTGGCTGAATAAACAATGTTATCCTAATTTTATGTCTAATGATGTCCACAAAAATGGATTTACATAACCTTGTGAAAAGTTAGTTACTTACCTTAGAGGGCTCATTGCAAATCATACTTTTATATTTCAAAGAATGCAGGCCCAGCAGAACCTATGCACCTTTTAGCATTTTGACTTCATGACATAATAATGGTCTTTGTTGGCTACATATATCGTGGCAGTCCTTGTACTCTCGTTCTAGTTCATGACCGTTTAGGCTGAACTCCATGAGCGCTGTAATTTATAATATATTTCGTCATTTAACCCATTTGTAAACAGACAATTGATTCATGTTGTGTCTTAAATATGTTAGCATTGAAATTAGTGGAAATATTTTTTTTACTGGGAGATGTTTAGGCAAATATCCAATATAATATATATTTTACCGCCCTCCCATACTAATATTTTACTTGTGCATGGTTATCGTGAGGGAAGTATAAATTTGATTCCCGGCTTCAGATCGAGGAATGTAACATTAATCACATCTTGGCCATAACTTTCAATTGATATAGAATCGGTTATCTTCTAAATTTACAGAAGTTGAATAAGGAGGAGGAGTATGATAAACCGAGTGAAATCTATATAATTAAAAAAAAATAAATAAATACTTTTTTCAGATGTGATACCCAATTATTATCAGGTAGTACACGAATTTATACGATTGGACATTTAATATGGACCCCAGACTCCCCCTTTGGAATCACGCCCGCAAATTTTTAAATACATGTGTTATGATAACATAAAGAGGATGAGTTGATCCTCCTTAAAAATATTATATATAGTTCATTTATATTGCTACCATGAATTATGATTTGTTAAGTTTAAAATAAAGTTTTACCAGCATATGTGTCTGATCCACATGTAGTTGTCATAGTAACCAATTACCAACACCGGACACTTTCCACCAAAGCAATCATGGTTCTTTGAACCTTCAAACATACACTCCCAAAACAATATGGTTACAGATTGATCAGACTATATTTTAGGCTTCAAAACATGGTCTTACTCAGGATAGTGAAGATACATACATTTCCAAAGTAAAATGGTTTTAATATTGATCACTGAGAACCATAGGCTTCAAAACATGTTTCTAAGGATAATTAGATTTAAAAAAAATTTTATTATATATTTTAGTACTAAGGTAGGACACACACCTTGAGACAATTGTTCAATATTCATGTACGTATTAATACATGTAAGTATATTGCATGATTGCCCTTGACATGTTTATTCTCCATTGATTAAATATCCATAACTTTTCTTTTAAACGTTTAGTTTGGTAACCGTAAAATTAATTGATTCCCAAAACGTCCATTTTAAGCTTTCCTCAACAGGCAGGTGTATTTATACATCCCATTAGATCATATAACGATAGATAGTATCAACCGGCTGTTAAAAAAGGCTTGGTTTTAGGGGCAGAGAGTCGGCTTCCCCTATATTCGCCCTAAAATCCGGGAAATGGAAAATTAAACGTTTTATACTAAAATGAGCGCTGAAATTACCAACACACCGCATTATAACCGTCTGTGTTTTCCAAAATTTTCTTCCTTGTGGAAGGGGAGTACCATGCATTCTGAAACCCTCTCTATATTTGAGCCTCTCTATATTTCTATAATTATGCATTTGCCCCTCGGAAATTAACGCCACTACTGCATGGTCCTGCAGACTGAAATAAAAATCCTGCAACTATTTGGGATGTTACTTGGGACTGAACATCATCCAATTGTTTGCTGGAGTTTTGGCCAGATGACTAATTCTGCGACCATTCGGTGACTAGTCGCAGACGTAGCTTGTAGGTGTGATATGTGACGTCGCCCCATGTTACCTTGTTTTGATCGACTGAAAAGGAAGATGAATTGATGACGATGTGGAATCAAAAACCGTGTCCGTATAACCAGGCTTCGCTCAAATACCCCGACCGAAACCATAAACTAAGGGCATTTTGCGTTGTATAGGCGTTGTATTTTGCTCTCCTGATAAATTGTGTCTGATATTTTGATAGTTTTTATCAATTATTTTTGTAGTTACACAAATTTATCATCTCTAAATTAAATAACAAAAGAGGAAACACCGTGATCTTGAGTATCGCTGAACGTCCGTTCGCGAACGACAGTCGCAGACTGTCGGCTACCGGTGGCAGACTGTCTGCGACTGGTCGCCAATTGTCAGTCGCAAGCAGTCGCAGACGATCGCCGGCTGTCGGCGACTGGTCGCTGATAAAAATCGCCAGTGGGCGCCAGGCTTGTCCGCCCAAGAGAGGAGTCCGCAGCCCGGGGTTTCACCGTAATATAAATCTCCAACATATCCTCGTTTTTTCCGAACGTTACAGTTTTATCGCATTAAAAATAATGCATAAAGAAATAAAGTTGAAATGAGCATGGCACTCCTTTAAGATTATATTGATCATTTCCAAACTTACCAGAAAACAATGTTGATAAAGTAACCATGGAGCATTTCAAGATTTCTTTGATCTTCTTACGAATACTAAAGCAACTGGCCGAGAGTGGTCTTTAATATCAATTTATCTCATCCTACAAAGGAACAATTTAATCCAATTTTGTAGGCGTTTTTTCACGTCAAAATGCAATCGGTTCCATTATCAATTAATCTCTGACAGCTTTCACCAAACTACGAAATGACTGTCAATCACCCAGACAATGGATGCTTCATTTCATACAACTGGGCGCCTTTGCGTTATTTTGCTTCACAATACAACCCATATCAGTTCCATTCTATCTGGTATTAATCCAGTTTCCCATAATAAGGACAAGGAAAAGAGTCCCCATTGAAATTATTGTGTGCGTGACCTCGTGTGTGTTTGTGTGTGTGATGTTGTACAAATTTAGGTTGGGATGAAACATTTAATATGAACGATAGGAAATAACAGAAGCTCCAAAAAATCTCTTCTGATGGATGTACTTCGAAAAAAAGCCACCAGGGGGCACACGTTTCTGAAGTACCATTTACATTCTGATGAAATAATCTGGTATCTTTATGTAGATGGAAATTCAAATTCGACCGGTGCTTTCTAGCCACAATAGTCAATGTCCCCAACAACATTTCCTTGAAGACTATCCATATCTGTGCTAAATATTTTTAAAGCAAATAATTATAAGCAACAGAAAACTTTTGATCATAAGTAAACACTGGGTTGAGGGTCACAAACTGTTAAGTAACCCTTTTCTAGCATCAACAACGTCATCAGTAAAATAAGGACGAACAGATAACGATAAATACAGGAGGACGACAATTTACCTTTTTTTTCTTAATATGCCTGAAATTCCGATCTTATCATACTTCTTTGATACATCCCTGTTATTCTATAGTGAGGTATAATCAACATCACTGATGACTGAGTTCATGTACATCCAGATTCACAAATGTATGGAATTATTAAATTCTTGGAATATTTAGTAATTTCAGATAAAAAATCAGCATATCCCAGTTAATTAGAATTGAGGTAAATTTGATAAACCTTGAATAAAGCATGATGCTCTGATCTCAAATATAGCGAATATAAGTCACTCTCTGGCTGTACCGAAAAGTATTATGTAATGCTCGACAGTGGTTTTAAGATCAAGAATATAGATGAAAAAGGAACTTTAATAACATGATAATCACACATTCTCTAGGTCTGTGAATTTTGAGGGCCTTAGAATCGATTAAATTATCGATTCTTTACCTTCGATTCAAATATCGATTCAATTCCTACTTTAGTATAGCATAATCCAGACTTTTAAAGATGGATGTTAGTAAATTTCTACTCTGTTTGTTTCCGTATTATATATGTTTCTATGCGAGTGGAGTGGTCCACCAGGGAACGTTGAATGTAGATTCAGGCCACATACACGTTAAAGAGCTTCAACATCGCGAACTGCTGCGTCGCATTTGAGAGCTCACAGAGGACTTCGGATGGTACATGCTAAAAATAATAATCGAAATGAATCGAATCAGAGGTTAATAATCGATTACGAACCTGCATTTCACTTCATCGATTCTTCAATGCATTGTCATACTCCGAACATTCACATATAGGTCATAACTCATAAAATGAGAATGGGAAATGAAATATGCACATGCATACCTTAGACTCTCAAAACACTCGACTCAAATAAACCGGTTTTTAATGTCTCATTTTTAATGACAATAGAACCAGCTATCGTGACGTCATCAAGCATCAGTTCCAAACAGTCGGTGCTGCATAAGGACAGTATACCATAAACCCGTTTGTAGTACGTTTGCGTATGCATTTATGAATCGGACAGTAAATTCTTTTTGTGTGATTCCATGTATGCGCATGCTAGTGTCTGGGTCTGTCACATCGACAAAAAATATGGTACTTGTTATATCTAAAAATAGTAAAGAAAACAGATGTCAACTCCAAACGCGCGAGCATTACTTATGCTGAATTTTTCTGGTGCATTTGTCATCAAACTGAGATACAGGCCTATAGTTTTCTCCCCTCAGGCATTATTTTTTCTCCTTCATGCCAACGTGAATACGAGAAAAGTTACAAGTCCACAGCTTGTAAATATCAATTTTGTCCTTATTCTATAGCCTCTGACCATGAATTCAAAAAATTGCGATTTGTTGTCAATGTAAATGTCATAGCGATATTAGTTACTTCAACAGACGTATGTATCGATCAATGCCTAATTAAAGAAAAATCTATTTCAATGTCTGAAATATAGGCCTATATATTATTTCGGTTATGCTTGTTCGATGACATGACTGAGCAAATCATACATAACTAGCTTCAAAATAACAAATGCTGTTCCTTGGTTAGTGTTCTGATCTGTTAAGTTTCTTCTCGACATTTATAACTAACGATATGATTTAATTACTAGTACACGTATGATTTAGGCTAAGCGCCGGCCATTTTCACAATTCTTTCTCGGACACTCAAAAATTCTTACCTATAAACATATATAACCCTCTACGGGTATAAAACCCTATGCGGGGATAAGCGTACTTAGGATGGAGAAACATTAGTTATCAATAACACCCCCCCCCCCCCGGCGGGAATTTATACAAAGCTATTCGGAAAATTGGCATATTACTTGAACCTTAATTTGTGACTTCTTGTCTAAACATTATTTAATAAAAAAAAGGAAAATAACAATTTTTCATTTAGGTTTAACCAATAACAGTATACGACTGACAAATAATGCATGTTCAAACGCCTGTGATACGTTTAATTCTCATTTATGACAATTCTCCGTGTTTTAGCATCGTTACGTCCAAGTTTAAGTACAACGGTTGATCCAATATCGCCCATATTTTAAGTCGACGGATTCCACAGCTTACTAATTGTGCCCCCCATTTCCTCCGTTTTTCGAAGGTATGGCACTTATACGAATTTTTCTTGTTTTATTTCATAAGCGTTTAGTAAAAAGCTAAAATCAGAATGCTTCAATTAAGTTATTGCAGTCATCTGAAGAAGGCCTCTGTTATAGTCAGCTCGCTCCAACGCGGCTCGCAAGACCAACTCGCACCTGCAGTGGGTGAAGTCGTGCAAGCGCCTACTCCCACATGTAGAAGCCAACACGTCGCTTCATCACGTGTTTGTTCATTGTATTAAAATACAGTAATAGCCCTATTGGGGTACTTTTGGCTGAGAGATAAAAAAAATATTTAACTCGAGATGTCGAGATAACTCATAAAATTTCGCAAAAAAAAAAAAAAAAAAATGGGGGGAAGCAAAAAAAAAATAAAAAATAAAGGTAACCCTAGCTGGGAATGGGTCTTACAACGCCACTTATAAACAATTTATCTTCCTCGTTCACAAGGTACTCGAGCAAGTGTTAACATACAGGTAAAAACATGTAACCAAGTTATTGAATGATCCCTAGTTGATGTTCATTAGAGCATGTTAAGCAATGTGGTATTTGTCATTTACAGAACTCTGTACTCTCTGAATTGAAGCCAGATGTTTCTGCTGGACGTCTTTCTATTACGATCTGTGGCAATTTTTGCACCCCCCCCCCCCCCCCCCCTTTGCCCATGTTATAAAAACACGTGGATATGGACAAATTAAGACACCGCCTTTACCCATGGGATAGGCTCTTTATTTATGAAAGGTTTAATAGATTATGTTTACCTAGATTATGTTTATGATTACCTTCACCTCTTTAATATGTATATGCAGTGTTAGTCGGTATAACAAAGATTCTATAAATAAGGCAGGTGAATAGCGACTTAAGACCAAAGCAGAGCATTTTGCTGAAGAAAAATCATGAAAGGAATGATCGAAATATTTAAATCGTTTATTTATGAATATAAAACATTTATGAAGATAGGTTGACTAAAAGTAATCTGAGCTAAAGTTATAGCTATAGTGGATCAAGACATGGGCTTTAGGGGCTGAAGCTACCCCCCACCCCCGGCATACCTACCTGAAAACACAATTATCATTTTTAGCATATTTATGATGGTCAAATACATGTTCCATAAAACAACACACCATTTCAATAAAAGCTGAAAGAAAGTGTACCAAAAGCATGTTTCTATAAGAAGCTCATATTTGTTTGTATTTTTAAAATAATAAGGTACCCACAATGCATGCATGCAGACCTAAACATTTCTAGGCAAATGCCCATGGAAACCTGAAATTAGGTCATGGTGACCTATATACTGTGACCTATGGGTTGAAAAATGGTCTGAGCACCCAGACAGACGAGACCCAAATTGTATCTATTAGGCCTAGAATATTCTAACATAATATCCCGGGAGTTTCTAGGCAAAGGTCCTAGGAAACCTAAAACTAGATCATGGTGACCTATATCCTGCAACCTACAGGAAAAAGAATTCATATGAGCACCCTGCATGTCAGATTGGCACAAATTGTATGTGCTATGACCCAAAAAAATATAAATTTGAGCATCCAGACAGACAAGGTACAATTTTAATCCATTTCCTTTGAACCTTGTATTGAAAAGTCCCGGGAGGTCTTTGGCAAGTCTTCTTTGAATCCTGAAATTAAGTAACTTAATTCTTATAATACATGTCAAATACAGTCAGGTCGGGTGCAAATTGTATTCTTAAACCCTGAAATCTTCCAACACAACTTCCCAGGAGATCTTGACAAATCCCACTTGAAACCTGCACATGACAGGCCAAAAACATCTGAGTATTTTTAAAGTCAGATGGGTACAAATTGTATGCATAAGGCCTGTGTCCTGGGCAAATCTCCCTTGAAATTTAAAATTAGGTCGTGGTGACCTATATTCTGCAAAGCTACCGGCCAGAGGCAAGATTTTGAGCAGTCAAACAGGGCACAAATTGTATCCATTTCCCTTGACTCTTCTAACATTATATCAGGGTAGTCCTTGGCAATTCTCATTCGAAACAAGAAATTGGGTCATAGTGACCTATATTCTGCGAGCTATTTACCAGAAAAATGATTTTGAGCACCCAGACAGACAGGGTACAAATTGTATCTATTTTCCTTGGAATCCTCTGTTGTGAAATCCAGGGGGATCCTGGGCAGGTCTCCTATGAATCCTGAAATTTGTATTTTCTGTCTATTTTTCAAAATAGTAACATTAGCCATAGGCTATGCTCACACAAAAAAAATATATGACATTAATAAAAGAAAATAGCACCCAGTCTAATAAAGCTGACTGTCATGGCCCATGGGCCACTTGTTTTATATAATTTTTGGATACAATGATGATTTTTATGGTTATTCCTGTTCTTATTTGCAAGATGATAGTGGAAAATACCATGAACGTTCACCAAGACTAGATAAAATGGAGGGGTTCATAAAGCAAGAAAAAGAAGATGATTACTTTGAGTGTGATACAGATCCTGAGGTGCTCTGCAAAGAGGAAGCTTCAGATAACTACAGTGTTGAAAATTTAATTGAGAACATAACTGTCTCCAATGACCTTGACCTACAAAATAGAAACATCAAGGAAGGCATCAATAAAGATGACTTAGTAGGAGATATGAAACTTAAAAAGGAAGATGATGAGTTCTCTATGTATGGTCAACAAATAGAATCCACAAGTCACATTGATCAGATTTCAGTGTATGTTTCAACTGTGATATCTGATGGAAACGATGGTGCCCTGGACCAGGGTTTCCTTAAGATGGAACATACTGATGCAGAAAGCATGAATGATGATCATAGACAAATTTCCCCGAGTTTTGTTCCTTCAGAGACGGATTCGATAACACTTCCAGGACAATATGATCTCAGTTTACAACAAATGCCAAGTATAAAACCATACCCATGTGAGCAATGTGGCAAATATTTCTCTCATAAGAGAAGCTTGAAAGTACATTATAGGACGCACACTGGAGAAAAACCATACAAATGCGAGCACTGTGGAAAATATTTCACTACTAGGACTAATGTAATCATCCATACTCGGACTCACACAGGAGAGAAACCTTACAAATGTGTGTTTTGTGAAAAACGTTTCACCACCAAGTATGAACTGACTCTTCATTCCCGTACACACACCGGGGAGAAACCATGCAAATGCAAATATTGTGGAAGAGATTTTACGGTGTTAAGTCAACTTCGAAGTCACATCATGACACATACTAGAGATAAACCCTTTTTCTGCGAGCATTGTGGAAAAAATTTTTCTAGCAAGTCATATTTGAAAATACACATAATGACACACACTGGAGAAAATCAATATCACTGTGAGCTTTGTGAGAAAAGTTTTATCACAAAATATAAATTAACCAAACATAATCGGATACACACTGGCGAGAAACCATATAACTGTGAATGGTGTGGAAAATGTTTCAGCGGTAATTATGAACTGAACATTCACTTGAGAACACATACTGGGGAAAAACCATTTAAATGTGAGCACTGTGGGAAAACCTTTTCTCAGAATGGACATATGAACAGACATGTACAGACACATCATGGTGAAACCCTTGTTAGTGTCAGCACTGGATAAAAATTAAAGCTAGTAGTTAATAAACGTAGACACTGATTCGATGTCAGGTCGACACAACACAGGGTCGGTAACTCGTTGTATATTTTTATAGGTTTTCTTCATGTGCATGAGGTCATATTTTCGCTCCTCTTTGAAAACACAACGAAATTATTTACAATATCTGGTTATAGAATTAACAGTTAACATTCCAGTTATAAATGCTTTTAACCAAGTATAATACAGGTAGTGTTGTAAGAGTATCCATTTTGACACCGTATATCAAAATAATTTGAACGGCCTCAATGTAGCCACGATTTGGAAACAAAAATAACAATTTTTCGATGAATGTCAAGTGATGATCGCTAACAACATTGTCGCCATACTTTAAGTAATCTAAAACAGAAGTAGGTACTCTTCATAAGTTTTGTATGAATAAAAGAACAGCATACAGAAAATCTCTGTGACAATTTCTTCCTTCTGCCAGATCCTGTAATATATCTTTCATTGTAAGTGGTTTGGGTATTGCTTTGCGCTGTATTTTGTGTGGTATCATTAATGTCTGTGTCTGTATCATCAAAAGTGTTTATTGTAAATTTGCTCCAGTTTCTCTGGTGCCTCTGTGTCTTCTATTTCTTCTGTTTAATCCCTGATTTCCTACTATATATGGATTTGGTTCAGTACTGAGTTGGCTGATAATGGCTTCTTCCAATTTCTTTGAACCTTGGTCTGTTATTCTTACTGTCTACTTGCAAGTTTGGGTAGTTGTCTGTTGTATGTATTAAACGTTTATACGAATTTTAGCGTTTTGTCATCTGTCATGTTATTACGGTGTTCATGTCCTTGTCTCTTGTCATGACAAAGGGCATGTCTGATCTGATCTATCTGTAGAACATTATATGCGTATTTACCGGAAATATGAGTGTCAGGATGTACAGTGGTTTGCGTGTACAGTACAATACGTTTACGTATCCCACTTTTCAAAACCAGGCTCAAAATCAGATCAAATTGTTTATCTAATTTGATTTTTTAAAGGAAGACGACAGTTTCAATTATCAGGTAAGCATCAACCACTGCTCGGTGAATACGCGGGGAGTCGGGATAGCTAACCACCCTCATAAATCAATAAACATGTTTACCAGTGTGACCAATACGTTATAAGGGCAGTGTGTGTGTATGGGGGGGATATTAAGACATACATTAATTACGCTAAGAACACCGACCAATTACTCTGAGCAGATCCATCCTGTCACTGGAAAACACGAACATATTATTCACAACTTCGCCAATAATTCTCTCATGTTTACTTCCTGCGATGTACGGTGGTGTGTGTGTGTGTGTGTGGGGGGGGGGGTCATTTCACACAAACGTTAAGCTGCGCGGTCTTAGCAGGATGTTCTGAAAGCGCTACTGACGGAGTTTCTTGCATGTTGGCCATCATGCCGCATTCTTTTCTGCGGCAAGGATTAGTATTGGTTGTGACCACTCTCCGTCAATGGTAACGTGCGTTGGCGAGAAAAATATGTAAATTAGGGGCGAGACGAATCGCTTTTTGTATTTATATTCATTTCCATTTATGCAACGTGTTGTTTGCTCACCCATGTATAGTCCATATGTAGATGAGGATTAACATTTTTGAACCCGGGTGCGCTACCACTATTGTAACTTCTTGGTAGAGGTGTTCTTTTTCCAGACCTATGTTGCTGCTTTGCAACTTATTTGCTTTGGCCAGCTCTTGTATCACTGTTGTGATCTTGCGCTTAAGTTGAATCAACCAGCTTTTCTTTCGGCCCCTGTTCTAACGGCTGCGAGCAATTTGTCCAGGGACGTGCATAAGAGCTTTGCCTCAGTGGCGCTGGCCTCGGCTATATTGTGCGCTGTCTCTTCCATAGTCAGCCAAAGTTGCGTTATTAACCGGACCATTCATTCCGGGTTTAACAGTTAATGTGTTCTTTATACAGAGAAAGGGGAGTCTGGATTCGTCAACAAAATGCTTTAGATGGGCTTCATTTTCAGAACTACATTGTCGTCATATGCAGAAAATAAATCTCACCCATTCGAACGGCTTGTTGTAAAACTTCCGGTCAGAATGTCCATGGCGATGCATGCCCTTCGACCTGAACACGACCCAGCAAAAGCAGTGCTGCTCGTCGATTACATCATGGGTCTTCCAGTCATGGACTGAGGGAAAAAAAGCACCGAACCAAGACACGTTTGATGAAGACATTACCCTCTTATCAGATCCACGTGTTAGTATGGCTTGAGATGGCAACATGAGGACCAAGCATATTAGCTAGGACGTCCGTAGAGAACGGGTTACACAACCTCTTAATCTGACATCACTTCATAACGTGTGCCTGTTGACGTCCCGCCACGCACACCGTCCTCGAGGAAAATAGCTGCATGTTAAGGTTCCGGTACCCAAGCTCAGCCAGAGGGGACCTGTGAAGACCGGTATAATGGATATATATTCTGAGGTCGCCATTTGGCTATGGACCTATACCAAGTTGTGGACCAAGTTAGTAGGGCCATCGACCTGTTCAATCATGTCCAAGTCAGATTTGTTTTTTTTTGGGGGGGGGGGGGGGGGGGGGAGGAGGGTGTTCTACCGTCTCTTTCATCTTCATAACTCTGCTGGAATAGTCCGAGGTCTGTGCATGCTCCAAGACTGATGGACGGTCAGCCTCAGATATGCGAATATCAGGGTTGGGTATCTTAACCTGGCATGAGCGCTGAAGTTCACATTGTCCATGTTGTCTTGACTCTGTCCAACTTAAGGCGAGAAGTTGAGCGGTTTTTTTTTTTTTTTTTTTTTTTTTTTTTTTGTAGCCAAATGGGTACCCCACCGTCTGTACGTGTGTGTGTGTGGAAAGAGCTCTTTCAATAACCTTACTCGCATGGTGTTTGACTGTGCCCGAGTATCAAGTTTACATCTCACAGAATAGGTTGTCTCTGTTAATATGGATATTTGCAAATGAGTATCATATGGCTCAAACGGAGTAATGTATGTATTCCTATACCTGGCAAAGTATGTGAGCTTTAGCATGATTCAACATTCCGTGTGTCTACAACGTCAAATAGTATGAAATACAAAATCCTTAAGTCTTTCAAGTTGTTCACTATCATTGTCTTCGATATCAGTTCCATGCACTCTCCTGTAAGTACGTGGAACGAATGTCTTTGTCTGTGTCTCTGAACAGGTCTAGATTGTGACCTTTGTCTGTTGGTTCGAGAACTCGTCAAAACAATCTGTTTGCTCGTGTTTTATAGGCACAATTTGCCCAAGTGACCTTATTTACAACACTCGTTTTATTTATACATTTCCTGTCGTGCACCTTGCCCTACGACGATATCCTTTTCCGCTATTCCAGCACCGTCCTTTCCTGTGTGGTACTGATTTGTATAGAAAATATCGTTTTGTTTGATGACTGTCCCATCTCAAATATATCTTTATGTGTCAATAATGTGTTTTGTAGCCCTACAATTTGACTATAGCTAATGTACTCTCAAGAGTAAGTTATTCGTCTTTGGAAATTTATTATCTTTGTACTACTGACCTCAGCTATCAGTGCATCAAGTATGTGTTCTTAAGTGTCTGTGTCAAGGTATTCGTCAGCAAGAATTCTACCTCTTGTCATGAAAGCATCCACAGTTTCGCCAAATTCTTATTTTAAAGCACTTAACTGAAACATTGCAACCCTAAAGACTCTGGCTTTACATATTCTCCAAATATTTTCCACTGTACGTTCTGGTTTCTTTTAATGTTGATGCTGTAGTATTATTCAGACAATTGTACCGACTATGAAGTGACTACCATATTCATTTTACAATAGTTGCTGTGTGGAGTGCGCTGTGGAAACTATATTCTCTATTCCAGCTGTTTCTAAGGTGGTGTTAGTCCAACAAGCATGTTGTGCGGCAACAAGCATCAATGCTATGTTAAAAGTAAAAGGAATCAATGTTTGAAGGACGTTAACTGCTTTGCAGCCAATGTGCGCCATACGCTAGTAATTATCTCTTGAACTCTTTGTGTTACTCCTTGGATTTTTTTTTTTCAAATTTTCCACGATAATAAGCAAGCCATTATTCTGATTGTTGTCCTCAGTGGATGTAGGATTGTGGGATCTGAAGGAAGTGTCAGCAGATGCTTTTTTCCTGGTTTGAAGCATAGGTGGCGCTCTCTTCAGTCTGAGGAGATGGGGATACCAGATGTGTCAGCCACTGTGGCATTCGCAATATGTTGAGCATTGTCCTCTTTTTGCTTACTCAGTAATCGCCAACACTGAAAGGAAGGAACGCGTACATCAGATCAAATTGTTCAAAATAAAAGTGAATGCATAAATATGTTCAAATTCTGGGCAAGATCGCCAAGAAGCGAATGGAATCATTTGATAATTGATCCTGAATGCAAATGTATCCATCACAGGTTGGCCAACATGCGGCATTATATATATTTTGATATTCTTCTGGTTGGAGATGCCATTCTGTCCTTTCATAAAGTTTTTTTGCTGGCCTTATCTGTCTAAACATTGGTAACACGGCAGAATCTGAGTAGTACTCTGTCAGTTGGCTGCCTGGTTACAGCTGAAGCTGTGACTACCTCCCATATTGTTCATATAACACACTGCGGTCATATTGTCTAGTTGTAGAAAAATGTGTGCATCTGTTAAGTCATTACACAAGCCTGGAGTCCTAAAAATGTGTAACTTAAGACAATTTATATACTGAAAGAGGTGACCAGAAGCCAATCTGCCACCTGTGGATTCAGTGTTTTTCATTATATATTTGATTGTAACAGTTTCCAGGAAAAAAAAAATTATTTCAGCATGTTACTCAATAAAACCTAACATAATTAAATATGGTAAGCTTATATTATATGTATCAAAAATTATAGGAACTACGCAATTTTGTAAAAAAAAAAGTTGTAATAAAAAATTCATGGTAAATATTCGCTATTTCTTTCTTTGTGAATACTTGATGCACTGTTTCACACAAAATGTACACGGTTTTTTATTTTGAGGAAGTGGCAAAACTGCCGGCAGGGGAAATCATTTAATTACCTTACCTCAGTTGAGATACCAGACTCAGCTGGCAGCATAAGAATATATTCTCTAAATTTGAAGTGGGTAAACATACATCCACACATTATATATGTGTGTGTGTGTGTGTGATTGCCTCGGCGGAGGGCTGACAATTACACACCGGGGGACCAGTTGTTAACCAATACAAACATACAAATATTATATTTCCTTGCCGCTGGTGAAAAGATGAACTATTCAAAATGTGACAAATTAGATATATAGACAACAAAAAGTATGTACTAACTTTGCATACATATATAAGTAAATAAGCGGTTTTAATGCGTCCAAGGTACATTCCGAAGAATTTCCAATAAGCTGATAAGCTGCATCAATTTAGTATGGTTATTCAAAATAAACTCGAGTGAGAAAAAAATCAACTTGAAATTTAGCCAAGTAATTCGGGTATAATATCGAATATGATGGGGTATCGGTTTGCCTTATATTAATATTTAAATGTTTCAATATTGTTTATGCCTTTTGAATGTTTATGTTTGTTTATTTTATTAATAGGTAAGCTTGTTTTGATAAATGATTAAAAAAAAGTTATAATTGGGACCTTGCGTGGGCTCACTTATATAGCTATCATCTCTGTATGATATCATAACAAGAGATTTATGGAAGGGCGTGTAGGCTAGAGGGGGGAATGACGTTATAGGCTTTTCGTATATAGGGGACACATTTTGAGAATTTTTTTCCGATCATGCGTTTACAATGGTATGTATGTGTGTGTGAGGGTGTGTGTGTGTAGTTTTACACAACTTATAAGCAGCCATCATAAGCGTACATATGCATAAGTATATTCTTACAAATACATACATTCGGTCAAATGTGTATTTAGATCCACAATTCAGATTTTCATAGTAAAGAAAACGTTCCCTCTTTCTAAAATTTTGTACCAAATTATAGTTTGCTTTTTTTCCTTGTTGTATAATTTTAGTAGTACATGCCTTTGAATTTTTATTTACATTCAGATATATTTAGTTCAAAATGAACAAGATATCGATTCTATGAAAAGTGGCGAAGTTCCGTATAGGGCGACACAAGACATTTGTTCTGTCAGCTGTATAATTTAACAGTTGTGGTGTTTTAATGATATCATGAAAAGTCCCTGTATATTTAATGTTAAGTAAAATTTCAGGTACATAAAAATTTATTTGTTGACAGTTTAGTATAGACCACCGCTTGAATAATCAATTCATTAGTCATTCCGATTCATGTGAAATCGCTTTTAATAAATTTCAGTCGGTGGAAGATTCAAAACAATTACGAGATGAAGGTTTAAGTATTAAATGCATTTTCTTGTAAGTAAATATGGGAAAATCTAGGAAAAATCCTATTTTATCTAATATGTTATCTTTCTCAGCGTAGTTTTATTAATCTCCGGCGACTGGAAGAGAGTTGCTGTCAAGTCCATAAAAAGTACCAAGAATTATCTTTAATATAGTTGAAATAAAAACATTCCTTGCAATGTCCCCCCTCAACTCCCTCCGCCATCCAGAGACTCTCGAAGAAAGCTCGATTGGATTCATGTCTCCGTTTATTGACAAATGTTATATACTAGTGTTCCGTGGCGTCTTAACGTCTATATTTAAAAGAAAATATATGAAATATAGCATTTCGATTATCATAGTTTTTACTAATGGTTATGGGTGATTTTCAGTTAACGCATAGAATTCACGAAATATAAAAATGAAAAAAAATGAATTTTTCTAAAATAAAAAAAAAACGATAATCATAATATGTATTTAATGACTTTGAATCTGCATTCACGTTTCGTCTCAACCTTAATTGCCCCATGTTTTTCCACTTCTATAATATATATATATATATATATATAGAGAGAGAGAGAGAGAGAGAGAGAGAGAGAGAGAGAGAGAGAGATAAGAATTTGGTCTTTAGCTGTATACATTACAACGATTTATTTATTTTCTATTCGTTGCCCCCCCCCCCCCCGCCCAGCTGATAAAAAAAATCCTGGATCCGGCCGGCATATCTATAAGGCAATCAAGTGTGAATTTTAGATTGCAGCCCATGGCATGTATTGGCTGCCTCTATGTGGTTGTGAGAAAAGTTTGTGAAAGCGAGAACAACTCCAGATATTCCAATTCAATTTATGATAATAATAATAATAATAATAATAATAATAATATATATATATATATATATATATATATATATATATATATATATATATATGTCGAGGCCCAGATCCCGATCGAGATTTGGTCTGGATCAATTGGCGATTGGTCCAGACCTGATCCCGATCGGGATTTGGTCCGGCCTAAAACCAGATCGGGATCTGGGCCTTGATATATATATTAAAAGCAATTAATCAAATGTGACTGAGACAGTCCAAGGAGGGCAGATTCACAACAAATGAAGGCTTCTCAAAAATCTTCACACTTGCCCTTATTGAAGCATATAACGTTGGTACGCCTATCTAATCTACCGTGAAGGTAAATTTCCCCTGCCGGCGGTTTAGGAACTTTCTTACTTTAAATTATCCGATTCATTTTACTGATAATTAAGGATCGATGTCTGTCATATTATTCTCATTTGTATTTACATACATGATTATAGGTATGTTTGGTTGTTAATAGATTTTTTTCAGTCGACCAAGGGCTATAATAACTGTTGCGCATCATTTTGTTATTCTGTTACTCATTTTGAAAATCTAAATGTGATTTTATATAATATTAATAATACCATGAGTGAAATTCTGAAATCTGAGTTCTGACTTCTGACATCCCGGTTTTAGCGGCTGCCTTATTCGAAATTTCCATCCCGCCGATCCGACATCCGGGTTTCACCTGCTCTCTATTATCGCCATGCTCAAAATTCAACGGACTACGTGTGTGAGGGCCTTTTACTTTTTCAAAGATTACTTCTGATTTCCCGACGAACAGACGCTTGTTATCATAGCTGATGAAGGTAAGCTCATTCAGTGTTTGTCCTTTTGCCTCAATCATGGAAGGCGTCGCTGACGGATCGTTTATTATAGAATTTTGGTTTCGGGATCCTGGTCAAATCGACCTGATGCCATTTCGGACATTGACTAGTGCCCAAAAAGCGTGCACGCTTGCGTGCATATGAACATCACCCTCCCCCCCACCACCCCCCCCCCCCCCCCAACCTGGTTTTTAACGATAATTGTGTACAGAGTGCATTTATTTTGAAGAATTACTAGTATGTAATGATTGAAAAAGTGGAGCGACTAAAGAATTAGTGCTTACACTTACAGGAAATGGTCTTAGTCAAGGTAAATGTTCTTGGTGTCTATGCAATTCCTACGTAGTTTTTGTCTGTTATTTGTATATCTGCTGTGTCTCCATCTGGTGGCAAACCTGTTATGGGAAATTCACACATAACATGCAATTGTGAAACTCTTGACTGGGTATCGAACCAGCAACCGTGTGTTAACAAGTCCTATGTGCTCCCAAAGTTGGAAATCAGGGGTTGAGTGAGGATATAAATTCAAATCTACCCTTGTTAAATAAGCTTAAAAAATCAACCCTCATCCGTTCTTTAACCGCCTGTCACTAAAGCATATTCTGTCTTGCGCTTCGTGCGGAAAGGTGGAGTCACTGGTTAATTAGTAAACCCTAACCCTTGAAATACACCAAATATATGTGGGATAGCCGTGATCCGTGTGCATACAAATACTCAATTAAGGGCGCACACTACGTATGTGAATTTCATAGACAGAACATGTGCACATAAGCTCAGTGGTGTAAACAAGCAGAGGAAGGAATCATGATGGATACAAGTTGAATTACGTGAAGAAAGGATAAATTATGCATTATAATGGGCTAAGATATTTATAAGTGAAAAGGCTATAGGATACAATTAACATACACTTAACATGTATCCGTTGTGGATTAAAGAGTCCTGAACGGTAGGCACTAATTCTACAGTTGGACCAGGTTGTTTTATGTGTAGGCAAGGATTCTATAGTGGGACCGAAACAGTTATACTTTTTCAGAGCTAGTATAGAATCTGGCCTACATGGACGAGGTTATTGGTGTATAGGGACAAACGTAATGATGTTTAGGATTCATGTTATGGAGAAGTAAGAGGCATGTCCATGTCATATCATTATAAAGGCATGTCATGGCTTATGTTGTTTATGTTGATTGCTACTAATATGAGACGGTCCAGTCAGTTTAGACCCATCTTGGAAATGTAGGCCGGGTTCTATACTGAGGCACTATGTTCCAACACGCCTGTTCTGGCCATGGCTCAATAAGTGACATGATAGTTGTTACTGTTAGCTCATCTTAGCTGGTTAGGGCCCCCAGTCTTGGGACATCACATCAAAGAGAATTGTGGATGAATTATTGGATACATGGGTGGGGTCCTGCATTTTGAAGTTTTGAATGGCCCTAAATCAGCTTGTTTTTTTTGGCATATTTAAAAAAAATATTTGCAAGCATTACATTTCTAGAGCCAATGATTTTCCGTTTCAAAAACAAGGCTTATCCGTTTCATTCATCACCAAATTCCGTTTCAATTCTGTTTCGTATTCCTGGGAGCCAGATCCATTAATTTTGCTGACAAGATAGTTTTTTTTACTGTTTTTTAATCATATAAAAAGATATAAATATTTGTCAAGTCTTAATGTAACTTGTAATGTACATTTTTACACTACTGTGTACAGATCTAATGGAATCGGAAAAAGGTTGTGTATGTAAAATTTCATTCATTGCTAAAAATTCAGTTCAAGCCAAATGCAGATTTTATTACCAGTACCTTAGCTGAGACTGTAACGGGAATAATTATTGTATAGTCTGATCATTCATTATTCTTATTAAAAGTAAAGAAGGAAAAAAAGTTCATATATAATCTTTTAATGTGACATTACATTGTGACAAGAATGCGATATTCATGTTAGGCCCTACTGTTTAGTGTATTCAGAACTGCTCATGCTAATTTAGTTTTCCAATTCTGACCCTCTGAATTTACAGGTAACATTTAAAAAATTAATTATTACAACAGTAATCATTACTTGTCGGTGCATTCCTGCACATGTTAAACGTGTTCCATGAAACAGCAAGTAGTCCCCCAGCCAAGGATAATAAATGACATGCTGTCAACAAGAGCTGATAAGAGGCTGGAGTGCTCCGCTGTACACGTGTACCGTAAAATCTCCACTAAAAACCGCACTTCCAATTAAAACCGCACCCAGACTTTGCCGAAATCCCAGGTGAGACACCGCGAGGGGCTCAAATACTAAGAACCCCCCTTTAAAACCGCACCAACTTTCGCTACGGAATGATCTCACATGAGGCGTGAAAAGGTCTTGTTTCCGGTTACCCGACCGACCCTAGATTTACTGTGCGACTCTTAAATTTTTTAATTAGATTCTGATTGCAAAACCAGTAAAAGTCGAGGTTTGCGCGTGGAATTTTTAGGTGAAGTACGACTAAATGTCGACAACGTTAATCTGTCATACAGATACAAATTACGATGTTCTGAGATTGTCACTGACAGTTCAAATATACTCGCGAAAACGGCGTGTGGACGGTCATATTCATAAGCGGGTTCGTCAGTTTATATATAATTAGAACATAGTTCTGCGCAACAACTTTTTTTAATTTATAGGAAGCAGATAAATATCAAAAGTGTTCCACTGGAGAAATAAGCAGCTTCTTTCAAGCTATGACCGTGGCCTCCTCCGCAAATGTCTGATAGCCGTGACCCGTCTGAGAACTGATTTGAGATCGTTCAAATTTGCCCTAAGCCCCGAAAATTTGCATCTTCCGTAAGGCCTCATTAATGGCACGCTTGTATGCACGGTCGCTCGTCGGCAATATTCGGAAGTGAGTGCCATCTTTGGCTATGCAAATGAGTTGAAATGAACCAATGACATGACGTTTCGTCACTGCATGTAACCGTGGTTACCTATTCGGGTACATATGTACCTGTATTTGTTCTGTCAATTATCACCTGAACCTGCGCTCGGGCGCTGGCAGGAGTAAAAACGAACGATCTAATGAACGATGGCCGGTCATTTAACGAAAAATAAAACGCAAATTTGGCGGTTACACGTGGTGATTCAAGCCACTGTATATTTAGCTCAGCTGACTATAAGTCATCTGAGCTATAGTCGTGGTCCATTGTCCGTCGTCCGTCCGTCTGTCCGTCCGTCCGTCCGTCCGTCCGTCCGTCCGTAGATGTGGCACGTTTTGAAACCGTAAGACCTAGGAATCCAAAATTCGGCATAATGTTAGATGTCCCCAAGATCTCCTACCAAGCCGAAAACTGGGTCTTTGCAACTTCGTTCCTTTGAGAAATTAAGGAAAAACCTCAATTTTTTATTAAAAACCTATTTTCACACTTCAGGACTGCCTAATATCAAAACCACTCATCTGTTTTTCCTCATATTTACCATAAATATTCCTCTATATACTACCTATGTACATGCCAGAAATTATGTCTGTATTATTTAATTTAAAAAAGTTATGGGCCCAAACATAATGCATTTTGTAAAAAATCAGGAAAGATATTTGATCACTTAACACAAAAAATGTTAAAGCTATCGACCTTTTTTCCAGTAATATAACTTTAATTAATCAAAATTAAATTGTATTCCCAAAATTAGATGAAAATCTTTTAAATTTTCTAAAATATTAATAAAAATAAAAAATTGGTACTTTAAATTTTGCCCAACTTTGACCATGGCACTTTTTTTTCCTGTAAGTACTGTGGATTTAATTTTCACAGCATGTTTTTGTTAGCATTTCAACTGTTAACACCAAAAATTTGAAACCAGTTGATCAAAAACTGTATTTTTTTAATTAGTTTTCAAGCACCATGTAACATATTGTTTACATCAAGCTAGTATTATGCAGTTTGCAAGAGCTCAGCTCCCCAGCTTCAGCTCTTAGTTCCTTAAATTCGGCATACAGTTAGATGTCTCCAAAATCCCCTACCATGCCCAGAATTTGGTCACTAGGACTTAATACCTTCGAGATATTAATGAAAAACTTCATTTTTCCATTAAAAACCCATTGTTACACTTCAAGACAGCCTAATATCAAAACCACTGATCTGACTTTAATCATAAATAATTTACATATTTTTCATTCTCTATGCACATGCCAGAATGATGTCAGTATTGCGTAATTGTTTTAAGTTATGGGCCCAAACATAATGCACTTTGTAAAAAATCAAGAAATATATTTACTCCCTTAACAAGGGCATTGCTGAAGCTAGAGATTTTTTTGTCAGGGATGTAACATTATTTAATCAAGATTCAATTGAATACCCAAAATTAGTTCTGAATTTTTCAAATTTTATTTAGTATAAATATAAAATTAATACCTTAAATTTTGCCCAACTGTGACCATGGCACGTTTGTTTCCCGTGAGCACTGTTGATATAATTTTCATATAATGCACACATAAGCATTTCAGCTTTTTAGTTTAGAAAGCTGAAAGAAATTGGCCAAATATTGTAGCTTTTATTAATGTTTTTTATGAGACCCTGTCAGACTTTGGCTCTCTCCAGCCCCTCTTGAGTCACCTGTATGTTGACCTTGTTGACCTTTCATCAAATTATGCACGCCAAGCCAAGCCAAAAGAAGTATACGCTCATTGAGCAGCTACAGGTTGCTGCGGTCAAGACCTCAGCCCTGTGCGCTCCTTAAGCATGTTCTCAGAGCCGACAGTCGCAGTGCCACGCCAAGCCAAGCAAGGAGCCATAGGGGGCGCCATCACGCTTGAGGCGAGGCATACAGGAATCCAGGCAGCTTATGGCCAGCCACAGTTGATCCAGGTGTCCAACCCAACTCATCTAGTAGTTTTAACCAACAACATAACAATAAACAATAAATTAATAAATTTTTATTGGTTTTTAATAACAAATTAAAGAAAAATAGAAAAGGAATTTGTTAGTTTATAATAACAGGAAATTATCTTGCAGTTACTGATGATATAAGAATCTTGTATCGATGGGTAGAATGTCACATATTCCAAATAACACCATGCAGTCACCTATGGCATTTTTCAGTTCAATTTTAATGATAAAGAAGTAAATCATATTATTCATTACTAATCATTAGGGATCATATGAATATTATTTTAATAATCATATCAATTATATTTCATTTAAAAAAATCATATGATTCTCTTATTATTTTTTATAAAAATTATATTTGGGACAATATTTGTAATTTTTTTTAATAAATAGTTAAACTCTTATATTATATGTTCTGCTAATAAGTTATATGGCCAAGTCAAAATCTGTGTGACAATAGTACTCCATTTGTTAATAAAATAAATGAAATCAATCCTCTTCCCTGTCTCCAAAGGTACTATCAAAATCATACATAAGCTAAACAACAACAACTCATAATACAGCTTATATTTATTACCACACAAAACCAGCATGTGCCTCATTTCTAAATCATATTTTTTTATCATATATAACAGCTGAGCGTCGTGACCCATAGGTCCCTTGTTTTTATGCTAAAGGTAATATTTTGAAATCTTAATCTGTGATGAAAATTCCATTTTATTGAATTACTCGGAAGATTCGAATCATTTTCATACCGGTTACTTCGGTATTAACATCGTCACATCATACGTTGACATCGCTCCTTGTCACAATTTCTGGTGCGCTTGAAAACATCGCTGGTCAACTTAGCTAAATATCAAAATAACTGAAGTTACCTTGTTGAGAAACGCACGTATTTTCCTAGGAAACACTAGTGTAAAAACAAGTGATTTTAAAGTAAAATTAAAGTGGCAAGTCGTGGAAAGCAAGTTTTTTCCTGAAGAAAGATTCCGTTTGGGTTGCCAACTTGTCAAGGCAGCGTTTGCGCAAGGCACGCTGGGACGGAATAGGTGGCTGTTCTGTTTACCACCCACCGCCTAAAGCCGTTCAAAATATTCTTAGCAGAATACCGGGGCATTTCAGCACATGGTGGCACTCAAACTTGATTTTAAAACGATCGTCACCCATTGTGTGACTCTTTACAATGTCAGCTTTTTATTCATTTTACGTTTTTAACAAATAATCGTTGGTAAATAATGCCGCAAATGGGTTTAAAGCAGGTATTAATTTCAGTTTTGCTTGACCATGCCCAACGAAGTGGGCCGCTGTGTGTAACAGCAGGGTTGTTATAAACGTATAATTTGGTGTTAATTACCAAGATTTTTATAACACGAGAGATAATTGGCAATATTTAATTAAAAAATAAAACAATCATAAATAATACATTTACACAAGGCTCCCATGCATGGGAGACTGCTGCTAATGGCGGCCTTGGAAAGTCGCTATATTATCGCCAAGTCAACGGCCAAAAAACGATGTCTGCCAGGAAGATATATAGGAAACCCTTCTAGTATAAACCGCACAGTGCTTTCGGGAAAACAACATGATTTCAAGATTTTGAATTTCTTGATTAAACCGCGGTTTTAAGTGGAGATTTTACGGTACATGGTAGCACTCTCAGCACTGGCCAGTTCTTAATGAAATTTGTGGTTGCACATCTTGTAACAAGTCGTGTGTAAAGTAAAATAAATTACCATAGTAAAAAATAAAACAACATAATTCTTGTTGATATTTACTCTCATAATTTCCGGCTGCTATCTTAATTGGACATTTGCGTTTACACCGTTCCCAATCTGAATCATAAAACTTCACCATCGACGATCTCATAAGACTCTTTATAACTGTCGAAGTATATGAACTTACATGGGCATGACATGGTTCCGACGAATCAAGTTATATAAAAGTTGTTGCAAAGTTAACAAAACCCTGATTCTATTCAATTATATACGATTTCCCAAGAACTGAAGTAATATTTCTGTGAAAAAAAGTGCCGGTTCCTCCGTGACATGACATGTCAAGCGCAACCGCGAGTAGATAAGGGATTCACTGCGTGCGGCGATATGATACACAAGCGAGCTTACTTTTAAAACGAGCACAAGTGAATGCGCTGTCAAGAAACGGGGACAGCTTGTTCTTGGGCATATTATTTAGGGTCAACGCATAAATTATGCAAAGTACCTACTCCTATTTCTGATAAAAGTTCACGTGATTCCATCGCTTTCTTCATCGTGAAGGCTTTGAAGAATGCACCCCTATGCAATTTCTTTTGACCAGTTATGACGCGAGCGTGTAGATGAGTTAGAATACCGCTTTATTTTTGATTAAACTGGACTAAGTTTGCATTCAGCTTGATTATTTTCCCAAAAAGGCAGACCTTTGACATTTTGCATGCATTAATGTTACAAAGTCGGGCGCACTGCGTCCTGGGCTTAACGCTTTGCCGTTTGAAAGCAGGGGATTCCCCTGAATCGTAAGGGGTCGCGTGTCTGAATATTAATAGGCCTAAAGGTCGGGCATGTTTTTAGGGTCGACTCGCGGGTCACACATGACACCTGTTACGTTAAGCCATGGGTCACTACATACAGTCATGCGAGCTACGATGTATGATGGCCAACACAGGGGCCTCTATTTGACAATAAATGTGGTGCAGGTCACCATTGCAAACTGATATTAAACGATTCTGGATAACTGAAAGCTCTGAGGAATTGGAAATGCTGATATCATGTGACTTTGTGAAGAAAATTCCAAATTTTTTCCAGGTTACACAGACTCCATGTGAAGTTGCAAATTCCGTTTCAAAATGCGTTTTCCATGAATTCCGTCCGTTTCCCGCGATCACGGAAAATCATTGGCTCTACATTTCAGTAAAAAATTACAAGGGATGTATCTAAACAGCTGTTTATTTAAGTATGCATATACCTATGATAAGCAGTTTAGGAGGCTGTGAGCCCCATCAAGTCATATGTCTTCATTATAATCCAGGCATCATACATTAGTTATTTTAAGTTATTCATAATTGACAAAAAAAAATCAAAAAAGTGTTGACAGTGTGATATGAAACATTGATTTTCAGGACTGTGTTAATTTAATAAGGTCTATAAAGAGCTAGAGCTATCTTTTACTACGTACCATATTTTGTTGCTACACAAGAATAACATTAACGAAAGCAGTGAATGCAGAATGCCCCCATTTCGTGTAAGAGACAGGTTAATTCCCATAATATGTGTGGGACACTTGAGGGGTACCTGGCATGAACCCGTGATGGACTTAATCATATGCATGAAGCATCAAGACCAAAACTGATAATGCCTGTGGGAATCCCTATGCAAAATATCACGTGTTGTTCATACTTTCGGTCGATTAGCATATCACGTGATGGGCACATTTGTTACCGTTTGGCATACACAGACACACATTATATATATATATATATATATATATATATATATATATATATATATATATATATATATATCTTTATTCATACAAGGAAGTACAGTACATTATATGTAAGGAAAAGAAATATGAAATAAATGAAAGATATACAGAAAGAAGGAAGGAAAAATGAAAGTTCAGTCCGTACCTATTACAAAATCGGATGATAATAAATCAGTTAGCGTTTTAACCTCATCGGAGGTCAAATGCGAGGTACATATCCCATCTTTGCATTCTATCAATTCTGACAGTAAATCTATGTTAATGGATGTTGTTACCATCATCAACTGTCCCTTAAGTATCTTTATATTTCTAATGTCGCGTTGTATCCCATGGTCGTGCATCTGACTTTCCAGATATCATAAGTTGCCTCTAAGTACACCAATTGAGGTATAATGACCTCTCTTTGTCAGAAAATTTACAAAGTCATTTGCAGCATCCTGCATGTTCAGAAATAAATTAAAAAGCATGAGCTGATTATATTTATCAGAGCCGGAGAGCCCACCAATCCATGTACAATATTCTTGTGCGAGTTATATGGTAAGTGCCATAGGTGACGCAGAGCCTTATTATATGATGTACTTAATCGATCTGCGCAACATAATGCCCATGTGTCACACTTGGCAGTGTAAATATAGACACGGCACACAGTGTTCCATCGCTGGTTTAAATCATCTCATTGATCTAAACAGAAAGAAAATATCTAGAAAAGGGATGTCTAAAAGACATGGGGAGTTGCAGAGGACATCGGTTGATGGGTGTCAGGCCAGTCGATGTGACTTGCAGGACCAGACAAAGTGAATGAAATATCTTGCTTATCCTGACAAATTATGCATGCAGCCCACTGGGACGTCAAAATTATGCAGAATACCGACTGCTGATAGGAAGGTCAGTTTGGAGATCCAACCATTCCAATAATGGAACAGTGTAAACTCCGCATCACATGACTTGATAAACACACATGGGTTAATTTGCCTTACGGAAACACATGGGGATCAATTTAATATTGGTTTGACACCGTTTTGATAACGCTAGGTAATTTACAAGAATATTTTCACAACGGCAATGTTAGATTTGACAATGGTGGTACACCACTGTGTCTCTTGTGTAGAAGAAACCCTGTATTTAATGAGGTCAGAAGTAACCAGACTTTGGTGGCACCATGATGATTTACAAACAGTTCATGACTCATGAATATAAAACAATACAGTTTCTCACATGAATTATATTCTCAGCAGATTTCACACATATTAGGTCAGAGGTCACAAGTTATATGACAGGCATATTATGCACCATTTGCCATGCTCTTTTTATACTAGTAATTAACATATATTTATTACAGCCACTTAGTTGAGATACCAATACTTTTACAAATATGTAATCATGAGAGGCTCCTGTATCTTTCCTGCAGCCCGTAAAACTGCACAGGCAAATCCCAATGTGTGTATTGTGTACATGGCTTAATAATAATATACATAAAATTTACTGTTGCCACATTTCCATATGTTAGGTTCTTGCTAGCGCTATGTCTGTCGTCCGTCCTTGAAACTTCTAAGTGAACATCCAGGGAGATCAATAAAAAATGTCCTTAGAAACCTGAAATGAGGTCAATGTGACCTATATCCTCCGAGATATGGGGCTTGAAAGTACCCCCCCCCCCCCCAATAATAAAAAATTTGATACAAAACCTCCAGTATCTTGATAATAAATGCATGAATCTTGCCTTCAATATTGACCATGAATAGTTTTGTCAGTTTACAATAAGTGGTGGCGCCACCTGTAATTTTGTTATTTTAACAAATATTTTTTCTATTTTTAGCTCAGCTGACAATAAGTCATCTGAGCTATAGTCTTGGTCCTTTGTCAATAGTCCATCTGTCCGGCCGTCCATTTGCTAACAGGGCACTTTTTGAAACCGTTGGACCAACGAATCCAAAATTTTGCATACAGTTAGACAGTGTTGCACCTAGGCATGAAACACAAAGGGACACCGGGCCCCTTGATAAAATTTCTGGGGTACAAACCAAAATTAGTTGGGGACACGTTCTTCAAAGCAAAATTTTATGTTAAAATAATCAATGTAATATGAATGTTTTGCGCATTTTGAAATGAATACTAGGTATTGTAAAGGCTGAAATTGTTACATATTTTTCAGGTCACCAATCTCAAGTCTTCATAAAACTTAAGCCTAGGAAATTCTTGTCTTAATAATTGTTCAACATTATACATACATAGGTTACCATGTATAGATTGCAAATTGCTGACACACAATCATCTTTATTGCTGATTGAGGAATCACGGGACAGCTTGTACCATTCATAGTGGCAAGTCAGTATTGAAACATGTTTTGAACAACTGGGTTTACGGGGAAAAAACAAACATTTACGCAAGGTTTTATTCACCATCGATTAATGTTATAAAGATAGGCTTTTTAGAAAGTCAACCGTACCAGTGTAAGTTGCCTTGGTACTATGTCAGTCTGTTACTGGCATGGTAATATTAAATTATAGTTTGACAAGAATGAAAGGAATACAACAAACATCCAAATTTCTGTTCCCTGTAAAACTAAAACAATATGTAACTGAAACTTAATGTGACATTTTCATGTCATTTATGCGTAGGTGTATAGCTGTTGAAGGATGTTACTTGTCAGCCGGGAAAATTTGCGGCGGCATTGCCTTTTAGGCTTATTATAATTGTTAGGCAAGTATCAAACTACTATACTGCTGATAACCGCCATGTAATACTTGGTCGACCAGTATGAAACAATTTTAAAACGTCTCTCTGCATTATTGGTCCGAGAAAATATAAAGCAACCGATAAAATAGATCAGTTCTTCTTAATTATGACATTTTCATATTGATTATTTACTGCAATAGTGAGTCATTTACTCACAGGAAACATCACATTTTCGATGAAGTATATTCCCCGGCTTTGGCTTATTTTCATACCGGGCTGCAGAAAAATCATGTGACCCCAAGGCTCTACGTACAAGGGAATTCCTATTCAAATTAAAGCTTATGACACATTCAGTCCAGAATAGGAATATGCAGTAAAAAAAAGAGGGGCCGTCGGTTGGCTGGCCTGCCATGAAACGATGTCACTATACAAGCAAATTGTTTGAGATCATTGTGGAAGACCTGACCTAAGTTGTTTGAGGGAAATAATCGTCTGACTAATCGTAGTAAAGTAATCTAAGGCATTATAATAAAATAATCGATCTGATAATTCAAAACTGTCTAACGTCGTTGAGAACTGCTTGACAAGACACGCGAACATTCGAAATTCTGAGCAGGCAAGTTTCTAACCGTACTTTGCGGGTTAATTTAGGGGTGAAAAGCCGTAAATATTGATCAGGTTGGCCGTTAGCACACCTTCTAAACTTCGATAAATCCTAAAATATCTGCTTATTCATATTCATGTTTATGAATAATTAAAATGTATTATCATGAGACTAAGTAGGCTCAACAAAATCATGTCCGAGTCGAGCACTGGACCCTCACTTGCAACTTTATTCCGACCACTAGAACATTGATCTTTGTCAGAACAGCTGCAACACCTCCATGTGTATGGACCAACCCTGAGGCAAATTATTGCATTCAAGACATCAATGGTGTGACCTGTGTGTATTATGTAATCCCGCGTATAGTTTTATCAGGGATTCAGATACCAGAGCATTTCCCCAAATCTTTCTGAAGGGATATGTACATCTATGTTTTTTAATCTGTATAAATTTTCATGTAACTACGTTCGTGTAAGGGTTCATAATTTAAGTTATGAGGAACACATGCGAAAATAGTGCGTCCACATGGGCGCGCCTGCCTAAAAACAAAGGTACAAGGCCAATAAAATTGCGGCAATGACGCACTCTAGGAGCAACACTGCAGTTAGATGTCCCCAAAATCTCCAACCATACCAAAAATTGGGTCACTAGGACTTTGTTACTTCGAGATATTAAGGAAAAACTTCTTGTATCCATATAAAAAAGCCATTGTTACACTTGAGGGCTGCCTAATATCAGAACCACTGATCTGCTTTTGATCATATTTAGTATGCATATTTTTCCATACATTTTCTATGAACATACCAAAAATTTGGTCCGTATTGTTATGAAGTTAATGGCCCAAACATAATGCAATTTTTAAAAAATCAGGAAATATATTCACTCACTTCACATGAAAATCACTGAAGCTGGAGACTTTTTTTTCAGGGATACAACTTTATTTAATCAAGATTCAAATGTTTACCCAAAATAAGATCTGAATTTTGCAAATTTTTTAAGTTATTAGCATAAATAAAAAATCAATACCTTAAATTTTGTCCAACTTTGGCAATGGCACATTTTCCCTGTAAGCATTGTTGATTTAATTTTCACAGCATATATACTTAAAGATTTAATCTTTTAAAATCTGAAATTTCAAAGGAATTGATTGAAAGAGTAGCTTTTATTCAAGTTTTCATACACCATGTCAAGTTGTGTTTACATCAAACCCACCTAGTCGATAAGGAATTTCTTACTTCAGAAGAGTAAAAACTTCACCCGGTGTGATATTTACAATTAATTCCAGTAATAAATTATAGCTGAGATAGTTATTAGCACAATGATATTGTTTGTCCTCATTCAACCAACAGTGTGTATACTTTATTTGAAAAGATGTTTTTATTTTATCAAATTTACTGAATCTTTTATTTTGGTGAATAAAATTAATCATGTACTGAAAACTCCAATGTACAAAACTTTTAATAGTGATTCAAGGAATAATCTTGAAGATGCCATGTTGTGGCATTATTTTCTTTTAAATTCAGTTTAAAATTTGTGATTTAAAAATTATAAAATATATGTGTATGCATAATATGACCCAATATGAGCTACACTCTGGTTAAATAATGATTGCAACTTAGAATTCTGATATTTTAACTAATATTTTTAGATTTTTTTATTATAAATTTATAAAACTTATAAATATAAAAAAATGAATCTGATAAAAACTATTAATGGAAAAAGTGGATATGCTAAACAATAGGCTTTATATAAACTTAAATGCATTATTCCCTTGAAAGTGAAATAAAGGTATTAGTCCATTCTGTCCACTTGCCTGTCCATCTGTAAATTTTTCATGTTAGTCTTGTCAGAGTATTAGTTTTGCAATCATATATTTAGAACTTTACTATAACCAAGTAGGAGGGCCCCTTTCCTCTTAACTTTTCAAATGCTTATATATATGAAAAACATTGCAATAGAATATTTTGCATATTTTGCATTTGCAAAAATTTCAAACTTCAGCTGAGCGCCGTGACCCATGGGTCCCTTGTACCTCAACATAAGTGGCAATACTTGCAACTAACACTGACATACCAGTCATAGGATCAATATGCTGGGTACTGGTCATAACATTATAAATACAAACACTTGCGATCAGAAAAGTTAAAATTAAGACAAATTTTGTTACAATTCAGCACACCTCATACTTATAAGTTATTAAGTCATCTTTGATCATCTCCAATGAATAAGCCATGGAATGAAAGGAGTTATATTTTGGCTTACACAAGTAAGGACAACCAAAAGCGTACAAACAAATGATCAATATTACCACAAATATTAGAGCTGACAATTGCAGCAGTTCCTGCTGTATTTGGGAACCAACATAACTTTTTATATGTGTTGACATATTCTATATATGGAGTATTTTTCTTAAGGGTGTGGCAGAAGAGGAGTGTGGGGGAGGGGGGAGAGGGTCCAGGAGGTCTGGACCCCCCTTTTACAGTTTCCACAAATAGGTTTTACCATTAGTCCTGTTGTGGACCCCTCCTTTCTTAAATCCTGGATCTGCCTCTGATAAGAAAGGGCATAAGAAAGTATAAATGTAGGTGCATACACCTATTGATTATAAATGACACATCATTGAAATGATTATTTTGCTTGATATAAATTTGGCATATAAAGTTGTATGAAGTAAATTTACATAACCACTCCATTGTTGTTTTTATCTAGGGGTGAGTGTAACTATAAAAATGTATTACTTAAGTAAGATACACCCAGTGGTCATAAATGTAACGTCATACTGAAGCGTATGGTTTAGCTATCATTTAAGACCAAATTTGACTGGATACGTTTTGCAAATTAAGTAGTATGGGGCTTATAACCACTCTGAAGTCGTTGTCCATGAAATGAAAAAATACATACGTCATCCGACATAAAACATCCATTTATTCAAAGAAAGTTACCATTTTCATACTGCTATCAGGCATTTTTATTAACTACACATGTATACCTTTCAAGCACACATGGTAAAAATTTGTCACCAGAATGGTATGGATGATCCAAATTTTGGGGTCTGGCTGAAGTACTACTGTCTTTCTGAAAAATTTCTTTAAAAATATCCTTATAGACAAATTCAGCTGAGTGTCAAGACCCATAGGTCCCTAGTTCTTAAAAGTATTCTCATAATCAATTTCAGCTGAATGCCTTGACCCAGAGGTCCCTTGTTATACCCTGTGATAAATTAGTGCAAAGGCCCTGTTACATTGCCCTAACTCTTTCTTGCACTTTCTGTGTGCTGTAGGACTCGAGTGTGAACTTGGACTTGAGTCTGAGCTCATGAGTCACACTTAGAATTGAGGATCCTTGACTCTGACTTGGAGGTAAGGACTCAAGAAATAAGGTCTAGTCAATCTAGAGTTCAGTAGAAAAAAGGTCATTTGTATTTGACTTGGACTTTTTCTCAGGTTAGAAATGACTCTGTGAAGGTGGACTTGCACTTGAACCTCGGACTTCAGTGGCTTGGACTGAAATGGTCTGGTCTCTGCTACAACACTGCACTTTCCCATATCACTATATATTATACCTTCAATAATATAAACTGTTGAAACAGTCAGTAATGTCGTGCGACACTCATACTTTGGGGTGCCATAAGTACTTATCCCCCTCTTGAGCTCAACTAATCTTCACTAAGGATGATATGTTGCATGCGACTTAAGTTTCCAGTGGTATAAATTCTAACCTGATGTGTATATCATTAAAAAAATGTTAATATGTAAAATCTTGACCATTGCATCATGTGCACAAGGAGCTATGGGCACGTTGGACTGGTGGACATTCTTTAAATAATAGTGGCAGATATACAACAGTCTTGATATTATTTATTTTATCATATATTGAATTATGGGTAACATAATGTGTGCTGATATTGTCGCCACCAGCACAATATTATACATGAGATGCCATTGAAGCTATAGAGTAAATGACTGTCCACCTGTACAGATGTGGCACCTTATTGTATCTCCCAAAACGAAGTTTTGCAGATACTATGTTTTTGACCGGGTTCCGCTGCCGCCGCTGCGTTCATTTCTGGAGAACTCCTCTGAGACTACCGGACAGATTTTTCCGAAACTTACACCAATTATTGGGTCACATGTTAACTGGTGTCTAACCAATTGGTCTTGACCTCTGACCTTTCCTCTCTGCCCAGCATCCGTTTGTGCGTGTTTCCACACATAAACCCACATATCTCCGGAACCGTTTGACCAACCAGGAAAAGAAATTTTGTACAAATGTAGCCCTTGGATAGCTTTATAACATACACAAAAAGTGGTGATGCCACCTTCAACCATGTTTGCACAGTGTCCATCTGTTCATCTGCTTTGGGTTAAAATCACTCATATCTCTGCGGTTGTTTGACTAATTCACCTGAAATTCGGCATGTGTATACATCCCGCATAGCTTTTTTGATTTTATGACAGGTGGCGCCACCTTCATTCACGTTCACGCTGTAGACATCCATGCTTATATCTCCGGACTCGTTCGACCAATCAGGAAAAAAATATTTACACAAATGTAGCCATGGATAGCTTTATAACGTACACAAAAAATAGTGGCACCACCTCCAGCCATTTTTGCACAGTGTCCATCTGTTTTTCTGCCTTGGGTTAAAATCACTCATATCTCTACAGTGGTTTGACCAAATTACATGTAATTCAGCATACATACATGTGCATACATCCTGGTTAGCTTTCTTGAATTTATGACAGGTTGCACCAGCTTCATTCACGTTTATGCAGCAGACTTTAATGCTTATATCTCTGGACTCGTTTGCCCAATCAGGAAAAAATTTTTACACAAATGTAGCCCTTGGATAGCTTTATAATATACACACAAATGGTGGCGCCACCTGCAGCCATTTTTGCACAGCGTCCATCTGTTTGTCTGCTATTGGATAAAATCACTCATATCTCTGCTGTGGTTTGACATTTCCACCTGAAATTTTGCATATGTATACATCTTGGATAGTTTCTCGTTCAAATAACAGGTGGCGCCACCTCCAATCATGTTTACGTGGCAGACATCCATTCTAATATGTAACACTTGTAACTCTATTTCCCCTTGCCACTCAATCCATGCCTCACTTCACCCGTCCTACTCTGATTTTGGTGGATACAGATAGTCGCTTGTCGACTACCCGTATTCTAGTTCATGAAGTTTTTTCTTTCCCCTTCATAAATACTGCCAATGGGGGTACCTTTGAACAAAATTATTGTTATATAAGGTAACTCCTGCATTCACTGATCAGCACCATCTAGTATTAAAACTTTGAATGATTTAGAAGTTTAAGATATCTATATTTTTTATTAAACATTAACTTTAATCATATTTCAACTCAACATAGTGAAGCTTTATGTATTCCTGTTGATGATCCACTTAAATGTATAGGCATATAAAAAGGAATAGGCCAGTTTTAATGGCTTACTCATACGTTCTGTGTTTCACTTAATGAAAACACAAGATGGCGCTGATAAGCAAATGCAGGAGTAACCGTAAATAACAGTAATCTTGTTCAAAGGTACCCCATTGGAAGCCCTTGTGAACAAAAGCCAGTCACAGTTTTTTAATTCTCAACAACTTCCAGTATCCTGATATATATATTTCATATTTTTTGTGTATTTTCAGTTCGCTTTGGTAAAACCTATCAAGAACAAAGAATCAGCAAATGATGAGGAACATGGAAAAGAACCAAAGACCAGACTTACTTGCAGAAGAATGATACCTAATCGATTTTTATAAATTCAGCCAGATAGTGTCTTTATTTTACAAATAAAATGAAGGATAAGTTGAATGGTGAAGGTCCTCCTTTTAAATGTGATGAGTGTGGCAGAGCGTTTGCACAGAAATGTCGTCTGACTGAACACATGAGAAGTCACACTGGAGAAAAACCATTTAAGTGTGAGCAGTGTGACAAATGTTTTTCTCAAAAGAATATCCTAGTTCGTCACCAGAAGACACACAGCGGGGAGAAGCCGTTTAAATGCACAGAATGTGAAAAATGTTTCTCTGGAAAGCATTCTTTAAAAGAACACATGGCTGTACACACTGGAGACCTACCATATAAATGTGACTGTGGTAAACAGTTTTCCCGTTTAACTCGGCTGACTGAACACATGCGGAGTCATGATGGAGAAAAACCTTTTCAGTGTGACAAATGTGACAAATGTTTTTCTCAGAAAGGTAGTCTGATGCGTCACCAGAAGACACATACTGAAGATAGGCCTGCCAAGTGTAAAGTATGTGACAAAACTTTCACCGGAAATGGGTCCCTGAAACAACACATGGCTACACATGCCGCAGAGAAGCGATTCAGATGTGAACAATGTGGAAAAGGATTTACCCGTTTATTTAAGCTGAATGAGCATCTCAGAAGTCATAATGGAGAAAATCCATTTAAATGTGAGCAATGTGACAAATCATTTTATATAAAGGCTAGCCTAGTACGTCACCAGAAGTTGCACACAGAGCAGAAGATGTTCCAGTGCGATCAATGCGGCAAATGTTTCCGTGGAAAGGGATCCCTAAAAGAGCATTTGCTTGTACATACTGGAAATCAACCTTACAGATGTGAAGGTTGTGGCAAAGGTTTCTCCCGTCACGATCATCTGACTGAGCACCTCAGAACTCACTCTGGAGAGAAACCTTTTAAGTGTTTAACGTGTGGCAAATGTTTCTCTCAAAAGGGCGGCTTAACTCATCACATCAGAACACACTCAGGAGAGAAGCCGTTCAAATGTGAAAAATGTGACAAACGTTTCACTGGAAAGCATTCATTGAAAGAACACATGGTCGTACATACTGGGTCCGCTCCTTACCAATGTGAGCACTGTGGCCGTGGTTTCTCCCGTTTAACCCACTTGACTGAACATGTCAGGAGCCACACGGGAGAAAAACCCTTCAAATGTGTGCAGTGTGGCAAAGGTTTTTCCCAGAAAGGTAACCTGAAATACCACATGAGGACCCACACAGGGGAGAAACCGTTCCAGTGTGAAGAATGCGGCAAATGTTTTTCCCAAAAGATTACCTTGAAAGAACATATGGTGATACATAACAGGAAAAAACCAAAGGAAAGGGAAGACAGTGATGATTCTGAATTCCTAGGAGGTCCCTTAGAAGGTGAAGAAAGTGACGATTTTGAATCCCCAGAAGACACCCAAGAAGGTTCCCAAGAAGGTACCCTAGAAGAACGTGTGGTAGTGATTACTGAAGAAAATTTGTTCAAATGTCAGACCTGCGGTGAATATATCTGTGGTTTAGGTAATATTGTTGCACATCACGCGACACACACCACAGGGACAGTTAGCGGCGTGGAAATATTTTCGCTCGAAGAGAAACAATTAAATGAACAAGAAAATGTAATTATTGATTTTCAAATTTAAAGAGGATTATTTTAAATATCATCTGTGGAAACGTTTCGCTCGGACAGAAACTGGTAAATGAACAAGATGTACACATTGACTTATACATTTAAATAGAAATAATTAAGTATCATGCTTTTGTTAAGGTCAGCTTTGCTCTACTCTAATACATCAGACTAATATACATGACTCTTCAGCAGGGAGGAACTTTTCAAAGTGAAAATAGTTGCAAATATTTTGTATATTCATCTTTAGAAGTTTAATAAACGCATTGATGCAAACAACAGAGAGAAATATGAAGAGTTGGGCAACTTTCTTTCCTGATTAAGTAGACTGAAGATAGATGTATCAAAGAGATATATTTAACTTATATAAGAGATAAATAATAAGCGATGTGGCCATTATATGTAGCCAGAACACTTATGAATATAGATGCAATTTTTTTTTTTACATTTTGAAAATTTAAATGGTACCAGAGGAAATCTGCTTACATTAATTATTTTGATATAAGGGACATGGGCGGTTGGTTATATATATATATATGTAAATGGCACGACATACAGAAACTTTAGTTTTACTATAATTTTTATTGAACAATATGTGAGCCCTATTACTTCCTGTAAGTAATATGCTAGTTTACTGGTATCTTTAAAATGTTCAATGTACATAGACATTGGTCGAATCATTATTGAATCATATAGATTGCTTTGTCGATCGAGCAAAAACACGTGGCGCCACCTTTGTATCATGTGAGTAGACCTGCATCAGAAGAATGGAGCTCTATTTAAGTGTAGCTAAGTATAGGCAAGAGAATAGCTAAATTCTTCTTATAGTACCATTCATCTGGTTTGAAAGGAAGCTGTACATGTTGTGCAATTCTTATTCTTTTGTCTTAATGATTTCATGGACTGACTTGGTGGATAAGAAAAGCAAACTGTTTTCATGTAACTGATGTATTAATCATGTAATCATCAGCGGTACCACTGAGCATTTATCCTTCACAGGTCTATCATGCAAGAAGATTCACATTTATGTCAAGCCATAAGAACGAAATGACAGTGCTGCAGATATATGTTATACATACACAAATGTATTGTGTATGCAGTGATGATAACTTAATATTGTACAAAGCTTTTGCCATGCCATCGAAATAATTTTGGACAAAGGGCTACTGCAGATTTGTCTCTGGACAGGAGATTAGCCATTTTTACCAAAATGGCCGTCTTTGACATATAGGATATGTATATGCTGCTCTGTTATGGGTTTACTTGTTTCTTCAAGGAGGTTTTACACCTTGCATGGTCTTAGAAATTTATAAATATTCATATTTTATTGCTGTTTTTGTAAAAAATTGAAATTGCCAATTAAGAGGACTAATTTGGAGTGGATATCCCCTTATCTTGAATAAAAATGTAGATATAAATACTATTGCTACATAGTCGGGTACAATTCGGTCACATCTGCTCGACTTTGACAGGCTACGAACGTGTAGTAAAGAATTCTAGCACATGCACTGCTATGTCACCTATATTGGCTGCTGGCTGGATGTCACGTAGATATATAAGTGTTTCATGTATAGTTGTAGATGGTGACTTTTCTTCATCATATGTAGCCTAAGATGCCAACTATAAATTGATGTTTTTAATAAAATATTATAATGATGACACTGTTGTGCTGTTATGATTTTCCTGGATATGATTCTCTTACGAACTGCATAATAAGATCAGGACTTACGTTCTTTAAATTACAGTTCAAGATATTGCAACATATGGTCTTAAAACATTTTATAAACCAATGTCACATGGATTTGTGATACTTGCCCGTGTGATGTATATATTTTTATTGGAAAAGGCACTGGCTTTATGCTGATGTTTTAGTTGATTAGTTGATAATCATGAACGTAGTCCAGTATTTTCAACTGAAAGTTAAACAAAATTAAAAGTTAAAGCAATTTATTATGAAGGCAAGTAAATCTCCCCATTAGTCCTATGAGTGTTTCAGACAGACTTGAGTGTTCACGGCAGAAAGTGTCCATTCATGTAGCTGACGTATTACAAAATAAAACTGGAAAACAATCGCAAAGAGCATACCACCGTCAGTCTACCCCCGTATCCATGTCCGCCTAAAAATTTCATTAACCTAGGGCCCGCCATTCTGCATCTTTTCATTGAAAACACAAGTTTATATTGATCATATTTAAGGGGAGGGGGAAGCCCGATGTCCATCCTTTCACAAAACTTCAAATTAATTGAAAATGTTCGGAAATTTGTGATAACGATTCACACAATCATGATCAGAATCCCATGCAATATTCAGAGTGTATCGGTAATGGGACGATGAAGAATTGATAAGATTTTGGTGTGGTTCGGCCCATGATCCGGATTTGGGAAATCATTAAGAAATATTAAAAAAAACATGAACAAGTCTTAATGCACGAAGCAACCTGGGAATGTTGACAGGATAAGTGAAGGCAAACACGATTTTGGGAGCATCCCAAATCATAAAAAAAATATTGATGGCGTAATCCACAGTCATTTTTGCACAGCGTCCATCTGCTCGTTTGCCTAGGGTTAAAATCACTCATCTCTTCAGTAGTTGGATTTACCCATCTGAAATTTTGCATGTGTATACATCCTGGACAGCTTTCTATGACATATGGCGCCACCTACATTCACATTCACGCAGCAGGTATAAATCGGGACTGGTTTAACGAACCCTCTTGAAATGTTGCATGTGTATAGACAGTTCCAGGAAAAGGAAGTAGAATCGTAGGGGTCCCCAAATGACAAGGAGGATCTAGGCCTAAAAATTGCCTGTAATTCCTTTTAAAAAAGATATCGGTGGCTGAAAAAAGTGCCCCACCCCCCACTATCCACTTCTGACGTTTATACAAGCTAAATATATTGATAGCATATTAAAAATAACAAGATGTGTTGTAAACGTTTATACCAATACTTCTGCTTTATTCCAATAATGTTTATTAACAATTAAAAATCATTGCTTAGCAAATATTAAATATTTATGCTTACAACCATAGTATACAAAACAACCTGACCTAAATTCACTTTAGTAAATTTTGATTTGGTCATCCAAGAAAAAGAAAAGTGATCTAAAATAAAAAAAAGCAAGATTATACAGTAACAGAAAATTAACTTAAAATTTCACAGTTTAACTGAAATTATACATTTCAATTTCAGAAAAAATCACATCATTTGTATAAGAGGGTTGCAACCCCATAACTGACCCCTGATGTTATTTCATATTTGATATATATACCAATATATACATGTATATATATATATATATATATATATATATATATATATATATATATATATATTTCGGGGTAATTCAACAAAATCTTCGCGAACTTTATAGGTTAGTAATTTTGTAAATACAATATGTAAGTTGTTGGTAGTTGTTGTGTAGAAAGATATACAAAATTTGAATAAAATTTCTTTGATCCAGTATTTCAACTTCCTAATTTATGACCAGAATAAATTGCACAATCAAATTTGTTATATCCAGTGCTGAAGACTACATGTTGAATTGGAGGTCCGTGTCGAATGTCACCTGGATACAAGTTTTTTTGTACATGTTTTCTGGCTTGACTGGTAACAATAGACCTTTCCCACCACATTAGCGACATCTGTTGGTGACAACACTGGCAGTTCGGGTCCATTATCTCAACGAAAACGAAACTATTTGCTACATTTGAAATGATGAAATTAAATGAGTCTTGTCCTATCATTATTGGTGGGGTTCCTGTCTGTGTCTGTGACATGTATCTGCTTTCATTTAACAAAACCCCCTATGCTGGCTTAAAGACCCCGAACCCTGCAGACGACCGCTACGTGCAGTGCGCATGCGAGCGGAAAAGGTCTATTCGTCCGTAAGTTTGTCATTTACAGTTTTTCAGTTATATTAATTGATCACGTTAAATTCGTTCCAAAACTAATTCCACATTACCACTACTAACTGCTGCGTATCTCCACCTGGGCATGTTTCTAGGGATTAGGGCTGAAACGGGTACAAAATTTTATACTCGAGTACCCGATAGACATTACCCGACTCGGACTCGAGTACTCGTTATCATAGCAACACAGTAAACTTGGATGTTTGGAAAATATTACACGCAGTGCTGCAAGAGCATGTACATTCACTTTCCTGGTGAAATGGTCACGAATCGTTTTGAAGAGGGCGTGTATGATATCTTTATCATGTTATGAAAAAAAATACACTGATGCTTGACTTATTCCCAAGTTACTTTCAGTGTTCGTTCTCTTCAGTGTAATACTTGTTTGCCTCAGTTCTTGCAATCCTTGGCCTGCCAATCAGGATTTGCTGATTACCTGAACCAGTTCTTTTAAAAGTGTTGAATACCCTATTCACAGAACGTATATTCCACCCTTTCCTTGAAAATTCGTTTGCGATGCGTGCCCCTCACCATCCTTTTCCACGAAGAAAGACATGATCAGCAGAACTAAAATCCTTTACGTACACAGCAAGGTATCGAACTCAACTGAACAGAATATTGTTTTGTTTTTAGAATAAAAAGGGTGTACCTATAGTCATCCCAAAGCAACAATGTCATCACATTTGTATCCAAAAAGGAATATACAAAGGTGGCATCATGCCGTACCCAGCACTGGGTATAACACATTTCACAATGCAAATTTCTTCTTATCATATATTATTCAGGAAGTTGAACTCCTGGACCTATGGACTTTCACAGGCATATTCAAAGCATACTTATATCTTTCTACACGATAACTAAAACCAACTTACAGACAGCACTAATAAAACTTTTAACCCCTAAAGTTCGAAAGGTTTTTTCTGAATCATATGTGTGTGTGTGTGTGTGTGTGTGTGTGTTAAACTACACAACGATAAAGTGCTCAACTGACAGGAGCTGTTATATATGTATAGTTTAAGACGTCATCTACATGGGTTTACAACGATGTTTCGTAAGGGTTGTAGATCCTCACGCCTAGGAAACCCATTATTAAATGGGCCAGGTGTTAAGATTGTTGAATGTTTAATCTGGCGCATGCGTAATTAGCCATGAGGTTTTTCGCCCTGTGCCTGCATGTGCTCGCGAATTCCTTTTCTTTAGATCAAAAATTAATCATATGTTCATATGAAAATGATAATTATATTTTAAAAAAATTAAAAATAATAACTATAAAAAAGATATTGCATCCAAAATGTGATAATGGGTTTATTCTACCTTAGCATATTTAGGGGTATTTTTTTGTAGGAATGTATTTATGATTCTCTCTCTTTACCTTAACATAACACCAGGAAATTCATAGCCATTCGAAGGTTTACTATACTGAGAGCTTTAGTGAAGAGTAAAATTTGGGAGAACAAGGCATTCAATGTTAAGTAGACCTGCTGAGTGGAGGTCAGCTGGGCAGTGTCAACTGACATGGCCGCTGGGCGGGCTGGCCAGGCGACATGTGTGACGTCATAAGCAAGGGGTATGGGGAGAGAGAGAGACAGAGAGACAGAGAGACAGAACAAATTTAGAAAATAAATTTTAATCTTTCACAGAGAAACATACATAAGTATGCCTTATGCATATATATGTATATATATATATATATATATAGAGAGAGAGAGAGAGAGAGAGAGAAAGCGTGACTTCTTTGATGTGATAATTTAGTTTATTTCGAAGGCGTCAACCTCCTTACCCTCAAGGGCATAACCAGTGGGGAGCCGCAGGCCCCCCCCCCCCCCCCCCCCATCCGATTTAGCATGTTTTATTGAGTATACAGTTACCGGCCACTAATCATCTCCTAAGAAAATTATATGAAAGTATTTTTAAAAACGTGAAAATATCAGTCATGCTTACATCAGGTTTTGAAGTGTAAATCCTCTGGGAGGTTATTCTCAAATTATTCGACACTTAAGATAATGAATCATGTATCTCATCAAATGATTATTAGTTGAATTTTTCCTCTTATTTTGAATCTTGAAATTCCACAAGAATATCGTAGTTCTCATATCCTCTTTGGCCCCCCCCCCTTTGGAAATCATGGATACACACGCCTGCCCCGCTCTCTCTCTGTATATATGTATATATATATATATATATATATATATATATATATATATATATATATATATGCGTGTATGTGTATGTATGTGTGTGTGTGCGCGCGCGCGTGTGTGTTTAACAGGCTGGTATACACACCTAAACTCACGCACAGGGTACGAAGAAAGCGACATTTGGCAGGTATCTTGTATCCACCCTGTCGCTGACCAGTAAGTGATAGTGATTATTGGTGAGATAGAATCCACATTTGGCAGGTATCTTGTATCCAGCCTGTCGCTGACCCCTGGGAGACGTAACAGCCTAGAGACTGATGACAGACCCCAGGATAGTAGCAGTATGCGTCCCGTGGGAAACAGGCCAGCGCCTCTCACAAGAGATAAGTGATCACCATGGTATAGCCTCCTCCGTGCCACAGTGGTGTGAGGGCACATACACTGGCTGCAACAGCATTGACGCCATTTTGCCGACACTTATTGTGAAAGGAGGGATTTATACAACAGACGTGTTGTTGCTTTATCGTTCAGCACAGAATTAAGGTAAATAACATATTTCTAATATTATTTTATATAATAAACATTTTTCATTTTAGACATTCTTTCTTTTCAGGTGATATTAGATATTTTGTTTCCCTTTGTGATTAAAATAATATGGGAACCTTATGTTCACATACAGGGACGTAGACTAAGCAATGTCTCGAATGGGGGGGGGGGGGGGGGGGCGCAGTAAATGTTTTGTCAGAGCGAAACCTAACGAGGAGGCGTAGCCCAAGAAGATTGAAGGTCTGCCTCCTACAGTGTGGAAATGTTTTAAAATACATGCTATAAATTTGCATTTATATGGGCATCTCACTTATAATATAAGCTCTACTCACAGAACGTAATTACTTGCTTTTAACTACTGAGTGATAATCAATCATTAGTCAAAATGAACTCTCTGGCAAATACTGCCAATATTTTTCCCTCAGACCTCCGGGGCAGCCTCCTTCTGGCTTAGGGCTACGTAATCTGCGTACACATTTATAAACTCTAGGTATAGGTAATTAACTACTAAGAAAGTTTTTTTTGGCGCCAAAGTGACGATTGTGTGAGCTTGTGTATTAGTAAATACAATACATGCATGGGCATATTGTTGGGGGGGGGCAAAAAATGTTGGCAGTATTTGCAAGAAAGCTCAGTTTAACTGGTGAGTATCAGTCAGTTGCCCTTAAGCCACGAAAATTAAGCAAGGGGACAAAGGATGTATTAGGCCCCCCGTAACAAATGTATGGGTCCGACTACTCATCGAAAATCACTGAAAACCACAGGGAACCACAGAAAAATACCGAAAATCAACCAATGGCTCTTTGAATCAACATTTTTTTAAATTCCTGAATATTTAAGTTGTATTAACAGATAACTAGCATAGAGTAATAAGATTAAAAGGGTAAAAAGTAATATCTTAAATAATAAATTACAAATATATTTGAATATATATTCCTTTCACAATTTCAAGGTTAAATAAACTTATGAATATTTTTTTAATTTTCTAAAACACGGGAATAAAATTTATGCAATAATACAAAATCATTAGTATTAGGTTTTATACTGGCGGTAGAACCCGACGTTGTTCAGCACTTGCCTGTTGTCTGACTCGAACTAGGGGAAAGGTGTCGCCACCTGTTGGCCAAATCGGTTACCAACCTTGCAGACAGCAGCTGGGCAGGGACGATATAAATGGCTGAGTCATTATAGCATTCATTTATATATATGACTCGTATTATGTTAGTTTCAGTTTAATAATTAAAAATATTCAGGAACGTCAAAAGGATTAGTTGATTTTCAGTGTTTTTTTTTGTTTTTTTTTTTTGTTTGGATTTTCGGTGGATTTCTGTGATTTTCGGTGGTTGACCCAATATCACCGCCCGCTACACTCAGCCGCCCTCCCTCGGCCTGTAGTTTTCAGACTATCTCTGCGCCAACCATGCGGTTCTGTTCGTGGTGCTGGACCACGGCTTACCAGTCTTCTTCCACTGTTCAAGGATGTCCTTTGCCTCATTAGCTGATTACAACTGGAAGACATAAAGCTGCCATGATGCCGTTCCGCCTGGAGAGATTGCTATCATGGAACAATTGTATGTCATACTCCTGGGCTAATCCGAATTGTACATACTCTGTTTTTCATTTAACCTGTACACGTCCTGTACACAAAATTCGCTCCAACACTGGTTCCACAAACAACGGTTGTGAATCTCAAATAGTGGTGTTAAAGTCGTTTTCTATAAGTACGTAGTCCTATCCGTACAAAGTCCTATAATGCGGAGTCCGTAGCCGAAAAATTCATTTTCGTTACCTGTGGTAATAGAGAATGTTCATAAGGTACGGCCTGAATGGGGAAACTATATTAAACCAGAAATTGACAAGGTGATTGGTATGCGTAGTGCGCAAACAAATCACTCCGTAGCAGCGTGCGGAAACAGACTACGCATATACGGATGAATGGAAAATGATGTGAAGCGATTTTTGCGGACTACGCATGCGGATAACGCATACGGACTACGGATACGGACTACCAATAAGGAATACGGATACAGACTACTGTTACGTTCCTTTGACATCCAGGGATACGGGGAAATTAGCTCCACCTAGAATTGATAAACATATATATATATATATATATATATATATATATATATATATATATATATATATATCCATGTATTAATGATCACTTTTTCTCACCAATCATGATAAATCATGATAAAGTTGATCCATATGGTAATAACAAAGTTTATTTTCTTCTTAGTTCACAAAATATGTATATATCCAATATGACATTTCTATCTACAAATATGATCAAAAGACCTTTCTTTAAAAAGTTTCTAATCTAATAAAATGAGGACTTTCATGAGTTAAAAAAAAACACAGAACAGAGTCCTGTGATGCCTACAAGTGCCTCTCCTGTCTATGGCCTGTAAAGCCCTTAATTACATGTTCCTAAACTTGACTTACCAACCAGATACTTGAATTTAAGCTACTGAATATTATAATACTGACCTTAAATCAGTATTAAAATACCGTCCATTTAGAACTAAGAAAGGTCCGGACCATCTATATCTTCTAAATATATTAACATAATGAACTTACATAAAGTCTTATATAAAATGACAAATCTGGATGATGACAAGGTGATTGGCATGCGTAATGCACAAAAATCGCTCTCGGCAGCATGCGGCTACGGACTACGCATACGGACTACGCATGCCGATCAATGGAAAAGGACCAGTTAAAATATCTGCAAATATTTTGCGGACTTTTTATGTGGACTTCGCATACGGACTACGGACACCGATTACGCACTAATGGTGGTTTTTCATAAGTGGTGCGTAGTGCGTATCCATAGTCCGCATTCGTTGTCCGTATACTCCATATACGCAAAATTCGTAGTCCGTACTCCGTGATGACTGGTGCTCGATGGCTGAAGATTTTCTTTTTTTTTTTTTTTTTTTTTGGAAGCCATTTCTCCTGTTATGCAAAACCGCCACTCATTTGAAGTCTCTTTAAAAAAAAGAGAATGGGTGAATCAGGGATACTATGTGAGGAATGAATAAAATTCTTATAACACTCATATATGCATTACTATTTGACTGAAAGTAACGTACGGATTATCGAGATAACAAACAAACAAAAATGGAAAGCTAAAAAAAAAGGGGGGGGGGGGCACGTACCCCCTGTGCCCCCATCGGATCTGCCTATGATTTGCTATAATCGAGAATTTTAAAATATCATAACCAATACCGACAAAGTCATCCAATTTCTGTTGCAGGTTGTCTAAACGCGCCTTTTGTTCACGTCCTCTCTTCCTATCTGGCTAAAGAAGTAATGATTTAAATGAAATGAGGCAACCACAGTTTCCGCTGAAATGCCAACTTCATGACGATAAAGGTCACTATTTGTTTTGAGCTTAGATGAATTTCAGACTACAGAGATCAGTCTTTCTTCGTCCGGCCGTACACAGGGCAATAATCGTAATCAATGGAACTAGAAACTTCTAACTGTAACCCATGGTGGTCCATAAAAAAACATCTTGGAAACCTGAAATTAGGTCAAGGTGACCTATATCCTAAGAGCTATAGGGCTCGTAAGTGCCCTAGGAATAATTACAAATTTGATACAAAAATGATTGCGATGATTCTTTTCATACAACTTGATCAAATAATGTTTCATCATTATCTGGTGGCGATACCTATATTTTTTCTATTTTCAACTCATATTTCTCTATTTTTGAGATCTTTGATTGAAGCAGTTTGGACGTTAATAAGGCACAAAATGTCACAGTCATGGTGATCTATATTTTGCGAACTACAGGACAAAAAGATGTGTTTGAGCACCAGGTGAGAAAGAGAGTTATACTGCGAGTAACTGGCCAGACTTTGAGTAACTTAGAGTACCCTGACAGTTAGAAAGGGCACTAATTGTAATCATTAGTCCTAGAAACTTCTAACTCTACATCCAGGAACATCCTTAACAAATCTCTTCAGTAACCTGAAATTAGGCCATGGTGTCGGATGTGCACAAACTGAATCTGTTACCTCATGATCTCCTAATTTATTATCCAAGAAACAACCAGGAGGTCAGACAAGACATAATTTGTAAATGTCAGGCCTAGAATCATAAAACACAACATCCAAATAATTTCTGACCAAAAATCCTTTGAAGTAGGTAACGATGACCTAGATTCTGCCAGCAACTTGCTACAAAATATACTTATAAGTACCTTGAAAGTCAGTCATGGAAGTGGTGGAACCAAACTTTACTGTTTACTTACAATATGTCATCCAGGGAGGTCCTTGGCAAGTCTCCTGAAATTAAATCACTGTGACCTATATTCTGTGAGCTATAAGCAGGAAACCTAAGTTTGAGCACCCAGAAAGCCAGACAGTTCTCAAACTTTACCTGTTGGCTCTTGTAATGTCTCCTTTGATATAAAATAAGGTCACTGTTACCTGTATTCTGTGAGCTGTGTAAAGCAATATAATTTGACTACCCTATTAGTCATATGGACAAAAGTCCAAGACTTAGAAACGTCTAACTTAGCATCTAGGGATTTCCTACTAAATCATCTTACTGTTACCTTTTTTGTAAGGATTATGATTTTGAAACATGATTCTTAGCACTGTGGAAGCTATTCTACATGTTGTTCAAGGTTCCTTAACAGATATTTTTAACCAGATCATAACATCACTAATTAATACTTGCATCACCTGTATACAGGTCAGATTAAGCAGAGTGCCATGACCCATGGGTCACTTGTTGTTCATGTAAACGTAATAAAATCCTGATCTTCTGGAAATGTAGGATCTCGGAAATTTGTAATATTATTAATAAATATAATCTATAAAACCAAACTTCAATGAAAATATTTGATAATAGGTTATGATATTTAGAATGGACATTTAATTAACACATCTGATGAACTCATCCAACTGGAATAGTAAGGATTTCAAAGCAGAGTTGGGAAAAATTTAGGTTCCAGCAACCATGTATTCGAATAAACATAATTCCACATTAGGTGAGGTTGGAAAATACATCTTCCCTGTTAAAGAGCATTTTTTTTTATTCTTCAGATCCGGTTATTCCACGGATTGATATGGACCAGTGGGAAGCGGCGCCACTAGGACGAGGACCGTTAATTAAAACAGAATCAGAGTACGACTCAATTTATTTTGAGACTGGCTCAGTTTCTAGTGCATTGATCCCTGGAAGCTGTGAGGGAAATAGTATTAACAACAGGAAGCTAGAAAGAGATTTTATGAAGCCCTTCGCAACTGAATATGCTTCTGGGAGGGTAGACAATGGGAGTGTTGACCCTGCTCACAGAATTGCAGGAATAAAGAGTAGACAAGAAGACAACAATCTCTTATGCTTAAAGAATGATGCATCATATGATGCATCATATTTGGCAAGGACTACAAGTAAAATAACAGTTCATGTGTCAACAGTTACCCCCCAGGGGAAACAGGACACAGTCATTCCAAACGACACAAAATCATCGAACCGATTTGAGAAAAACATTATAATGACAATGAATAAACAAGTTAAAGATGACAAGGTCTATATTACTGATGGGTCAATGACAGGCAGTGAAACCACATTTACATACCGTTATTGTGATCAATCATCGGTTAAGAGTAGCCCTAATAATCACAGGATACACGATGATAAACCTTTCAAATGTGAATACTGTAACAAATGTTTTCCTGTTAAGAGTAAATTGATAAGGCACACGAGGTCTCATACTGGAGAGAAACCATATAAATGTGAGCTGTGCAGCAAGTCCTACCCGAACAAGTATAATCTTAATGTACACATGATGACCCACACTAGAAAGAAAACATATACGTGTGAGCAGTGCAGCAAGTCCTACTCACGCGAGTATAATCTTGATGTACACATGAGAATACATACAGGAGAGAAACCTTTCAAATGCGAGCACTGTAGCGAGTGTTTTCGTTCGACGCATCTGCTGTACTATCACAAGAGGATCCATTCGGAAGATAAACCATATAAATGTGACCAATGCAGCAAGTCCTACTCACTAAAGTGTTATTTGAACGCACACATGAAGGACCATATAGGAGAGAACCCATTTAAATGTGAGCACTGCAGCAAGTCTTTTCCAGTAAAGAATCGACTTGAAAATCACCTGAGAGTTCACTCTGGGGAAAAACCTTTTCAATGTGAACTTTGCGGTAAGGCTTACTCTGATAGAAGTACCCTGAGATCTCATAAGATGACACATACTGGAGAAAAACCACACGAATGTCAGTTTTGCAAGAGGTCCTTTGTCTTAAAGAAGACGTTGCGCTCACACATTAGAACACATACAGGAGAGAAACCATATAAATGTGAACACTGTAACATGTGTTTCATTACAAAAAGTTCCCTAAACTATCACAAGAGGACGCATGTCAGTGTAAATACACATGACTCTCAGCTTTACAGCAAATCTTTCTCAGTAAAGAGTAGTGTCGCAAATCATATGAGGATTCATACTCGGGAAAAACCTTATAAATGTGAACACTGCAACAGGGCCTATAAAGCTTTAGGTAGTCTGAGAGTACACATGAGGGATCATACAGGAGAGAAACCATATGTATGTGAGCACTGTGGCAAAGCCTTCCCAGTAAAGGTTCGGCTTGATAAACACCTGAGGGTTCATACTGGAGAGAAACCATATAGATGTGAATTTTGTAGCAAGGCTTTCTCTGATAACACTGGCCTGGGATGTCATAAGAGATTACATACTGGAGAAAAACCATATGCATGTCAGTATTGCAATAAATCTTTTGCTATAAAGAAGAGCTTGAACATACATATAAGGATACATACCGGAGAGAAACCATATAAATGTGAGCACTGTAACAAGTGTTTCTCTACAAATAGTGCACTGAATTGTCACAAGAGGACACACGTCGGTGAAAGAACACATGAATGTAAGGTTTGCAGCAGAGCATTCACAACAAAGAGTAGTCTAAAGGTACACGTGAGGAGGGTACATGCAAGGGAGAAACCTTTCAAATGTGTGCACTGCAGCAAGGCCTTCCTAGTCAAGGGTGCACTTGTCAAGCACATGATTACTCATACCGGAGAGAAACCTTATAAATGCGAGTTTTGCAGCAAGGCTTTTCCGTATAAGTCTACATTCGAAGGACACATGAGGATGCATAGAGGAGAAAAACCATATACATGTGAGTATTGTGAAAAAGGTTTTCGTCAAAAGGGCGAATTAAATCGCCATAAGAAGAAACACACTGCCGAATCCTCATAGACCTGCAGTATCCCATCGTGCTTATCACATTAACAGGAGGTCCTGACAAAGTCATCATGGTCAACATGGTGCGTGGTTACGTAATGGTTTGTGTAGTGGACTTGTGATCCTAGGTTGTGGGTTCGAATCCCGTCCAGACGATCTTCCTGTCTGAGACTCCTGGCCAAAGTCTTTCCCAGAAGCCACTCCTCCCAGGAATGAGTGGGTCCTGCTGGTGGGCGACAGGAAAAAAAAATTGTCTTTAAGAAAGTGTGTTATGGTGTATGCCTCCAAGGGAGGCGAGAAAAACTACAAAAATGAACAGACCTGAAGACTAAGAAGGCATAGTTTAAAGTCGAATGAGACTCACGGAGTAATGCCAGAGTAAAAAACAAAAAAAAAAAAAAACTTACCGCTTTTCCTCTAAACGAAGGAGGGTATCCATACATATGTGATGACTTCACTAAGTGATAGCAGACTAAAATTCCCAATCCTTACCTCTTTAACTTTAAAACAAAGGAGGGTATCCATACATATTTGAAGACTTAACTAAGTATATCTCATCAAACTATAATCGTAAGAAATACAACATGACACACGCTAAAGAAAACAAAACTTGAGCGTCATCTGAGCTTTAGTGATATGTCATTGCCCTTATTGCGGCCGGCCGGCTGGAATAGAACCAGGGATTATTATGTAGCAGTTATAGTTACAATAACCAATTGTTACATGTTTATAGTCGCTTATTTGCATGCCTTCCACAGAAAAACCATATACTTAATAAAGACATATTTGTCACAACATTTTGTTACTATTGATATACTCTTATGTATTAGTTTTATCAGCCGCTTGAAATGTTTTGGACCTGAAGTATATCAAGACCATTGGGGATTGCCGTGATTTTTTTTTCATTTGAGATGTTTAATATATTTATCTACTTCAGCAATGCTAGATAAACTTAACTACTTCATATTAATAATGTCCATTTTGTGATGTTCTTATATTTGTTTTAGACTCAGTTATTTAGGATGCTTTATATATTGCATTCCGAATAACTCGTCTGCTTCCAATATTGATTTGATTTCACTCAATAGATTGGGCTTATTATCTCTCATACTATCATTTCATTCATTTGGTTAAGATAAACTTATTCCCTCGAATGATAACGTTCATATTGTGTTGTGACATTGAACCTGTTGGTACAATTAGCAATCGTACCAGTACAGACCCCAATGGCCCTTTGGCCCAGTACGATTGCCAATGGAACCATATTGACATTTCCAACATTCACAAAACACACACACACACACACATATATATATATATATATATATTGTGTTATTAACTTATTATATATATATATATATATATCTAATGGAAAATGAGTAACATGTTTCACTCACTGCCATGTGTTTTACTGATCTTAATCGGATACTTCTGACCTTCGTTTATCCACAAAATGTTCATGGTCAATCACTTTTGTGTTTGGTGCACAATTCGCTCTACCTTTAACAAATAATTGCTTGAATAAAATAAAATTAAAAGTCGAATCCTCCCACTTTGGTCGGTCCCCTTCCAAGATGAGCGCTCTGCTTGCGCAAAAAGGAAGAGAGCGCCCGTCGTTCACAAACGCGGGAGTCTTTTTGGACGTTCGGTACATGGTCCAGCAATGGAGATGATTACACGCCCAGAATCCGCAGGTACAGGCCAGGTCGAGTCATCAGTCATCAGGTTATTTTTAGCGAACCTGTGAGCTTATGTGATGGCGCAGCGTCATCCGTCCGCTGTCGTTCGTACGTTAACCCATGCTATCACAGAAACCATCAAAGCTAGCAGCTCCCAATTGTACGTTTTCTGGTTGAGCTATTTTTTTGGGGGGGGGGGGGGGTATCTGCATTTACTTCGATTTTATAGGGGGAAAAGCTTAATAACTTTTAAAAAAATCTTCTCCACCGAAACCGTCCAGCCTAATGTCCAATATTTTAGAGTAATAATCCCAGAACCAATATCTCTTTCCAGTTCCAGTTTTGTGATTTTTGGCTGAGTTACAGAAAGTTATACTAAGTCATCTGTCCAAAGAAGCATACAGTAATTTCAATCTGAGAAACGGCTTGGGCTATCATCACCAAATGATATGCCAATGTTGACCAGATGAGTCATATCAGAATTGAGGTATTTTGGCGCCTACTGCATCGGCCTTTTTTTACGGTGGTCATCAGTGCCCGTATCATACTGAGGGCTAAAAAATGTCCTCTCGGAATATATTTGTTTAATATCGCACAGAAATGATCCTGAGGTAGTACCATCTCTGTTTAGTGACTTTTGGCAAAGTTATGTTATGCTGAAATTAGTCATATGCCTATATCAGCCCATTTTATCCCAATGGCTTCAAAGATCATCTTCTGAAAAAGACACTGGCTCAAATTCTTAAATCTGATATAGAAATAACCCTCATTGCTGATAATTTAATTTTGTTCAAATTGTTTTGATTCAGTGATTTCTGTCTGAGTTACGGGAAGCTGAACTTAGCCTGTTTGCTGTATTTTCCTTTATGAGTTATAAACCTGCAACACATTTTTCGACTGACGCCACTAAGGCGAATTTGTTTATTTTTTTTTACAAGAATAATTCCCAGAATATTCCTTATAATAGTTGTCTTTAATGGTTCCCCATGAATGTTTTTGGCTAAATTAGGGATATTGAATGGAAACATTTTACCATATATTTTAGCTGTGTGAAGCAGTTACATCTATTCTGGCAACAGTTAATCAGCATCTATTACCTCATGCCACCAAACTTTTCGATTTAAGGTTATTTATGGTTAATATTGACAAGAATGATTTTTTAAAAGTCATTAAAAGATTAGATTTACGATTTAAATTAGTTATCATTCCAGGCAATATTAACAACCATGGATATATAGCTCTGTAGCTATTTAGAGATGGGAGAACATGGATTATAAATAATTGGTATCCATACTCAACTTAATTCAAGATTTTGCCATCAGTGAGTTGTATCTGTATCATAATTGTGCATTCAGTATGCTTTGCAATAATTATATCCCCAGAAAAATTCGGGATCCTGTTTTAAGCACAGTCGCGCCGTCGCCGCAGAGATTTTTTTTGGACGCGATAAATCAGAATATATTTCACTGATCTATACCAAATTTTACATGTGCATAGATATGGGTGAGAGGACGACGCCTTTTCAAATTGGGTCATTGCCTTTACCAGGAGAATGATCTTGACCTTGAATAGGTCCATTTTTGGGGAAAATCACAAATATTCTTAACTATCTCAAGAAATTTTGCATGGATTGATCCAAAAATCAATTTGACCGAAGATCTTGGAAAGTGTTGTCATGTTCTGGAAACTGGTGGCGCCACTTGTTATCTTTTTCTTGATTTTGCGCCTTTTAATACCCTATAATTGCCACTTGACGGTACTGTGAGCATTTTAGGTCTAAACGTAATGGACAGATTGGGCTCAAAATTGTTCATGTCAATAAATCTTGGATACCTCCATCTTTTACTCAAGCCTGGTGGCGCCATTTTCAATCATTTTGCCGTGTCGTCCATCTGTGCATGCGCTTTGGGTAAAAAATTGTTCATATATCCGGATTGGTTCAAGGTTATTGTCTGGCATTTGGCATGTCCATCCATCTTTGAAAGTTTTCTCAGAAACCAGACGGGTGGCGTCACTTACCTATCCGTTTTTGTAGAATAAATAAATGCCCTATTTTGAGGAGTGATTTGCCCTTTTGGCCTGAAGTTGTGCATATCCATAGATTTAGGACTCCTCCATCTCGTACACAAGACTGGTGGTACTACTTACATTCATTTTTGTGTTGTGTGCACCTATGCCAGTATTTCAGCAGTGACGTTTATGTTATTGGTGCACCCACTCGGGTTCAAAGTGTTCTGTGCTTGCATTGTACATATACATGTCACACATTTACTTGAAAGGTAACGGTCCATCATGGAAGCATTATACTTGATGTATTTCCAATGCGCAGGTTCGCATTAGGCCTGTAGGCCTCGTTAAATAAATAATTTATGATAGTTTGCTCCTCTTCTCTCAAGTTCACCAATGTACTATAATGACATCTAAAACGTGTTGATCCAGAACAAAAATCCGCCATCATCTTTTTTAGGAAGAATCCAGTCAACAAATATCTCTATAGTAAATAATTGCCGCTCAATAGGTGGTTTATACACATAGCGACCGTATTGGAGGGCCTGAGGTTTGCCCTATTATGAAAATATGTGAAATTATTTTTAAAAAAAAAAACATACGAATATGCTACGACTTGCCAAGTAATTTTGGTTATTATTGTAATTACGGTAATAAAAAAATACTTAATCTTACAAGCCCTCTGATTCATCTAGATCTGGTAAAGGCACGGTGTGAACAGCAGAAACGGGTTGAGATCCGCCCCAGCATATGCCCCAAATTGTACAGTTTCTCCGTTGCTTTCACGAACTTTTCTTTTAATCTATCGAACATTTTTTAAGGTCAGCTGACTTCTAGACATACAAAGCTATAGCGTTTGGTCTGTCTTTCGTTATTCCGACACACCAAACAGGGAATACATTGTAACCGTCACACCATAAATTATATCCAGACAACACTTTGTGCAACACCCTGGAAAAGAAAGAGTAGGTCAACGTGCCATGTATTACATAACAAAAACACCATTTTCTCTTCATGAAAGACTATTCTTTGTACGGCTTTTACCATGGGATCACTAAATTTATTTATATCATTAACCGGTACAGTCCCTTGAGAATGCAAAATTAAAAAAAATAATCTAGAAATTTGAAGAATTTAGTCATTAAGACTCCCCCACCCTGACTCGCTCTCTCCGGCTTCCCTACACAAGGACAGAATGTGAGAGACTACACTTATTGTCTCCCATCGAGGCCATATTCCCAATCGGCAGGGAACAGCAATGGTGAGTCCGTCCGTCTTTCACTCCGTCTGTAAGTCACGGATATGATGTTAACCCAATAACATAAAACAAATTAACGAATGGTTACCATATTTACACCATTGATGTAACTCGTGAAATGCAAGGTCGTGTTTGAAAAAGGATGACCGTGAAGTATCTTTTCAAGGTCAAAGAGTCGATAATGCTTAAATGCTGTTTACGCAATAAAGATAAAGGAATTGGAGGAACTCTCACCAAACATGCAGCACTGGTAATACTCTTGAAGCACTTCTCATATTGGCTAGGTTTAAATAGTAATTGCATGAGAGACTCTTGACTTTTTGACAGGGGAAGCTGAGTGGCTTAATGTTCTTACCCGGGGACTTGCATTATGAATAGCTTCTGCTTTAAAGAATAACATTTTCTCCTAATTCAGACAGCCATTTCGGCCAGTTTTTAAAATCACATTTAAAAATTAAATGCTTAAAATTCGGTCATGTCGTTTATTCTTTTTGGATCTCTGTACGTTCCTGGATCGGGGATTGTTCAGTACTATTAATAAGAACATCTTTTTTGATTATACACCGGTGAACTAATATTGGTAGGAAACCTTATGAAGGTCTGCGTTACAGCAAATCCCACTCATTGAAGAGTTGACGGTCGAATGCATAAGAACGAAAACATAAATGTAAGCACCGCTACTTCAGGATGTGACTACTGCAACAATGAGTATTCTAAAGATATACAAGTAAATACATATAGGAATGAATACATAAAATGAAGATACTGTAAGAAGGGTTTCTCGATCTGATTTATTTCATGAGGATCCATATAATGGAATATCCATATAATGCGAGCACTGTAAGTCTTAAACAGTTTCAGTGGTCTGTTCGTACACAAAATAAGAAATAAAAACTCGTGGATGGGATGCATTGAAGAATCTCAACAGGACACACACTGGGGAAAGATTATATGCACATCAGAACTGCTACACGCATTACTGATTTAAGTGTAAAGTGAACGATCGCATGAAGATAAAGAGGAAATAGTCATTTAAATCTTACCACTGGGATGGTTGTTCCCATAAAAATGTAGTATTAACAGACATTTAAACATATGATAGGGAAGTAAACTAAAAAAATGGGCCGAAAAAATATTACAGTGTGTACTCGAGTAGTGGCATTATATTGTAAATACTGTTACAAAAACAACTAAAACACACATCGGAAACATGGATGAAAAAAAACTAATTTGTATGTGAAAACTGGTCATAATGATATTAATAGACCGTTGAGAGCATATACTGATGAAAAATCATTGAAGCTGAATTTTATTGCATTCGTATTATTGACAAAGGTATATTGAATGAGAAAAGAGCTATCGTAGCTCAAATTGATTCAGCATCCAGGTCCATGGTAAATGTAGATGAATGCATGTAGATTTGCAGTTTCTCATATTTGCTTATTTATATTTAGAGCGTGTAAAATTTTTATTCCAAAACACGTATAATATGACCAGTAGGTCTTTTCCCATTTGCGCAAAAGTAGTTGAAGCATTTCGTTGTACTTTTTTTGCATTGCACAAAGAGTTATTAAGATATCAACGAATCTTTTTCTGGAGTGCTAACATGAGTTAAGCCTAATAATGGGAGGGTTATGAATACTGGTGACTTTGAGCATGATCTTTAAGGTTGACACTGCTCCCTGTCTCTAGGTTTTCAAAACCGTTTGAAACACCGAACAAATGTCTTCCACAAATGTTTTATATTATTTGTTCCAATCAAATTCTTGGAAGAATTTAAACTGTCAATTTTGGAGGTCGAAGTACCTGTTAACACAGTAAATTTTGAGGAAGTCGCCATATTTCCCGCAAGGTGCGGTGAAGGTATATGGGAAGTATTTCGTTCTAAAACCGTTTGCTTACTCCTGTGCACAATTGTATGTAAGCTAACCATGGGCGCAATCAATAGCGCAGAGAAAAAAATATTGCATGCCCGCCACCTATATGCCTCGCAACTTCACCAACAAGAATTTTAAAGCTTTCTACTGGTGTGCCTCCTCTCCTTTTTTTTAAATTGTTTTTCTTAGTTTTGGAGTTTTTGAGCATCATATACAAACTAAACTTTTTTAAACCCGGATAGTTGAAGAAATGTCTCGACTGCAGGTAACTGAATTCAAACAAAATCCTCGAGAACAAAAATCCATATTACAAATGTATAAATGATTTTTTTATTTGATATCTTCCGTGTATTCAATCAGAATTGAATAGAATGACAGGGCGGTTGAATGGAAAATTTTGAGTTGCTTTAAAGATTTAAAGAGCTTTAAATTTCAATAGAGTGCTTTCACACTTACAAAGTCAATCATGGCACATCATAGTAATGTTTAAAGTTAAAGGAGTTGAAATTGACAAAACATTCTAAAGCACAGAGAAAATAGAAAAAAAATATTGTTTCAGTGGTTCAATTAATCCCTTTTATACGTTTAACTGCTAAGATGTCCCCTTCGTAACCGTCCACTAGCACAATCAGTTTAACGGATGGCATGACAATACCTAAAATGTTATTTCTGCAGTGACATTATCTTGCCGATGTGTTGGCTGAAGTGAAAAAAGTGAATTGTTTGGACATCTGACAAGAACATATCTATTTTAATTTTTTTTCACAATGTTATATCCACTATGGGATTTCTGTGCGTCATGTTGGAAGAGTGACAAAGACAGCCTACCTGATTGTCACTTAGTTCTGGTCTAAACTCAGGGGCTGCACTCAAGGCCAGCTTTACTATCATGACCCTGTTCGGATCAGTAATGGGATTTCCTTCCTTCGTTGGGTATGGATTAGTTACAGGTAAAACATTTGACCGGTTCAGAGGACAAACATGTGGCTATCTGTGAATAAATGCATTTATGAAAGTATCCCCAATCTTTGGCCTTATGGTGGGGGGATGTTACAGGATACAGCTAAATCTTGTACATGTAACAGTAATTACAGTCAGTCCTTATGAAATTCCTAGCTTGTCAGAAATGATTGACTCTTGTATGTATATGGTATTCTGTACAATGTCATCAGTTTACTGCTGAATGGTATTTTTACCATTGCATATGATCAAATACAACAGGAGTATACATGATTGAACCCTATTGTTATTTAACTACCGATCTTATTATGTTAATCAGCTAATAATCAGTGTCAGTATGTGCGTCGATCCCTTAGTGTACTCCGATGATAAGAGCTATTGGTATGATGTTATATTTCACAAACTGTTATCAATAATACATCAGATGGACAAACGATAAAGAAGAGGACTTCAAAAGATACTCATATGATATATATAAACAGATTTTGAATTATGTATGGTGCGAGAAACTGATGTATGGGAGACAATTTGCTTTCACGCACAAAGTATTTATGCGTGTTCATTTTCCCAATTGTTGTACGATGCATGACAAGTGTGACAGAGATTTAAGAGGGCAATAATATTGGTGAATAAAATAGTGTCATGTATATCCTACCGATGGTTAACCATACGAATACGATGCTATACATTAAATTAAGAGAAATATAAGAATGATGTTACTCAGTGCCGGAAAGGACAACCAGATATGAAGGTTCTTAGATAGAAAGTTAACCATGATGGACCATAAATGGTGACATGTCGAGTCAATTATATACAACAATAGCTGATTGTGAATTAAGTTTGTATGATATTACATATTAAATAATTAATTATAATCATCTCTCCAGCTATTACAGGCATAACATCAACAAATGTAATTTGGTACAAAAAGGAAGCCGATAAAGGAATAATTTCACACAGCACAGAGCGGTTAGCAGTGTCCCCCTTGCCTCTGATGGGGACGCTACAGTGCTTGGAACGCTGCGGTGATATCAACTCGTGTAAAGCCCTAGCGTTACACAATGGGATTTGTGAGAAAGAACACACCGGAACGTGGACGTCGGAATCCAAGAAAGGATCGGACGTGTATATGGTTGTCAAAGGTATAAACATAATGCTTCTACAGTCAATATCATAGCGATGGTCGTATTGATCTAAAGTCTATATTCCATAGGCTTCTACAATTGAAAATAGCAGTGCAAGGGCTATAACCTGGTACATGCAGGAATCGTTTTACATAGTGTAGAAACACTGAGAAATGATGATTTATTTTTTAATTTCATATTAGATTTACACTGGTGTCTCTTATCTTATGTTAGAAATTAAAGCTGGGGATTGCCAACAAAGTTATTTATACGTTACTGTGGATCTTTAAGAATGGATAAATATAGCATCCCATGCATCCTTTGTACTGAATTGCGTTTCAGTATAAACGACTTGTACATAAACCAGAACTACACAGTTGCCCAGGTCACATTAGTAGTTATAAGCAGTCGAATGCAGGATAAAGGGCTATTAATTCAGCTAAGACAACTGAATATTACATCACATATTTTCATCTTGTTCTTTTAATTGAAAAAAGCTGGAATATTCGTATTATACATATTTCTCAGGTATTTCTAATATTAACATACCGGCTTTTGGTGTTCCAGTGCGAAAACGTAAGCGTTTTTTTTATTTGTTTTCTAACCACAGAAATATATGAATGAATAAATCAGAAATGTAATGACATATTATATACATTATCAATTATATGCGTTTTTAATTGTTATATATTCAAGAAGGTTTCGGTCTAAATCACCAAACATCAAATGTATAAAATCACACCTAAAACTTCAGCGAATGAAAAATATATTGAGATGTTACAACGTAGTAGTGTAGTAGGGATGCAAAATATTATACGACCTCAGAGGTTAAAGGTTGAGTTTTATGCAAATACAGATAAGCATTGTAACCTAACAGTTGCAGTGTTAAAGCTACATTTCTCATGATATGACTAGTACGTACTTTTGTTGTCCCTCGACAGGATGTCCACCAGGATATGAATACATGTTCCGGGAATATTCAACTGGCAGCCCCATCCCAGCCCTTTCGTGTTACAGGATTATCCCGGTAAAAATAAGAAACATATCATAGGTGATGAGAAGTAGGGCTTTGTATACGATCTTTTGTTATTGCATAACCCTTTTTCTTAAAGCATATAACGACACATATCCATGATGCTGTTTTGTGTATGGAAACATGAACAAAAGTATATTATGTTCATCTCGCATTGGTTGAATGATAAGGAAGAAACTACTGTAGAACGCCTGTATAACGGTCACCATCGGGACTGGATGAAAGTGGCCTTAATACAGGAGTGGCCGTTATACAGGACTTAACCAGAAAATGGCGTTAAAATGTAACACGAAACCAAGTTAAAATCTTTATTACAATCAACAAAATAAACGTATATTCAGAGTATTAGTATAATTATTGTTATCAATAAAAAATAAAATATTACAACCTTATTTATAACAATTGCCGATAATATAAACAAATATAGTGTTTGTTATTAAATTACAAACTGATTGTATATCCATAATATTTGTACAAATTTGTTGAACAACTGCCACATGACATCGTTCAGTTTATCATTCCCTGTAGATACACACTGTCTTATCTACTGGCATTTGCGTTTTCTTCATACTGTTCCATGATCTCTCGCTTCCTCTTAAGTATGTTTTAAACTTGAGTTCGACCGAAAACATAGATTTCTGCTAGCTGTAGGCTGCTTTTCTGTCAGTCTTCCTGATCAGATCTACCTTTTCTTTGAGAGCAGGTTCTTGTCTTTCCTTGGTCGCCATATTGATCAAAGTGATTGAGACAGAATATACGTAACATTTTATACATGTAACAATGTTTATTTTTTCTTCATGATTATTTATGTATGAGTAAATTGTGCAATGTTTGCCGCACTATTTTCGTTTGATGAACGTGTTCACAAGGACATTAAAGAAAGTTTAAAGATCCACAGTTTGCTTAACGTTGTTTGATGACATAATCATCGGGATCCGCTGGTTGTCATTCGTTAATGAAATGACAAACACCCTGTTTACAATTCGGCTCGCACGACTGATTCACAAACATAAACGCAGGTGGGAACACATGCCTTACTATTGTGCATACTAATGAGACTGTGTGGGGGTAGTACGACGCTGGTTACGTATCAAACTACTCAGTCACGGTCGAGTGGTTACCTTTATCCAGACACTCATTAACAGACAGGAATATGTGAGAGCGGACAATTGTGTTATGATATTGAGGTTAGAAGTGGCCGCTTGATTTGTTGAGCCCATGTCACGGAGTCACTGCCCCTGACCGTAATTGAGGCGTTTCCCGGCCCGCCTGACCGAGAAACCTGGCCGTAATACGGAATAGAGGAGTGACCGTAATTGACAACAAAATGATTATGAAATATGACTGTCAAAAATTCGGGACCGGAAAATTTGACCGTTATAGACGTATTGACCATTATTCAGGCGTGGCCGTTAGCAGGCGTTCTACTGGATAAGAATGTGTAAAAGTTAGAGAATTATCACGCTAAAAGGGTCATGTATACACGGAACTGAATCAGTGTCACGACATGCTGTTTGAAAAATAAATATCACCATAATCGACTCATATAATAAAAATGAATCATTTCATTTAATTTGATATTTCCAGCATGATGTCGACTACAAACAAGCAGAGGTTGTATGTAAGCAGAAAATTCATATCTCCTTTCTAGTGAATCAGAGCTAGAACAGGAGCACGTGGGGAACATGATAGGTACAATGAATTTAATATGTTTTGACCACTTTGTATATTTTGGCTAACTTTCTGAAGAAAACGGAATCATTATCATACAATTCTGCATGAGATGTTCTGAAATTGTTAGAAATAGAAAAAAAACTTATGATAATCACTAATTACTGGACAGTGTCTTCGAAGTCTCTCAAACGTTTTTGCCAAATATCTGTGCACCATCATCATCGATTGACAAAAGGATATCCATGCAGTTTAAACAAAATGTTGGTCGACAAATGGTAACAATTATTTATAATTATATATAATAACACATGAATACAATTATTTTAGAAAAATCAGGGAAGTTCAAAATCATTGCGTACTGGATTTCTGCCACCTTCGACAAACGCAAAAAGTCATGGTTCTGGGGATCTACTCACCAGCCTGTACGTTACGCGAATTGGTTGCCTGGCACGGCAAGATTCCGCATGAATGACTGTGCAGTGATTTTGTCAACTGTGAAGCACTGTTGGACAAAGATTCCGTGCACAAGTGGGCGAAGTTTAATTTGTGAATTTTCCGTGTATAAGTAACCGATTTCCTTACACAAATATTATTCTTTTATTGTTTGTGTATTCTTTTTAAAATTCCTTTAGTCATGTTTGTGAGATTATTCTGCTAAATGCAGTTTTTTTCATTATTAAAATATCTGAGGAATATTTTACGGTTTAGGGAAAAATCACTTGGTGAAACTTCTGTCTTATTTCTTAAAATAATGTACAAATCCTAAAAATCCGGCTGGACTGATTTAGCAGGAAATATATATCTTTAAAAATATCCTTTATCACTAGTTTTAACATAACCTAAAGGACTGTACTGGATGTGCTTTGATGAATACTTTGATTTAATCAAGTAAACATGATCTCAGTTTTAAATAACCCCGCAAGTCTGGAATTCGCTTCCTACTACACTTTGAACTTCTCGGGCTCTCGCTCCATTCCAAACCAGGTATCAGTTTATGTAAGCGCATTGAATGGTATAAACAGCCAAGATAGAAAGAAAATGGGCTCAGTAAAGGTACAGGGGATAGATTTCCTAGAAACTGTGGACGTGTTGCCAGACAAAGACGGTACCTCATGATTATATTTAACACAAAAATATGTTGTTGTGACTCTGGAACTAATTACTTGTTAACCAATGTTTCCTCAATGTACTTAAGCTTAAATTACTTCAAACTCGTTGATGTTGTGAATTTGTTATCATTATTCGTTTAGCAAAAGTTCCTCGAATATAGTTAACAAACCTAAAAGGTGCTGGGCATTCGAATAACCAATGTGTTCTGATAATATTAAATTGTGCATGTAACACATTCAGACCTAATCACATATGAGATAAGACCAAGTGCGACCACGAGCGGTCCCAGAATGACGGGCGGTCCTTTCGACTGAGAGCGACTTTTTGGTATAAACAGTTAAGCACAAAACACAATAACGCGCTCTTCGTGAGTCGCGTGTCACGCGGCAAATTTAAAAAAAAAGTCTCTTCAGTCTATTTATCTCAAGCTTCGAGGGTAAGCAATCGCTCCTGAAGTTATTTTTAAAGCGCGATTCGCGCTTCCCGCAAAGGAATTCCTTATGACTACACGACTTCAGAAAGGCTTTCCCTCACAGCATGCGCATTCATGATTTTTAACTGCAAGTATGACCTTTATTTTATATAATTCATTTAACTATGATTATTCATTTTAGCCTGGATAGAACACGTGCAAGCAAGCAACACAACTTAATAAGTATAATTAAGAACAGCGATACTGAATAGTGAGTTTTGTCATATATTTGGAACATGTTTACTCACAATACATATTTGTATACAAGTACACGAATGCTGATTGTCAAGATTACTATTTTTACAAAGATAAACTAAATATGGAACAGGTGCTTGGTAAATACCATCCAATCTGACGCTTGCCGTGCTCGTTGTAGTCGTGCGAGTGTGTTTTAAAATCGTCGCGAGTCGCACGCGTGGCGCTTGGTCCAACAGTTACGCTTAAGATTATCGTTAGAACATCACTCGACCACCAAGGACCATCTGCCACCTGTCGTGCGATTGTTGCGAAGTGTCGTGCGACCAGCGATAGACCTTTCATGACAATATTCGACAAATCATATGTGATCGTGGAGTTGTCTTACCACTCTCATTGTATCGCCTTTATTGCTGGTCGTAGTGGCTTGTCGCTTGATAGTCATGTTTAACTACAACTTACAACTAGCTAAGACTACCTATGACCAGAATATTCATGTGGAGGTTTAATGCAGGATAGTAGGCTTCCTCCTGATCGATATTCATCCTGCGATCGTTAACGACCACAAGCGATCAATGATGAGTTCTCGTGTGACCGTATGGCGATTGTCTGTGACTTGCCACGATTGTAGTTTGCATCTAGTCGAACTGGTCCTATCACTAGTGTGACCTAGAAGTTGATGCTGCATTTATATTGTCTCAGCTCTCATGACGTGTGTGCATTTATATTGTATTTTTCCCTCGTGATTTGTGTTGTACTTAACGTCTGTACAAGTACATATATGAGACTTGTATAAGCCTGGTTAAATAAATATCGTAATAGGAAATGTGTTTTGAGATGTTTTCTTACAAAGTTGCTGAATATTTTGCATACCGTGTATACAGAATAAAGTTCTATGGTCAACACGAAGCGGTAAAACAGGTTATGTTGTAAATGATTACTGTCTCAACTACCTTATACACATTATCAGAAAATTCAATGAATGATGTAAGAACATAGGATCGTTCTTAATTTCTCTTCCATGGAAATTATAATTTAAAGTATCAAATGCAAAAACACCTATACGTAGTTGACTGTGCAAATCGTGAAGTGGAGCAAAACTGGAACAAATAAGGATCAAGTTCAGTCGTCTAGTGTTTGCTTAATTCGCTTGGTTAATTCATGATTCATTTTTTTAATTTTCAAACATAATATAATGTATTTAACGTTCAAAAGTATTACACAATTGACATGTAGATACCAGAGTTCAATGGTTATCACGGAAATCCTCGTATAGGTTGGTTGTTTAATAATGTGCCACGCGTGGGATGCACGTGCAAAATAAAACGACCAATCATAAAAGATAGAGGTATTGGTTAAACACGTCGGTGATCACTATAAGGTAAACAGATTCAGAGGAAAACACACTAAACAACATTATACATTAATACATATATTAATATAGCTAACAGACGAATCCGTACAACGTTACAACACACGATTGCATGAGTAATCAACTCATGTCAATGTATATAATTAACGGATTGTGAAGCTGTACGTGACACCTATCTTAAAGTTACATGATGCGCATGGCAAGCAATTATAGAACAGGTCTATTGAGCCAATCTCATGAGTTTGTGAAACTGATAATTTAATCTTGATTGCAAAGTTTCTCGCAGTCGTGGGTGAATGTATGCTGTTAGTTTAAGCTATCCCCTTATTGATGCCCACTTATTCACGTTTTACATCATAATTATATCATTTTAACTTAATGCTTTATATGTCATAAATAACACCATAATTTGCGCATTTTTAACTGTAGATCCCGCTTCACAATGAACCCATCCTAGATTGGCGATCAGGGGCAGTATCAGTTGCAATAATGCATTTCCCACAGATCAGGTGGCTCCTGAACATATATGATACAAACACGAAAGTATTTGTCATAAATAACACCATAATTTGCGCATTTTTAACTGTAGAACCCGCTTCTCCATGAACCCGTCCTAGATTGGCGATCAGGAGCAGTATCAGTTGCAATAATGCATTTCCCACAGATCAGGTGGCTCCTGAACAAATATGATACACAAAAGTAAATGAAAGTTGAGTGAATATGCCTGGCCAGGGCATAATGATAAAATTATGAGAACGAGTCACATGGACAAGAGCCAACCGACGCGGGATTATTTATACGGATGTAGCCGGGTACGAACAGGGCTTTCCAATGCAATTTTATTGCATGCTTCTCATAGAGCTTGTCTTAACACACAGATTTTATCACCTTGTTTCCTATAGCACCTAACGTACCTGGCGCGGGCATATTTTTACTGTTTCTTTTACTCATCTCACATGGCGGTTATTATATTTTAGCATCACTTTTATTCACTCTCTCACGTTATCGGAAGGGAAAATTTTCGTCCTTCCCTTTAGTAAGGGTAAATTTTCATCCTTTTATATCCGCTTATTACCCTGTGATTTGAAATTCACAGATTTATGCGGGGGAAGATGGGCCTTCTGCTTCCATGAAGAAGACCAAAACTTGTAGCTATACATTTTACCCTGTTAAATTATATATATATATATATATATATATATATATATATATATATATATAAATATATATATATATATGTATATATATATATATGTTTTCTCAAAATTTTAACAGCATGCTAGCCTGACATGTTTCAGATTTGTTCCACCAATAGTTGTCTAAAAGAATGCATTTATATGCATCGTGGATATAGTTCACTATACATAGTACCAATTTGTGCCTGTAGTTAAATCAGGTTTATCGGTAAATTAATAACAATGTCAACTAAGCCCTAAACTCATATTTTGTCTGGTTTCCAGTACTGAGTTACGATTTTAACGACAATTATAACATTAAATTAACTCAAAATATATACAATTAGCATGCAATATTTCTAAGCAATAAGTATAAATAACAATATATAGTTCCCTGTTAAGCACATATTATTGAACAAAACCTATAGGTAAGCAACTATTTGTACTATGCGTGATTAATTTTGATGAATTCAATTTGCCAACTACATACCTGTCAAGCATATCCAAAATGTACTGAGTCCATTATGCATGTATATATAATCACTAATCAGTTCGTTTTCTTCTGCATGTGGGGCACCTGTCCTTGCATCTTCTGTTTCTTTGTTGTTCTTATCCAGATTCCAACAACAGCACTGGTTTCTTTTCTTCTTAAATGATCTTGGCATTACACTTGAATCTTCTGTGACTTTCGACGTCATAACTCTTGGAGCTTTTTAAGATGTTTTATAAAATGAATTTGTATAGGATCAAAAAGTTCCTTTTTTTGTTCACTCAAGTGGATTGACGACAGGTCCGTGTTTGCTTCCTGACGCGGCTGCGACATGGTGAATTTACGTACGGGGAACATGGGTCTTCTAATGTTTATATGAAGATCATTGGTCACCAGCGTTGCTAATTTAATAGAGTCATTTATTATGGGAACTTACGTCGGGATCGAGCCTTTTTCTGCACCAATATTACCGTGGAGCCCCGAATCTTTTCACCTATATTACCAGCTTTACCAGCCTATATAACCTGTTGCTATTACCGGCTGTTTGACTGGTAACAAATGAACAAAAGAACTGATGCCAATTCGCTGTCTTTATTCTGACTTCTGGAGGGGTCAGACCCCGGGCGGCACTGCCCAAGTCTGACCCCAAACTCCGTTCAGCAAGCGCACGCTCTCTTTCTCTCTCGTCCTTTCAGAATCTTCCGTTCAGCTAGCCCCGGTAAAAACCCAAAACACCTTTATAAACAGGTCTTTGTCCCATGCGGGACCACCAAAAATGGACACTGGAACTGTACCTATATACTGCCCTCTGATCTGATTAGTTCATATACATATAGGGGTATATGAACTCACTATAAACATCATACAAGTATCATAAGAAGGCTAAATTAAATATTTTAAATGACAAACATCTTAACGTGAACACTAAGGCTACATACACCTGTATGATTTGCTGCTAATTAAAATATAATAAAATGTATTCTTAAAATAATTATTTTATAGTCCTGTCTACCCTATACTGGAATAAGCTGTCCCATGCTGACAGCCTCATGCTATGATTCATCCAGAAGAACCCAGCTCTCTCAGTCAGCTACATCTGGCCTTGTGCACCTATACGCCCGCCTAATTTGGCATGGCCCAGCTCGCTCAGGGGGTATGCCCAACAGTTGACCAAACCAGCCTTCTACTTAATAAAGGCCGGGTTTCTGAACCCCTTGGTTCAGACGGGATTCCCCTTTGAAACATAATAGGTCATGTGACTGTGACTGACAGCTTGAGTCTGGGCTTATCATGTAGACACCAGACTCAGCACGTGGATATCTGGTCTGTGTTTTGGTAGTGGTAATGTGTGTGTGTAGGGGGGGGGGGGTGAATCATTAATAAAAAATAAGTGTTCTTCCTGGAAACATGTAAATTTCTATATAATATAAAGAGTTGGGGCTCAGAATGGCATGCAGCAGATTAAATGATAAACTCTTCAAAGTTGTAGATTTTCATGCATTGAAGTATGTCACACAACAGTACAGTAACAAAAATAAATGTACAATATTTACCTTATTCAATTTACTAAAAATATTGTGGAAAAAATTAAAAGTACAGATTCTCATTCCCACATATGTCCCATATATGCACTGCCACCAGGATCGGACAGCCAGTCTCTCACCAGTTTCAGTACACAGTTCGGCATAATATCCCTCCTGTGATATACATACTTATTCTTTCGTGGGTCTCTATTCAGAGCCTGCGACTTCCTCTCCAGATAGGCAGGGTTATTCCATACACCCCTGTGGTGTAACATCGTCCAGAAAAACCTGTACTTGGCCTTTCTCAGCTGACTGTTTCTGTCATGTGGCAATCTGCGCCCTTGTGGCTACCAGCCCTGCTGATTAGTGCGGTCAGTGATGCAGGGAGAACAAAGACAATGTGGACATTCAGCTGCCCCGGGCCTGTGCTGTGGGATCACAGGCTCATCTTGCTGGTCATTACTTTCAGGTGCCTGTGGGATCACTGGCTCATCTTGGGGGTCATCACATCTAGGTGTATGTGAATCCCCAACACCCTGTGCACCTGTGGTTTGTTGTTGTTTACACAACTCCTGCAGCTCCTCTACAGTAGCCAGTTTGACATCCCAACCACTATGTCCAAACAGAGCATTGATGGTATCTTGTTGCTCATTTGTCACCCACAATGCCATTATTTTCATTCCTTCTTCCATGATAATAATTGTAATGTTAGTTATCTCTAGAAACAAGTCTGAGAGTTTCTCTGATCAAATTGAGAATGTAGACCCTGCCAAACAAGGCTGTATCAGCACTGACTAAACTTGATATAACCCTTATCTACAGCAGGGTCAGTGTGTGTCACCTACCCTCAACATGGTAAATATCCTGTGTCAGTCTTACTAAGTGCAGGGCCAAAATGTCCCCTTATCTGTTATTATGGCCATGTCTGGTCCCCTAGCATCTCCTCCAGTATCATGAAACAGCATTCCAGTGTTAATGGGTATTAATGAAGATGTTGAAAGATATATGTAAGGTGCAAGTAGGTCCAATGGAAGGCAGTAAAAACACATGAACCACTCAGTCACTTGTTTGACGCTGATACAACTAGACACAAATTTTAGCTAAACTTTACTATTTGAATATGGCAGCAGAGAGAATGCGAAAGCACAGATCCCTACATGGGAGACAACCAAAATTCCAACTGGAGTGTCCAGGTGACAGTACTAGAAAGGAAAACCTACTCCACAAATTAAGACTAATGAAGAAAGAGTTGCCAAACAAATCTGTGACAAACACAGACACACTGGAGCTAGCACTTGATTTCTGGCTGGAGCACAACAACAAAATTCAGTCAGATAGGCAGGGTGAAAGCAGTGAAAAAAATGTGCCCTCATCATATGTACCTGTTTCAGCCAGCAGCGTCAACAAGCCTATGTTTGCCATCACAAAAGGCGCTATACAGAAACTGGTGAATCAGATTGGTGCACATAAATGTTCGTGTAAAGAAGACCTAGTTTGGAATGACTATTCTTCATTGGGCCACACAGCATTTATCAAATTTACCTGCAGTGCCAAGCACCAGATTTCGTGGGGAGCATCACCATATTTACCTGATAGCACCAGCCTTGTCAACCTGAGATTCGACTATGGTTATATGACAAGTGGGATGCTATCTTCACATTATGAACGTTTTGCTGAAGCTGCAGATTTTGGACAGATAGGGCATACCCGTATGACAGAGATGGTTGCCACCTTTAGTGACTGCGTGGAGGAGGAGGTCCAGGATTCTTGTTATACAGCTCTTCTTGAGGAGATAGGGAGTTATGAGGACCTCACAGAGGGTATAACAATCATAACCGATGCTCGTCATGGGGGTAGAAAAAATGCGAAAGACACTGATGTTGTTTGTATCGGCTATCAAACTCATAAAGTTCTGAGAAATGAACATATAACAAAATCAGATGAGACTACTACCCAAAAACATGAGAGAATTGGTACAGAGCGATTATATAAATATTTTAATTCAGATAATTTAGAGATTGGTGTGCATGCCCATGACAACAGCGCAACAATAAATAAATTTATAAGAGAAGAAAGGAAGTTCACAATAAACCAGATTGACACCTGGCATGCTGCCTGCTCAGTGAAGAAGGCCATGACAAATCTGACAAGAGGGGCAAACTACAAGCAAGGTGTGACTTGGCACTGGCAGCTCAGTGATAAAGCAGGGTCAGTAAGGACACATTTTCATTGGGCCATGAGGAACTGCCAGAATGATCCTGACCAGTTGCGGAATCAACTTGATAATATTGTTAATCATTATCAAAATGACCATGCTAGACGCAACAAATCTTCACGGTGCAAAACTGACCCTCATTATGAGCCATCGAAAATTATCCTCACAGATTTGAAAGCAGTTGAGCTGATGTCAAAAGTGATAAAATAATCTGCTGTATACAGAAATGCTTCATCGTATGCATTGGCACTAGATACTTAGTATGTTGAAAGCTTTAACAACGTTTTAAACATATTCCATGATAAACGGATAGTGTTTGGAAACACTCAGTATGAGATGCGTACTAACTTGGCTATTTGTCACTGGAATGAGAATGTTGACAGGCCGTGTACCAGCAGGTGGAACCCTGAGCAAGCTGAGGCTCCCAGGAGGTCAGCAGGAAAAAAGAACCTCAAGCCTGCTACTTATACTTATAGAAATAACATATGGACACGTTGGATCTCTAGATTTTATACAACATAGCATCTGACACTTGCCCAAAATCATATTTACACAGTACAAAACAGGACTGGACTGTTATATTTCTAGTATTTCATCTAATGTTCTTATGGATTGTAATACATGTATGCCTTTTACATATCAAGTTGGACAAAGTTACATTTCAAAATATTTTGTAAGTTACATTTTATTATAATCATATGAATAGACTGGGATGAGTGAGAATATGGACCCATAACAACAGCCATGTGAGTTTGTTTATAAACAAAGAGGGTGACTCAGGGCTTGCTCCTGATTGGCCAATCATACTGCTTTGCACCTCCCACCCGGCAAATTTGGACTGGGGCTGGCTTGAGCAGATATATTTAATTGTATTGTATAAACAACATAAGCTATGTCAAAACAGATAATGTTATCAAGTCCTTTGCAGTATTAGGAACATGTCTGCCCAAGTTCAGCTCAGATAACATCTTCCTTCACAGCTAATATTCAGAATACAGTAAGAGCCCAAGTGAACAGTTGCAGATATTATGTTAAACTCCATGTTGCCCAGTAACGCTCCCTGGTATTTATAGTGGAACCCGGTCTTTAATGACATTACCCTGCCTCCTATAGTAACACAATAAAATCTTAGGCCTAAACGGAATTCCTAAATCCTTATGGTAATAATATATTTGTGTGTATGCGTAATATCGAAGTCTTTAATAAAGATTCTGAAAGGAGCACGTTCAGGGAAACATAGAATCAAATATAATGAGGACATAAAATGTGAATGCTGTGACGTACATTATATATCCCCTTGGTAACCATACACCATGAAGTCGTGTAAAAATAACCTGTTTAATTTGTGGATTATGGTATTCATGTATCTTTTGCTTCTAAATTGTGCAGACACAGGGAAACATACTGGAGAACAAAATTTCAACTGTAGATATTTTTTGTTTTCTTTTTCTGTCCCATGTCACATAAGGAGTGCTTAGAATAAAAGTTTGAATAGAATACTTCAACGAACTAGAACTAGAACGAACTACAGTATAACCATAATGGTCCAATGGTTCCTTAAAACATAAAATGGTAATAAATTATGCGTCATCATGAAAGTGCTCGCAAAATATATAGAACACAAGGAATTTCTTGTGTAAAAACTAGGAATAAAATAGGATAATTAAAATATACATAAATTAGGATGGATTCTTTTCGCATACAAGTTTTATTGTTTAACAACACCAAAAACAAATAGAAAATTCAGACCAATGATTTAATAAACAAAATATAATAATTGATTCCAAAATGATACTGTGCGACAGCAAAAATAATCAAATTCTTATCAGATGTCTTCATGTACCTTTAAAGTAGGCATGGTTGTTATTAAGACGATATAGCACTTTAAGGAACAAAATTCCTTCCTACATGCAAACAAACTTAGAAACAACAGCCGCCTCTGTATCAAGTGGTCCGCCCTTTTTCAAGAAATATTTCTTTGAAACTAATAAAACAAAGAAATCCATCTAATATTAGTATGATTTAATGCTTATGATTTCTTTGCCTTTTTTCGATCTACTAGAATTGTATGATCATTGTAAATAAGACTTAAGGAAAGCACATAATCATAATTTACGAAACAAAATGAAAATGTTCAAAGGTAAAAGCAATTCTCAATTCATTGTGTAACATAACTTTCTACGACGAGATGCAAAGCTGAACCCTTTTCTTGTGCCAAAGTCACATGAAGTGGTAACATGGATTGTATGGCAAATTCCTATTAATGTACCCAATGACGGTAATATCCTGATGTGAGAAATTATGTTATATTTATCCTGATCAACATAGTGTGAAAAAAATACATCATGAGCATCATAAATAGAAAGAATGGGTACTTGTCTAGGGAATAGTGATACATTGTATATTCCGCAAAATATAAAATATAGGAACCTTAGGCCGTGTATTCGGAACAGCTTTATAGGTTATTATTAAGGATGACTATTCTTCTCTACTTTAGTCAATTCTTTCTCCTACACCATAGAATTATTTATATCGAATGAAGTTTTTAATACTGAGGATTAAATTAAATTTGAAAAAAAAGTATTCTAAACCGGCTGAGAAGATGGAAGAAATAAATTAATAATAATAAGTTTCCAATCACTAAGTTGTCACTTATCTATCATTCCATTGCCATTTTGACGTTCATAAAAATCTATTTTATACCAGGCTATGTTAAGTCTAAATTGGATATTATTCTCTACAAAGAATCCTATCAATATGAAATCCTTTGGTAATAAAACTGGTGTGTGTACGCAGTGTCGCATATTTTTACCAATTTTATATTTCGCCTTCAGTAAATTAGGCGAATTTAATTTGTGAAAATAATTGGAAAGTTTTTACTTTGTTGTAGACATAATAATAACGAGAGCACCAAATTTAATTTTTTTTGGTAATAATAGGAATGTTGCACTGTTTTTTATTTTGTTGTATACAATTTGGAGGGAGCCGGATTTTCTTTACAGCGTGTTGGCAGTGTGCTAAGAACAACTCTGTCGTGGTGAAAAGTATTGATTGTACACTAACTGCTGTCGTGTCTAACTGTAAGCATTTGTTAGTGGACAGATTCTTCAGGCAGGTCCAACGTTACCCTTACGCTCCTGTGATTCCAGCGAGTGATAGGAATGGAATATCCCATAGTTTTTGTGTTTACATTCATTTCAGGTAAAGTAACTGAGATACTAAAACAACCAAGAATCTGTTTTCTGTTTCTTATTTTCTGCATGCCAGGGGTTTTATTAATAATGAGGAAAATATAATCTTTATTGAATTAAAACCTCTAGACTGTCAAATTAACAAATAGGCATAGCACAAATATATATATATAATGAAATATACCAATGAAATTTGATATTATGCCAAAGGCAACAATTTATGAATGTGTGTCTGTTTTATTTTATAACAATACTATATTTTATGTATAAGATGTTATACATGTACACGTAAAGAATAATCTCTTGTATGGCATCGGGCAATTACTTATTCCGCACGGTTGTTAGATATCCAGAGACGAATGATTTTTGTTTAACTTGAGGTGAAGCGATGGCCAAGAAAACTTTATGACACTGAAAGTGATTTTGAACATGTGGTAGCTAAAACATCAGCCGATTTTGAATGTCTATAACGTTAGACCGATACCTTTATGATCTCTCTTCAGCTATTGCTGGGATACCATCGCGGGATGTTATCTGGTACACAATGAAAGATGATAAGGGTATAATTTCTAACCGAACAGAGCGACTACCAGTGTCCCCGTTGCCACTGATTGGCAAACTACAGTGCATTGCACGCTGTAGTGCTACCACACGATGTAGTGTTTTAGCTTTGCACAATGGAGCTTGCGAGATAGAACTCAAGGGAACCTGGACTTTGAAATTCATGAAAGGCACTGAGGTTTATCACATCACCATAGGTATGGTCATATTTCATTTGGGAAAAGGACATTACAATGTTTTTTTTTTTCTTATATTTATCTTCGATCATATTTACATCATCATAAGGATGAATGGATAGCAATAGTATCCATATTACGTAAACCACATGAGCTGACGTGTTCCTAAATGAAAATTCTGGTTCCATTATAATTCAGATATAGTCAGATGCAAGCTTTTCGCCAAGCTGTAGGCCTAGCCAGAAGTTAACTTCCTGACTCGGCCAGCTATTGTACGTTGTTCCCCCGCTTCCTATAAAAGCTCAGTTAGCATCGCCGGGCGAATTGATCCGTTCGATCTAACCTTAATCCGTGAGAGTAAACACCCCGTGGATTGTACATATTTGGTGTGATTCAAGAATTTTCAGAATGAACAGAAATGAATAAAATTCTAATGCGCCCCCGATTATTAAGATGTGTTCATGCGCATAACGGTGTTTTCGAATGTTCATATTCTGTGCGTGTAGGATGATCGAGTAGTGTCTTGCGACTGAGATACAGGCATTCACCACACTTCATGTGACAGTATATTTCTCATTCTTTCAAACTTCTATTGTAAGACCAGCAGCATTGTCACTAGAATAAGATTGCTGTTTAAAAAAAACAGGTTTGCGGACAAACAAGGAATGTCGCCTACTGTTTCTTTTAATATTATTCGCGAACTACACATCATAATTCTAGTGTCATTAAAATGACCTGGGACATTCAATCAGATTTTAAGTCAAATTATTTCAAATTTATCTTAAAATCAGTTGCTTATAATTATTGGACAAAGGTCCAGACAGTGGTCCTGGTATTTTTCTTGACACCTTCACAAGGTGGCGTTAGGATACCCCAGTGGTGAACCTGTAGGAGATGCTGCCCGAACCTTCGCCCCTATGGTCCTTTGACGTATGTCCGGTCGTCTGTCTGTCCGTCCGTAAATAGGGCACGTTTTGAAACCGTTGGACTTACGAATCCTAAATTTTGCATACAGTTAGATGTCCCTAAAATTTCCTAGCATGCCGAATATTGGATCACAAAAACTTTTTCCATTGAGATATTAAGCAAATACCTCAATATTCTACTAAAACGCGTTGCTACGTTTCAAGACCGCCTAATATCAATTGATTTGATTTTGATCATATTTAATTTGTATACTCCTTGATATATTTCCTATGTTTATACCAGAAATTAGGTATATATTGTGTAATTTCGTGAACTATGGGCCCCAATATAAGGCAATTTGTAAAAATATCAGAAATATATTTACTCACTTAATATGAGAATGCTGAAACTAGAGACTCTTTTTCAGGGATTTACAAGGTTCAATTTATACAAAAAATTAGATCTGAATTTTGCCATCTTTTTTTAAGTTATTAGCATAAATATCAGTAACTTACATTTTGTCCAACATTGACATGGCATGTTTTTTTCCCTGTTACCGCTGTGGATTTGATTTCACAACATGCAGATATAAGCATTTCATCTGTAAAATATGAAATTTGAACCCGTTTGATAAAAAGCTGTAGATTTTATTCATGTTTTCAAGCACCATGTCAACGTATTGTTTAAATCAGGCCAGCCATGAACAGTGGTATGCAGCTAGCCCTCAGCTCTCTTATGTAATCACTTCACTCCTGGTCAGCTGGCTCTAGGTGAGCTGGGTCAGGCTGTCTGAGTAACTGTCACAGAGAGCCACCCCCCCCCCTCTCTCTCTCTCTCTCTCCATCCCTTCCCTGCACCTCATTCTGTTGTATCTTATAATTTCACATTTTTTTCAGCAACTAGCAGTAACCACAGAGACTCTTTCGCCAACCACCCCTTCAATTCAGAGGACTAATAATCAAGATGAATCTTAAAATCAAAGTTATTTATTTTTACGTGACACTTGATCAATTTATCTTTTTTAACAACATATTTTTTTTAAAATCTTAATATATTTAAAAGTGAAAAAAAATATTAGGATATTATGTAGTGCTAATTGACAAAATATTTTATAAGATATGAATACTTTGTAGTATTTTATTCATATCTCTTAAAGTGGGCTGGGCCTTGATATGAATAACACTGCGAAATTTAATTAATCATCAATATTGGGCAAACTTTCGTTGGATTAATTTATAGCTCACATGGCCATATATTTAACTATTGAAAACTTAATAACAATTATACCTTTTTGTTTATGAAATGTATCCTTTCATAAAACACTTAGGTCAATATTTTCTTTATTGCACCGTTTAATAGTTTCAGGCCACAAGTTTAATTTATGACTAAGTACAAATGCAATTTATACATAATTGGCCTGTTATTTTAATTTTATTATAAAATATTATTTAAGATTTTTTATTTAGTGCTGAAAGGTCTGAAACTTGAGACCCGAAAAATCCTTCCAATATAAACTCCAGTGGTGTTCCCATTAATAGATAACGTCCTTTTTTCGTATCCTAACAGGATGTCCTCCAGGATATGACTACATGTTTCCAGGATATTTATCAGACAGCTTCACCCAAGTCCAATCCTGTTACAGGATTCACCTGGTAAAAATAAGGAAAATATCATGAGTAATGGAAATTTAGCCTTGCGTGCCAACTCTAGTCATTGTATACATTTTGTATCAAAGAACCAGAGTTCAAATATAAAACCTGAAGAGCGTATATATGCATACATAAAAATACAGTTAAACCTGTGTAATACGACCAACTGTGAGACTGGCCAAAAGTGGTCTTAATTCACAGGGAGTCCTATTAGACAGGCAAATTTAACAATTGTGAATTATTTTTGCTTAAACAAGGGTGTTCTCAATAGACAGGTGGTCTTATTAGAGAGGTGGTCTATTAACATTTCCACACCTCAGGGTCCACATAGGCGAAAAACCATTCCAGTGTGAGGAGTGTGATAGATGCTTTAATGAAAAAAGGGTATCTTAGGAACACTCCAGGATGCATACAGGGGAAAAACCCTTCAAATGCAATGATTGTGGTAAAAGAAAGAGAGAAAGACCATACACATGCGAAGAGTATGGGAAAAGTTTCAAACGAAGCGGTACCCTTAAACAACATACCATGATCCACACAGGGGAAAAACTGTTCAGATGTGATGACTGTGGTAAACTGTTTACCCGGAAGAGTTCCTTAAAAACACACATTAGGATCCACATAGAGGTAAGGCGATATAAGTGTGAGGACTGCGGCAAAGATTTTCTTGAAAAGAATGAACTTAGGACCCACTACAGGGCACACATGGAAGAGAAACCATACACATGCGAAAATTGTGGGAAAAGTTTCGAAAGAAGATTTAGCCTTAAATTGCATACCAGGATCCACACAGGGGAAAAGCCATTCAAATGTGAAGACTGTTGGAAATGTTTCTCTGACAAATCTAATCTGAATGCCCATATGAAGACCCGCAGAGGTGAAAAGACCATTCAAGTGTAATGTCTGGAGTGAAAAAGTTGTTAAATTCTATCATACAGATGACAGTATAGTACACAACGTAAAACACATATGGGGGAAACGATTTACGTGAAAGGATCACGGTAGACCATATCAATTGTAAAAGAAATCTTAAATGCTGAGAAACCGATTGACTCTGAATCCGAGATCAGGTTCTCTTGCAAATGATCTCAAATAAGGTACGTTAGTTACCAGTTGGCGAACGACCACTTTAATATCAATAAAATACCATAAACTTTGATAACACGTTTCACTAATCATTTAAAATTAAACTTGCAAAACACATTAGATACTTTAAATGAGTATCACCATTTAAACGCATGTGTTGAGTGAATTCAGATATTTCCGCGAATACTCATCGCATAAGGAGCATCTATCACACTCCTCACACTGGAATGGTTTTTCGCCTATGTGGACCCTGAGGTGTGGTTTCAATTTATGTTTCTGAGAGAAAAGTTTCCCACAATCCTCACATTTGAATTGTTTTTCCGCTGTGTGGATCCTGGTATCTTCTTTAAGGGTACTGCTTCGTCTGAAGCGTTTCCCGCACGTTCCGTACATGTATGGTTTTTCTCCCGTGTGGGTCCTGTTGTGTGCAATAAGATGAGTTACTAGAATAAAGCATTTACCACAATGGTTGCATTCGAAAGGTTTTTCCCCTGTATCCGTCCTGGAGTGTTTCTTGAGTTCCCCCGTTTCATTAAAGCATCTATCACACTCGACACACTGGAACTGTTTTTCCCCTGTGTGGATCCTGAGGTGTTTTCAAGTGATAGTTCTGAGAGAAAAGTTTCCCACAATCCTCACTTTTAAATTGTTTTTCCACTTGTGGAGACATCTGTGACTGAAACGATTGGCATTATATATATATATATATATATACATATACACATATATATATATGATATTCTAGAGAAACTAGAGATATCACATATTTTATCTACCGGGAAAGTGTTTTAATCATCATAAATGAAAGATATTTTTATTGAAAGCATTTGTAACATTACACTTCGCAGGAGCGTAGCCAGAGGGATGCCGTAAAGAGAAAATGTCCCCCAACCCCAACCCAATTTTGTATGTAACAAGTGCCCCATGGTTCATGATGCTCAGCCGACTGACATGTTGACAAAATGTCCTTGCATAGGCAGCAAATTAAGATAATGTAGGTGGGATCATCGTTCATGCAAATTAGCTTAAGTCAATCAAGACCCAATAGCACACCAAATTTGGTGACAATTCAGCTGTTGCTAAGGAATCTGGCAATTTGTGTGTATTATGCATTATTTCTGAAAATTTTGCCCCGTAACTTGGTGAAAATAGGTCACAGTGACCTAATTTCAGGTTTCTGAGAACTTTTGAGGACCTCTCAGGAAGTCAAGTAAGAAAATTATAGGTCCAAAGATTATTATTTGTGTCCTGCTATGGTATCGGAGAATATGGGTAACAGAGACCTAATTTCAGGTTTCTATGGAGATTTTTCATAAAGTAAGAAGATTCTAGGACCAATGGTTAAGATATGTTTCCTGTCAACATACGACCGCATCTTTGAAGTTCTCAGAAATAGAGAAAAAATATGTTTTTTTTTTATCCAGGCGGCGCCACAAGTCTACAATAACTTATAAAATACTCCTTGATCAATATGCATGCAAAGAATAATGGTGATCAATTTATTAGTTGTTCAGATACTTTAGCATTTGTATCAAATTTTAAATTATTCTTGGGGGTGTTTCTGAGCCCAATAGCTCGGAGGATATGGGTAACAGAGATCTACTTTTTCATGGGCCTCCCTGGATGTCTAGTAAGAAGATTCCAGGTCGAGTGGTTACGATTTGTGCCTTGTTAACAGATGATCGCATCTTTAAATGTCTCAAAAATAGAGGAAAAATGCTTAAAAATTCGAAAAAAGCCAGGTGGGGCCACCAGTCTGCAGGAAATGATGAAACACTCCTTGATCAATATGCATGCAAAGAATCATGGTGTCAATGAATTGGTTGTTCAGATACTGGAGCTTTTGAATCAAATTTTTAATGATACTTGGGGGTAATTCTGAGCCCCATAGCTCGGAGAATAAATTTCATGGAGATTTTTCATTGACATCCCAGCAGGTCAAGTTAGAAAGTTCCAGGACTGGCGGTTACAATTTGTGTCTGGTTAACATACGGATCGACAGACAGACAGCTAGAAAGACGGACGACAGACACATAGTGATCGCTATATGAGCTATGTGAGCTAACAATGAGGTTAAACTTACAAGACGCTAGGAAAATTATGGTATGAAAACAATTTATAAAAAACATGGAATTATCCCTCCCCCCAGTAAATCATGGCTTCACATCTACATTAACAGTTTTTCTCCACTTTAAATATTGGCTAGAAAATATTGTTCTTACAAGCAGTGACAAGCACTGATCAATGTTGTTAAGCAGCAAAAATGTCTAATAACCCCCCCCCCCCCCCCATTACAACACACGCACACAAACACATTCACATCGAGCTGGCAGCCGCTGGGGTAGACCTTTTAAAACTGTATAACCTGCCTACTGCAGCTCACTTGGCAAAGGTCACACAGGTCATCGTAACTATGTCAGTGACCGTTTCATGCGACGGCTTTGCGAGTTCTATTTTCATAAATAAACACAACAGCAGAAAATGTAGCGACATCTCTCATACAATCATCAAGATGAAGGCACATTTGATTGTAGTCTTTAATAGCAGTCACTCATGTAAAACTGAAATACACACAAACGGATGGTCCAAGTCGCCTGCTGTTAATATTATAATATTGTACTATTGCTGTGAATAAAGCAAACCATATATGATTTCTCAGTTTGTTCAATAAACATTACTACATGCATGTGGGTACTATTATTTTACTTGAAAACATGTGGTTATGAAGCCATTCTAACAGCTCTGGGTATAAATACACAAACACCATAGTGTTCTATTACTGAAGTTCTCCTACTAATTAAACTTATCTAGATATATAAAACAATGTACTGAGTTCAGAGGAAGAAATAAACGAATAAACAAATCTGGCATCATGCTACATTTCAAGTCTGTAATCACTTAAAAAGCACTTAAACTTGTTATAACAAATCCTTGGTGTCAGTATATCAGGCCGCATGCAGGGCCATCTGGTGACTAAAATGTAAACAAAAGCGAGTCTAACTCTGGCGCATCAGAGCACATGCAGCGCCATCTCGTGACCGAAATGTACACGAAAGCAGGCCTATCTCAAACGTAAAACCATCCCGCCTGGCATTACACAATTTAAACATGCGAAAGTATCATTAAATACAATGCAAATTCTAATACAAACAGACATATATCCCGTGTATACTTAAGAAGCGCTCTTTCATTAACTCTAGTCAGACTCCGTCAAACCTGACTTCACATCAAAGTTTCGAGGCGGCAAAAAAGTAACAAAGTTTAAAAGATACCTTCAACATTGATATAGGACGTTAAACATCGATATACATCTTTTCTAAGTTCAACATACCTCCTTGCCGGCACGTTCTAATAGCCAATTCGTCTTTAACACGGTTGTCGGCTGTCCTTAAGCTACTTCTGCAAAGCGCGCTCAAATGCGATACAAGAAAAATGGCTACCAATGACCCCAGCATACGCCATCACCAACGAGGTCAAAGGTCATGGTTTTTACCGTCAAGAATAAATAAAACTACGCTGAACAGCTGCTGTACCGACCGCAGCTACACTCCCCCCTTAAATTGATTACATCAATTTAACCATTTCAGAAGTACATCTCTAACAAAGATATCTAAGAGAGCATTATCTCCTGATCTTAAACAGATTTATCCACTGACATACATTATCACTCATTGCAATGTTGCAATACGATACGATGCATTACAGCAAAGTCTCTCAATGAGGTATCAAGCAGAGTCCGTTTGCACCTCAGGTGCCAAAAGTAAAATCAACTTGTGTATCGGTCTCTCATAAATAGACTGCTTAGTGCGCAGTCTCACAGTTCGTACAAGTCCGTCGCTTCCTGGAAAGGTTTCAACGACCCTGGCAAGAGGCCACTGAAGTCTTGGCACTGTATCATCAACAACTAGAACTATGTCACCCGTCTTTAGGTTAGGGTATTCCTTTGTCCATTTACGGCGTTCCTGAAGGGCAGGCAAGAATTCTTTCCGCCAGCGGTTCCAGAATTCGTTGGCTAGAAACTGAACGCGTCTCCAGCAACGTCGACAATATAGATCTCCCCTCTGGAAGATTCCTGGCGGTGGTAGTACTACCTCAGACTTCAAGGTAAGAATCTGTCTAGGACTCAATGGGCTTGGTGTATCTGGCGATGCCATGTCAACATAGGTTAGGGGACGACTATTTACAATGGCTTCAGCCTCAGTAAGAAGTGTTCGTAATAGCTCGTCGTCCAGTTGATTCCCATGCGCAGCCAACAGGGCAGACAGAACGCTCCTCACTGATGGGATCATGCGTTCCCATACGCCTCCCTTGTGGCTTGAATGTGGTGCATTCATCCGAAAAGTAATCCAATCACAATGGGCCTTCAAAAGTTCCCGTCTCACTTTATCTTCATCCATCTCAGATAAAGCTGCAGCCACTCTCCTCTAGCGCCGAAAAAATTCGTGCCTTGGCCAGATCTGAGTTGACGCACAGGGCCACGGCGACAAACGAACCGTCTATAAGCATTCAGGAACGAGTCTGTGTACAAGGAGTTGGAAGTTTCTATATGCACTGCTCTAGAATTCAGACACGTAAACAATGCTCCGTACCTTTTCACCTCGCTTCGCCCCTGTCTAACATAGAACGGTCCAAAATAGTCTACCCCACTGTAGGTGAATGGGGCTTTCGGTTCTGTTCTGTCCTCTGGCAAGTCAGCCATTTTTTGCGCTTGAGGCATTCCTCTCAATGTGCGACAGGTGACACATTTGTTCAAGCAAGATGCTACTGCAGCTCGGGCGGCAATTATCCAATATCCAGAGGCTCTAATTTCATCCAGGGTCATCCCTCTACCGGAATGTCCGACTCTCTTATAATGATGTAAAACTACGAGTTGCGTAAGATGGCCATTCTTTGGCAAAATCACGGGATGCTTAACATGACGAGGTAGATTAGCACGTCTTATCCTCCCTCCGACACGGATGACTCCCTGCTCATCAAGGAAAGGGTCAAGTGTACGCAAACAACTGTTTTTGTCAATGGACCCAGTCTGCGATCTTAAGTTTTGTGAGATTTCAGCTCCACCTGCTAAACCAAATTTCCTCAGATATGCTAGCTCTTTGGGGAAGGCATCGGCCTGTATCATCTTGATTGCAATCTCTTCTGCCTGTTGGAGCTCCTGCACATTTACTGGTACATAATTATCCTTCACTCCCCCCGTTGGGGCAGCTAATCCTCCTGACCTTGTCGGTTTCTTTACTTTACCTTTCACAAGTCCTTGTTTGAATCTGAGACATACAGCGATAGCCCTTTTCACTGAAAACCAGCTTGAAAAACGTTGAAGCCTTGCAAAGATGTTTGTCTCGATCTCTGAAGTGGTAACCAGCACAGTCTTCCTCAACTCCGGATTATCTTGTTCAAGTACTGGAGGCTCATCAGGTTGAGGGAGTGAATCTGCACATCTAAGAAAAGCGGGTCCCTTCCACCAGATGGAGCTGTTCACCAAATCATTTGCACTTGTCCCGCGCGAAGCAAGGTCAGCTGGATTGCAATCAGTTGTCACGTGTCTCCATTGATCAGGAGATGTGTTATCCCTAATCTGCTGGACGCGGTTTGCTACGTAGGTATGGAACCTTCTAGCCTCGTGGGATATGAACCCTAGAACGACTGTACTGTCGGTCCAATATACCTTCTTGATGTCCTCGTACTGAAGTTCTCTTCGCAGGAATACACCTATTTTCACAGACATCAAGGCAGCTGAAAGCTCTCGTCTTGGAACCGTTTTGGGTTTTGATGGGGACACCCTCGCCTTTCCCATGACGAGGGCAGTATCCACCTTTTCGTTCACATCTATAATTTCTTAAATAACTAGACTGACCGTATCCCATGAGACTGGCATCAGAGAAGTGGTGTAGTTCGATCCTCGAGACTGAACCTAGTTCCCTTCCCTTATAGCATCTTGGGACTTCCAAACTCGACAGTTGAGATAACTCATCTCTCCATCTCTCCCATTGTTGTCTCACGTGATCTGGAACTGGGTCGTCCCAATCTGCTCCTTCTCTACACAAATTCTGGAGGATCCGTTTTGCAACTAGGATGAACGGAGATACGAGTCCTAACGGGTCAAAGATTGAGCTGACGGTGGAGAGTATACCCCTCCTTGTTAAAGGTTTGTCCTTCAAGGTGACTCTAAATTTGAATGTATCGGACTCAACGCACCACTGAACACCCAAAGCTCTCTCTATTGGTAGTTCTTCATATGATAGGTCAAGCTCCTGAAGATTCTTTGCACGGATATCCACGGGAGTTGCTTGCACAACTTCTTTGTTGTTGGAGATAAACTTGTGAACTTTAAACCCCCCTCTATGACATAAGCCCTTGCTGTTATTGATCAGATCTCTTGCTTCCTTTGTACTTGCTACCGAGGTTAATCCATCGTCCACATAAAAGTTACCTCTAACAAATTCTGCCGATTCTTTCCCGAATTCATCTTCATACAGGTCTGCAGTCATCTTAAGAGCTGAATTAGCGCAACCAGGAGAAGACGTAGCGCCGAACAAGTGCACTGTCATGCGAAATTCAGTTGGTTCTTTGGTAAAATCGTCATCCTTCCACCAAAGAAATCGAAGGTAGTCCCTATCTCTCACTGGAACGCGGACCTGGTGGAACATTCCTTCAATATCACATGTAACTGCAATAATCTCCTTTCTGAAACGGCACAAAACCCCAGTGAGGTTATTTGTTAGATCTGGCCCTTGTAGTAAATGTTTGTTAAGGACTTCCCCTCTATAAGCGGCACTGCAGTCGAAGACCACTCGCAGTTTACCAGGTTTACATGGGTGGTATACCCCATGGTGAGGCAAATACCATGTGCGCCACTGCCTTTCTTCATCTGCTAATCTAGGGGCCTCCTCTGCATATCCCTTGTCGAGCATTTCTCTCATGACAGTAGAGTAGTCGCATCTTAGTTTGGCATTGCTCATGAGCTTGTTACGTAATCTCTTCAGGCGACCTTGTGCCATAGGCTTGTTGTCTGGTAGTGTAACAGAGTCTGTCTTGAAGGGAAGAGGTACTTCAAAATGCCCATCCTCACACTGGTTACCTTCCTTGACCTGAGACAGAAATCGTCTATCCTCAACCGAGACCTTATCTGGTGAGGCGGACCAATTTTCAGTAATGTCAATATCAAAGAGCTTTCGTACTTGATCCAAACTGATTTCCTTTGCTTGGGTCTTTAGGGCAAAATGGCATCGTCCCGTTTCAGTTTTAATGTACTTGCAAGATGAGGAATACGTGTTGTCTTCAGCACTCCTTTCAGTAAATCCTATTACTCCCCATCCTAGATCTGTCCTAATGGCATACGGATCATCATCATTGCCTGGTACTATTTCACGGGGCTTCAAAGCTCTTGGGCAATTCATGCCAATCAGTAGGCCTATTTCGACGTCCTCTCGAAGTGGATAAAGCTTGTTTGCAATCTCTGCCAGATGTGATATATGTTTCACCGTTTCACGTGTTGGAATTTGCTTATGGTCAGCTGGGATGTCCCTGGAGTATGCACTCGGCAAAGCAATATCTGTTTTCTGCTCCATGTCTTTTATCCTGAGACCATTCACACGTTTGCTCTTAATAGTGCTCTCAGTCAACATGGTAGATATTCTAAGTTGTATACATTTCCGTCGACGCCTACCTTGGCCATTGTTGATTCTGACACGAAGCATGAATCGGACTGTGGGTCTAAAAGTGCATACACTTGTACTTGGTGACCTGGGTCCTTCTCATGATAAACAAACACTGGGACAATGAGCGAATGAAAACATCCCTTTACTTGGTGTACAACTGAGCTGTGCACGGTCGCACTGTTTGGCGTTTCGTTTTGCTGTGCAGTGGTTATTGGCCAAATATGCAGAGACGTTGGGTGTGCTCCCTTGCATGCCTCACGTTTTCTTGCGTCGGCAGTCTTGACGCTTATGTCCATACTTTAAACAACCGAAACAGAGTGCTTTGGCCCTTATAGTCGCCTTTCTCTCTTCTAGCGACATTTTCAGGAAATCCTGACAGGAATCAATATTATGTTGCCCTTTACAAAGTGCACAGAAAGGTCTTTGTATTGCACTTGTCTGATTGTCTATAGGCTTTTCTCTTGTTAGCTCGAGGTTGGCTCTATGTTTTGCCTTATCGTCTTCCATTTTTGTGGCGAGAGTTCTGGCATTTGTTCTACTCTTTTCCCGGACCCTGATCTGAGGTTTATCTTCATCTGGCCTAAGGCTTAAGGGACTACAAGCTATCCGGGCCTCTTTTGTCAGAAACTTGCAGAATTCCTTGAACGAAGGATAGCCATCCTGGAAATGTTTGCAATCATCACCATTTATCCATGAATCAACTGTGCGGCACCATCTATCTGATATGTATTTTGGTAGTTTCTTGAGAATTTTCTTATCTTATTCTCATCAATGTCATCTAGCCCGCGCAAATAACATCGATTCCATGGCATTTAGACAACTCGTCAGAAAGTCCGAAAATCTTCGGAGGGCTTTTCCGTCTCCAAACTTTATGACTGGCCAATCATTTATTCTTTTCTTATAAGTCTCTGCAATGATAAATTGGTTTCCGTAACGTTCTTTCAGAATTTCTTTGGCGTTACAGTAAGCAGCGTTTGTGTCAAGTACTAACAGTCCTTGAATCGACTCTCTAGCTTCTCCAGCTGTGTACTTATTTAGGTAGAAGAGTCGTTGTGAAGGCGAGCTGACCTCCGAGGTGTCAATTCTGTCTTTGGACTCTTTTCTGGATCAATAATTTCACCAGAAGTATCACTGATTCTATTACAAAATGAACTGCTTTGTTTAGCACGATTACAGTTTTTGTCAAAATCTATGTGCTGACTAACCTTTAAGCTACTGGTCGATTGAGGCCTTAAACAGCAGGAGGTTTCGTTCTCGAACCTGTCAAGCACTCTGGTTCTTGCATCACTAACGGCCATTTCAGTTTTTAATTTGAGTTCTTCTTCCTCTAGTCGAGACATTTCGAGTTGCATCTCTAATTGTTTTTTATTCAACTCCAGTTTATGTCTTTCTTTTAGAGCGGCACTCCGAGCTGAGAGTTCTGCTCTTCTTTGCTCCTCTTGGAGCCGAAGGATACTTGTACTTGACAGTCTAGAACTCGTTCTTGATGACCTTGACCTAGCTCCTCTGCTCACCTGCGAGGCACTGTCTCCAGGTTCCACCGAGGCTGCTGAAACAACTTCGGCTGTGGCATTCGTCATTAAGTATGCTTCTATAATTTCTTTAACAACAGTAACTTTCTGTTTTCTTTTGAGGAATATCGACTCTTGACACTCCCTCTCTTTATCTGTTAGGCAATTAAGGTATGCCTGCATCTCCTTTATAAAGTCCTCATACAGGAAAAGGAAGTCTTTATGACAGGCACGTACCTGCAAGATATTCTCAGTCTCTTGATCTTTCATGAGGGTTCGATATTCTTGATCAGTTTGTCAAGTTGCTTCCAGATTTTATCACACTCCCTTTGCTTTCTTTCGGCTACAAGACATGCAGCCTTCTCGGTCATTTTTACAGTTTTCCCACTTTTAGTGTGAAGCTCATCCCCTGGTGTAATTTTTTCACACATGTCTGAAGTATTTAACTCAGACACTATTCACTTAACAGTTCGGATGGATGTCTTTAGAATCGCGCTTGAGAAATAAAATCTTGAATGGAAGGCAGTTGACATCAAGTTGTTGAATTGGCGTCCACTCGTGGTGATGGAGGAGTTTTACTGTAGCTACATCTCTCATACAATCATCAAGATGAAGGCACATTTGATTGTAGTCTTTAATAGCAGTCACTCGCGTAAAACTGAAATACACACAAATGGATGGTCTAAGTCGCCTGCTGTTGATATTATAATATTGTACTATTGCTGTGAATAAAGCAAACCATATATGATTTCTCAGTTTGTTCAATAAACATTACTACATGCATGTGGGTACTATTATTTTACTTGAAAACATGTGGTTATGAAGCCATTCTAACAGCTCTGGGTATAAATACACAAACACCATAGTGTATTATTACTGAAGATCTCATACTAGTTAAACTTATCTAGATATATAAAACAATGTATTGAGTTCAGAGGAAAAAATACACGAATAAACAAATCTGGCATCATGCTACATTTCAAGTCTGTAATCACTTAAAAAGCACTTAAACTTGTTATAACAAATCCTTGGTGTCAGTATATCAGGCCGCATGCAGGGCCATCTAGTGACTAAAATGTAAACAAAAGCGACTCTAACTCTGGCGCATCAGAGCACATGCAGCGCCATCTCGTGACCGAAATGTACACGAAAGCAGGCCTATCTCAAACGTAAAACCATCCCGCCTGGCATTAAACAATTTAAACATGCGAAAGTATCATTACATACAATGCAAATACTAATACAAACAGACGTATATCCCGTGTATACTAAAGAAGCGCTCTTTCATTAACTCTAGTCAGACTCCGTCAAACCTGACTTCACATCAAAGTTTCGAGGTGGCAAAAAAGTAACAAAGTTTACATCGATATACATCTAAGTTCAACATACCTCCTTGCCGGCACGTTCTAATAGCCAATTCGTCTTTAACACGGTTGTCGGCTGTCCTTAAGCTACTTCTGCAAAGCGCGCTCAAATGCGATACAAGAAAAATGGCTACCAATGACCCCAGCACACGCCATCACCAACGAGGTCAAAGGTCATGGTTTTTACCGTCAAGAATTAATAAAACTACGCTGAACAGCTTCTGTACCGACCGCAGCTACAGAAAAGGTTTTGCAATAAATGCTCTCACCGGGAAAAGGGTGGTGTATAATCAAATACTTTGTTTATTCCACAAATCCATCTTGGAAATTTGTCCTATTTTGCTGATATTTTTTTCTAAAAGGCATATACTTTTACACTAATAATACTGGAAATAATAATATTAATTGTAATTATATATATATATATATATATATATATATATATATATATATATATATATACACCTACCGGTTTGCAGGCCTATGTTAGATCGTGTCACTTGTATCAACTTGGGTCTGGATTCTCCAAGTTCTCGAGACGCTTCTAAAAACTGGCGGAAATAATGTTAGATGTCCACTTATGAAACCCTTTATGGAGTTATTGGGTGCAGGAAATACACAAAAATCTACTTCGAGATTCTTCGGTGTATCCGATGCTTTTTAATGCGTAGCGGAGAGATCTCTAATAAACAATAGGAATTTCCGGGGTTCACAGAATGCCTAGGGTTAGGGTCAGCAATAATTTAGGTACGGACTAACTTTGACTGAGGGGTGGATAGCAAAACACTGAACCAAGTTTAATCAGTGTGACTTCCTAAGTTTCGGTTGACAATGCTGAAATCCATTATACCTGTTACGTCAAACACAGCTTGTCTTCACACAATTTTATTGATAAATTGTTCACTGGAAAGCGGACATCAAGATCCCGGCTTCCGAAGTGGGCGATAATAGATCACGGTCCTTTCGGCCCCTGTACAAAACAGCTCTTTGCTTTGGTGTTATCGCAAGAACATTTTCATATTAAAATACTTCATGTAGGTCGAACAAAAATGCACAAATGTAGGCCCGTGTATGTATAATAACCTAGAAAACAAACAAGTAAGCTACGATTCCTTTTGCGTGGTTGCGGTTGTGTGACCGATCTGACAAAACATTTAACGGATAGGGTCGGACGAGGAATCCCGCTGAATTGTGTACGTCCTGGGGTTTCCCCCAGGATTAACGTATTTATCAGTAGTGAAAAGTGAAAATTTGGATGAGACAGATTTCGTCGGTGATATCAAACTATGACCCCCCTCCCCCTTCCCTGTACCTTTACCTAGCCTTTTAAACCGGATCTGTACCCTATAAGCACTGAACGTCTTACTCTCCCAAAATTGCAAGAAAAGATTATTCGTCGGTACCCTGGAATTTAATATATTTAATAAATGTCACAACTCCCGCATGGTTAGTGTTACATAGAATGAAGTGTGATCTGATACAGTAATAATACGCAAATTTATTTTCATTCTCAATAGACATCATAGGTATGAAAATTATATATATATATATATATATATATATAGAGAGAGAGAGAGAGAGAGAGAGAGAGAGAGGCACAATAACTCTCTGGGAACACATTTTTGTTTCAAGTATGTTTTTATTACAAAACAAAGCTGAAAATGGTATATAACATGTTACATTTCATACTGTTTCTTCAGGTTATTTATGTCTCCCTGACGGCATGAGAGAACAATTAACCAGACTTCTCAAGTCAATGTTAAACTCATGTGTCCAGATATGTAGGATAGACCCTCTTTATAAAAAGAATAAATAACCAAAATCCCTAAATTTAAATAATTTTCCCCTTTGTGGACCAGGATGTGCTTCTTATTTCTGAGAGACATTTTACCACGATCATCACATGTGAAGTGTTTCCCATGCGTAGGTACCACGTTTCTCACACCGCAATGGTTTTTCTTTTGTGTAGGTCCTGTTGTGTTGTGTAAGGTCTCTCTGTTCATTAACATGCGACCCATTAATCATGACGCTTAGATAACTATCATGACATTTTAAATAAACATTCACAAGGGGAAGTTACCATGTGAAAACCAAATGGACATTAATTTCTGATATAATATTGACCTTTATGTGATAGCAAAAGCTCAGCATGACTGAATGTCGTCTTCGTTCAGAACCTCCGACACTATCAGGACACTTGTTAATTCTGTGTGCGTCCTGGTGTGTTTTCTAAGATTACTTTTGTCACGGAAACATTTGCCACAATCCTCACACTCGAAAGGTTTCTCCCCTGTATGCACATAGGAGTGCTTTCTAAGGGTACTTTTTAGTGAGAAACATTTACCACAAACTTCACACACGAATGACTTCTCTCCTGTGTGGGTCATAATGTGTCTTGTAAGATTACCATTCTGTGAGAAACCTTTCCCACATTCATCACACTTGTATGGTTTTTCCCCAGAGTGGACCCTGATGTGGGCGGTAAGGCTTTCTTTCACAGGAAACCTTTTACCACAATCTTCACACACGAATGGTTTTTCTCCTGTGTGTGTCCTGACATGCTTCGTAAAGTGATGTTTTCGAGAGAAACATTTACCACAATCCTTACACATGAATGGTTTTACGCCTGTGTGGATCCTCATGTGTACTTTAAGATCAGACTTTAGAGAGAAACGTTTATCGCAATCATCACATTTGAATTGTTTTTCCCCTGTATGAGTTCTGTTGTGCCCCACTAGATGATCTTCACGAGAAAAACATTTTCCACATTTCTCGCATTGGAAATGTTTTTCACCGGTATGGGTCAGTATGTGTCTCTCCAGATCACGTCTTTTTGCGAAAGATTTTTCGCACTCTTTACACTTGAATGTTTTTTTCATCAGTCTGACCTTGTTGTCTTTGACAGGGTTAATTTTCACAGAAGACTTACGTTTAACGTTTTTCTCCCATATATGTGTCTTGTTATGCACCATTAGACGATCTTGACGACAGAATACTTTTCCACATTTCTCACATAGGAATGCTTTTTCACCTGTATGTGTCACGGTGTGTCTATCCAATTTATACTTTTGGGAGAAAGATTTTTCGCAGTCTTCACACTTAAATGTTTTTTCCACCATGTTGACGTTGATGTGTTTGACAGGGTCATATTTTGCAGAATACATATGATCAAAGTCCTCGCATTTTACCAATTTTTCCCCTGTATGGATCTTGATGTGTTCCACAGGGTCATTTTTTGCAGAATGCATTTTATTAAATTCCTCACATTTGACTGTTTTATCTACTGTATGAATCTTGATGTGTTCCACAGGGTCATTTTTTGTAGAATGCATTTTATTAAATTCCTCACATTTGACTGTTTTATCTACCGTATGAATCTTGATGTGTTCGACATGTTTTTTTTTGTTTTTTTTTTTGCAAAATACATTTTATCAAAATCCTCACATTTGACCGTTTTATCTCCTGTATGGGCCCTGGTATGTTCTAATAGACTGTCATTGCAAGACAAACACTCTCCACATTCCATGCACGTGAACACCATATCCTCTGCGTGGGTCCTTAATATATAATGTGCAGAAAAAAATAACCAGTACCGAATACTTGAAAGTGCTTTCTTGACGATCTTTGTGGGGTGAATTATGTTGTTTTACATCTGTGTCACAATACACACACCGTAATGTTTTTAAATCTGGACAAGTAAAAATATGTTTCTCTTGTCATCTTCACTTTGGACTTTTGTTACCGGAGGATTTTATTAGAACAGGTTATTCCCTTTTCGTAAAGATAGAACTACAATAATCCAAGCAAAATCTGACTCCAGTTAGTGTTTGATTTGTTGTCTTGTTTGATCCAACAGTCTGCAAAATAACACTTCTATCCTTGAACCTCTAGAATTATGTTTACATTGAATATTTGTTCAATGTATACTAAAGGTACATATATATTACTGGCGTTTCCCAGTATGCTGTATCAAACATGAAGTCTTTCATCCACCATGTTAAACTTCATTTCCTCACCCAGCTACACCTATAAATATAGATAATAATCCATGTAAAGTTATGGAAATTTCATTCTAAATTTCATCTAATATTACAAAAGATGTTATATAAACAGGTGTATGGTATAATCATAGCATAATCAACAGGCACAATATTGGTAAGGTTAAATTTTCTCTATTTTTTTACTTTTCATTGTTTTGCAATGGGGTTCCATTTTTCGATCCTGCCTCCAGACATTAAATCAAATAGGACTTTTTCTTCAAGGGATAATGTCAGGATATTCATAAATGTCAGATATTTTAATACATTTGTACATCATAATATCAATCTTTTATGATAACACGAAAGATATATTAAAATTTATAATACAAACATTTTCCTTCAACTTTCCACACTTTATGCATGAATTATGTATTGTACCTGAGATGCACTATGTGGGTATGATATAAATAACCATTCACCCATGATATAACATTTGAATAGTATACCAATCACATTGTATGTCTGTGTATTGTTTAATCTTCCAAAATCACAAAATGATTTATCAGACAATACTGTATGTGTGAAGGATATCTCCCACAGATAAAATAAAATAGCATAGCAATTAGCTAATAGAAAGTATAGCTTAAATAAAACTTATGCTTATACATCTTATATATTCTTCTGAACATACAGGAGAATAATTACTGTAGTAACAGTGTGGATCACACACAACTGTACCAACACCCCAAATACAGTAATTATTCTGCTTAATATTACCGGCAATTTTTTAAATCTGTTACATCATTTTTACAAGGACTATTTTCTCCATTGGGTTAACTGTATAAACACAAATGATTGTCAGATTTGGGTAAAATGAAGAATAAATATTAAAAAATTACGAGATCAGGTTTTCTGAGCAAATGCAATACCACTGAGTAATCATGCACATAAGCACTGAAAGGTACAATGAACAGTCCCACATTTGTTCATTCAGTAGACCCAATGGTCGCTCTGACAAAGCCACAGGCCACTGCCTTCATTTATCCGGCGGACGAAACGCAACACTTGTTTCGAGTAAAACTAATCATGTATGTTTGGTGCCTGTCCTAGTGAGCCAGTTTGATTGTTAAGGCAGCAGTATGCATGTGTAGCATCATCACTGCTGTGAGTGTCCACTGAGCAGATTAAACACTGAGAAGGTCACCATCGGACTACCAAGGACACCGGCTGCTTTTACTTAAACACTACTTCCACCACAAAACTAACTTCTACTACCACACATACTTCTACAGCCACTACCAGAGAACCATCAGAGACTCGCGGCACTGACTTACTGTATTACTACAATATTCTTGGTGATAGGAACTTTTTTCTCTGAGCTGTTGCCCAGTCACTGCCTCCATATATCCAGGACAACCTAAAACAGCTGCGACAGCAAACTCATGCATGGTGCTTAGAAATCTAACACCTACTGTACATTACTCAATGAGAACTCAGGGAGAAAGGCAGCACTGTTCATCGAGTAGAGGATTCTGCAGTTACAGGGCTGGCAAATGCTGTTCAGATCAAGATAGTTGTGTGGTACAACGCATCTGATCACCAACACAGAGTTTTCACACCTTGCAATGGGCTTCCAACCCACATTGTTCACCTATACTTTTCCATGAGTGGCCATTATGATGCACTTTTACATGGCCGCCTTCCAAACAACCCAGAACATGACGGATGGCTCCTACAGAAGACAGGTTTAGAATATCTTAAAGACCAGATTGCTCATCAACTAAACTACACACAACAACAAGCCAACAACAGGTAGGCTTCATCAACTGCAGCACAGTCACAAACAACCGGAGCAACTAGGAGACAGCCAAGAAAAAGCTCACCAGCAATTGCAGTACACACCGACCAAACTGCAAAATGCAAGAGACTACGTCAATGTAAACCCTACACAGAGCTGACATTGGTGGAGCGCCAGAAGAAGATCCTGTCCTGGCTGCTTGACCCTCCCCTTGTAACTCTAGTGATGGATGGCAATATCGTAGAGAGAGGACCAGATAGAGACCAACCCAGACGCCATCCCTAATCAAATACTGGACTCTGCTGTGAATGCTGTGATGTACAGCAATTCTTCTGAGGATGCTTGGATAGGACTTGAGCACTTGCTTCAAATAAAACGAAGGCATCTTAAGTGGAACTGTCCTGCCTGTACCCTTCCCATAGTGGATCATACATGAGACTAGGGTTAACTCGATATTGATAATTCAATATGGTGCGGTTGATAGTTATGATTTGTTATCACTATGTAATATTTGATTTGTAAATATTAAATCATTCAATGAAATGGATTCTTTCAGTGTTTTTATATCAGCTTTGACACACTTTCTCATTTACAATACTTCCAATCTTGAATTAGTAATAAGTTATACAAATTAATTTTCATATACTGGGCATTCTGAGTAAATGCAGTACTACTATCAGAGTACCCATACATGTGTGGATATATCCCCTTTTTTCATTTCATTTCTGAAAGCTGTGTACCGACCTAAGGAAATTAATTTTTGAAGTATCAACTTTTGCTGTGCATAGCAGTTGATTTAGTGATGTATGATTGTATATATCTTGCATTACATATTCTGTGATTGCTAATAACCAGCAGATTAATTGATTAATCAGTGTTTTTCTATTAAGTTCACCTGTTTGTTGTAATATCGGAGAGAATAAACAACAGTCAGTCGTAATATCCAGTTTGAATTTGCCAGTATAAGTCACATGACTAAGTCACATGGGTAAAGAGGGTGGAGCCTATGAATAGTAAACATACACGGAGCCATGTTCTCAGCCTGGTCATATGAATGTACCCCTCTTAGGGGGTTTAGTTGCTTCATGTTGATTAAGTAAAAAAATAAATAAATATCTAACAAGTTTCAGAATGAAAATAATTAGCTTTATTTCTGTAAGATAACATTTTTATTTGTCAAAGCCGGTTTGTGGCAGGTTAGTTGTCACACACCAAATGCAACGGCAGTTCCCCCATTGGTCTGAATCACTGACACTTTCATTGAGCTCCCCGTTATCTTTATACCCCGTCTCTATGTCTTTCATCAGCTGTATCATGTTCTGGAAAAATAACTGAGTGTAGGCCAGTCTGTACAGATTCACCTTGACATGTACATCCTCAAGAACAGGGCTGATTCACATGATACTCCATATCTGACTGCTGACTAAGGTTCACTTTGTTGCTGAAAATCCCAGTCTCAATGCTCAAATTTATGTGGAGTACTCATGGTTATTTACTGCTGTGTTGAGCTGATTCGGCCTGCCTGTACAGTATGCTGACCAATCTGACACAAAAATATCTGTGACAGGGAACCTGCATCCAAACTCACAGGACTGTTTGCACAGAGATAGCATGCCGACCACTGAGACACAATACATTCAAAGCAAATTCTCAAAACTAGGTTAATCAGGATGGGGGCTTACTTGGACATTAATAATATGAAGATAGAATATATCTATCTCCATGGTAATACATTGCTGATATTTATTATTTATAATATATATTATATTTATATTAAATTGAAGTCTTATATGCTTGAAGAGAATCTGATATAAAATTTATTTTTTATAAGGTGTGACTAAAAGTATGCCATTTTACAAAAGTTTTAACAAAACAAATAAAACGTATAACCAAATAACCTGAAGCAATCATGAAGAAACTTGGCATGAGGAACTGTCAGACAATGCAGCTTGGACTAGTAAAACTCAATTTCACTAGGCAGTTAAACCTGCAACCAGTCATTTGACAAGTTCCTGATAATACTCCTGAATGTTAGGAATACAAAGGCAAACATGAATCCTGTCTTTCTGAAAATAATTGTAGTTAAGCTTCTTTAATTAGATTAAATAATTAGCAAGTTTCAGTCCTGTAGACTACAAATGCATCTTGCAGCACAGCTTTACCCCTCCAACCCTGCATGTCCCACAGCACATGGTGATGTTTATCAACAGAGCTCCCTGCTGGTACAGGGTTGACAGTGATGCATGACTTGCTGTACTGCATGAACTGATGGTAGGTTCTACCGAAGATTCCCCATTAAATAATTAATTGAATTGTTTATTTTTTTTTAATAATAAGAGATATCAAAATAAAATCAAACTATCTTCATAAATTATAAATTGTTTTGTCATGTAAAAGATTTAAATATGTAGCTTTCTATCACTGGTTGTGATCCTATGATTTATTTTTGGGACTTTTGTTGCTAATGTATTCTACTACAAGTTGTATATACCACATCTGAGTAAACAAGCAGCAAAACACTCCCCTTTTAATTGGTTAATACAGCCATCTGACTCACTAAAGGGATTAACTGGAGTGGCCAGCAAAGTGCCCAGGGGCTGACCAATTAGTGAGGCATTACTGGTTTTACATAATATATAGTGTTCTGGTTGGTGGCGCAATTAATGGGGCACTGATTGCTATATGTAATATATAGTGTCCTGGCTGGCAGTGTTCTGGTTGGCAACTTTGCCAACCAGGACAGTTGTGTTTTAGACCATGTTGGGCTACACACGGGGTTGTTACACACTGGATTGTTTCTGCCCTCGAGGTACATGTATTACATTTCTGCTGGGTGGGCTAGGAAGTAACTAATGATGATTTAACACATGCACACCGCTGGCTGAGACAATCACCAAGGCTCATGAGGACAGGTACACAACACTCAGGATCCGATGAGCTCAAAACAAGTGCATCATATACCAAATGCATTTTCAGTCCGCTAGATAAATGGAGTGACCCGTGGCTCTGTGTTTACTACTAGTTCATAGAGCTATTAACCTAATAAGATGACATTCCCCTAACCATCGTACAAATCCTCACCAATTTCAATCAGGCTGATCTTTTGTAACCCAACAGCAGGAATTCAACTTTGCCGGTGGGCGATAACGGGATAGTCATTTCGGCCCCTGTACAGCACGGCCCCACCGGTACAGGACTAAAACCCGGGAGTTGGAGTCGGATGTCGATGTGAATTTTTTAGAGCAATTAATGTTAGAGTGTAAATAAAAATGTTTATATGTGGATTGAATTTTATATCATATGCGATCTATATTAAGAGTATAAGTAAAACTTCGACGTTTAAATAATACAGTAAATGGGTAAATTGCCTCAAATATTTAGTCAACTTACAAATTGCCCTTTTTACTCGGGAGATTAATAACATGAATGAAATTTTTAGGCAATTTACTAATTGACTGAAAAAGCAGTCGGTTTAATCAGGATTATTGACATATTGACTGAAATAAAGCCGTATTCCTGTAAAATATTAAATATTTTACATCATATACTTGTACAGTTTATTGTTTCGTATTATCACGTGTCCATTTAGCGGATTCTTGCAGAAATAATTATGGCCGAATTTTCAGTAAATCCGGCAATTTGTTAATTGACTATAATATTTCTGGCACTTTTAAGATGACTGGTGTTACACATTGACTGTAACATATAGACCTATATATGTTTGTAATCGTTATTTTTAGATACTCTAGGCCAACACATGATATCTTTAAAACCGCAGATAATTAGATATTTTCATTTTTTACCTGTTCCTGACACCCAGAAATTTGACTCAACTTTGAGATTTATTTTAAATAACTTTATTTTTATTTAACTTATATATAACATCCGATCATGCAATTAAAATGTGCATTTTTCCCTCATGTGATACGTATGCCTTTGACTTGATATTCCACTTTCATCATCTGACCAATTGGGAAAAAAAATAATAGACAAAATTAGCAGATTTTTTCATAACTTCAATTATTAAAAATGGATTGTCCAATGCTCCTGCTCCACACCATTTTTTTAACCAGGCGAGTTGTGAATTATGGGACGTTAAAGCAAAAGCACCGATTGGTCTTGAAGGATTTATGTTAAATGACCTCATCTGGAAGCCAACAGGACAACATAATATACCCCTTTTTTTTGGCATTTAAAATCTGTCACTGAACTCATACCTTTTGCACTTTTTTTTTTTACCATGGCTGGAAGTGATATGTTAAGAGAAAACAATACAGAAACATCATTTTATTATTATATTTTTATATCCTTAAATATACAGCCTATGTTGAGTCTATCAAATAGATTATATAAAACACATCTTGAATTACATATACATGTATTAGACCATGAAGGTCATCTCAGAAAGTGTATTTTCATAAACAAAAGGAATGTATGAACTATTTTCAAATTGAATCATCCTTTTTATGAACACACATTCTATTTGACCATTGTTTGGTCCCTTCTATTCTGAGACTGCAAGCCTTCTGATAATCTAAGTCTTACCAAAAAAAAGTGTAAACAATAATAATTCACCTGCACTGCATGCTACCACCATGTTGCTGGCAGTGTGGATGGCGACTGCAGTGAGGAATTCTGACTCTTCGAAATATATATATATATATATATATATATATATATATATATATATATATATATATATATATATATATATATATTAGGCCCGTCCACATAAAATGCTTACTGAATTAGTCCAATGGCACCATGTGCCGCCATCTGTATCCCCTCCTTTAGTTACAATATTTTGGTCTTCATACTTTTTCTATCCAGTGTTTTCTAATGTGCATTGTCAGGGCAGTGCTGTCTATGAAACAGCTCTCGCAGACACCACACTTATAAGGAATCTTTAAAGCATGTACCCTCATATGTGCTTTCATTAAACTAACATCATTCACGTTCTCCCCGCAAATGTTACACCAATACGGAGCTTCCGCAATATGTGTCCGTAGGCCCTTTTTCAGTTTGTCCATTTGAGTAAAGTCCCTGCTACAGATATAACACGTGTACCCTTCGTTTCCAGTATTTGTCCTGAGCTCTGCTTGATTTCCTTCTCCGTCATTCGATATAACAGTTTCTACTTTTACTGTAACTTCCTCTACTGACTTTAATGCCAGACTTCTTGTCTGTCCCACCGGTTCTGTTTTTATAGCGTTTGATACATGGCCATCATTCACTGACTGTTCAGCCTGTGTCTTATGGATGTGGTCATAATTCCTATGGTTCTCTTCTTTTGTTAATCCCTCTGTGTAATCTCTAGACATTGTTTCTTCATCATCAGCAGTGTCATTTGTTCCCTTCCTAAGAATATATAAAAAGACAAGAGCACTGCTTAACGCAAAATAAATAGTAAGGTAAGGTTGAAATTAATCATACATATTCAGTTATATCAAAAGTTGATAATAAACATTTTTTCTGAACATGAAAAGACCCTGGGCATCTTTATCAACCAAAATTGTGGAAAAAAATACATATCATGATTATATGATATGGTTATAACGGCTGCCTGATATTGTGATTATCCAATTGACCATACAAGCCCTAGATACAACTATTGAATAATAATTGAAAATGTAAAATTCCATTATTGGCATGTTTATGAACCAAAAATTGTGGACAAAAATGCATATTATCTATCACGATAAGAGGGTATGTTTTCACAGATGTCAGATATTGTGATCATTCCAATGAACACCAAAATCCTAGATACAACTATTGAATAATTATTGAAAATCTAAAAGGGGGAGATCAAGATGATTGTTTTCCTTGGTGGAGGTATCACACTGAGCAGAACTGGAATCACAAGACAAGGACTCTGCTGGTTAGGGTTTACAAGTAGGTTTGAAATCTACTACCAACAATCCGCTGAGGCTTCTTAATAAACCGACGGCGTTTAAATAAAAGTGATGAATAGGGTAATGTTGTATGTTCAAATAGGTTGGATAAGAATTGTTTCATTGCAAAATACATAAACATGGGTGTTTTTCTGGTAAGGACTTCACAGAATAAATAATATATTGCAAGCATACGAAGGTGAAATGTATACATACGGTGTTTCCTTGAAATGTCACATTTTTTTTTTATTTTATTTTTAAGTATGACATTTTAGACAAGTAGTCCCGGTCGTCCCTCAATGCCTTACAAGAAGAGGTTCATTTTGAGTAGAAATGACCTCTGGCGGAAGGGTGTGTGTTCTGCTGAGTGCCATTCTAAATGAACACCGACCTAGACTCAATCCTGTCAACCTAAACTCTCGCGAAATATCTTTCAACCTATGTTGTTTGCCACTATATAATAGTTTTTATCAAAAGAGATAATGTGGTGATTTTTGATGATATAAATTAGTATGAAATAACCATATTTACTCTGCGACGCACGGACGGTGTTTGCTTGTTTAGAAAGAGCTGCAAAAACAATAGCGTCATTTTATGTGGCCATATCTGTTTATCCATGTGATGTAAGAGAGACTTATGTGTGACGTAATAAACGTGTGACGGACAAAGCCCACAAGTGGATGTAGTTTTAGTCCGTCTTGTTAGGTCATCACTGATATGTCGCAAGACCGAAGGTCTGGTGAGTTATTTTTCTTTCTGAATTAACCTTATGGAATCCATACACGGAGAGCATTATTTTGCTAGTAGAAAACCGCAAATTTGGTCTGATTTGCCTTTGAGGTAATTGGTGGCAAATTTAAAGCATTTTATAAAAAAATCGGCAAAAAACAGGTGAACAGGAGTGCTGGAATGGAGCATAGTTTGTTGAGTTTCTATTTGTGGTGAGTGTCTTGCTATTAAACTCCCTTAAACACAAACAGTTAAAGTTATCAGGAAAAGGATAACACAGCAGCAAAACGAGTATAATAAGACCATCCGCGGAATTGGCCAAACGTGGTCCTAGTTCACCGGTGATCTTATTAGACAGGTCAGTTATAACCAATATTGTGTATGTTGTCCGTTCATTCAAAGAAGGTCTTAATGGAGAGGTCGTCTTAAGACACATGGTTTTCAGACAGGTACCATTGTATAATCAGAAAGAGTAGCTGGGGGAAGACTAGAGAAAACTCACTGTGAGTTGGATGCTGCAATGGCCAACATACCAGATAAAAATGATACATATTCTGCATGCGTATCTTCCAGTTTCATGTTCAGTGAGCGCTCATACCTGAAAGTTATATATATATAAAACACAAAATATCTTTTTTTTTCATCTTTTTTAATTTTTCTGTCACCACTAGAGATAAGGCTGAAAACGGGCAAATTTAGTCGCAAGTAATAATGTGCAGTTTACCTATACTTGACCAAACAGTCGTGACACCTAGTGGGAATGACCAATTTTGGTTGTTTGTGCAGGTCTTTCAATTTAATTATATCTCATATTATAAAAGTCATTAATTCATTCAACCCTAACTCTAGAGATGAACAGCAGTTATGCTGCAGCTCATTGTAATAATCACCTATTACTGCCAGTAAAATACTGAAACAACAGTTTTAAATGGGAGTTATATCAATAGTCACTACACTGTGATAGTTTTGCATGAATTTCTTAGTGTACTGATCAGTTGCTAATCCTGCTTATAATAATTGTGAACTGAATGGAAGAATTAAAATATACATGAATGAACGCAGCAGTACACTTAAGAAAGGTAAAGTGAATTATAACCCAAGGATGATATCAGGGTTGCCATGTTTTAGGCAGGCTTTAACCATAGGTTATAATCTGGCCTTACCAGGGACAGTTTTACCTCTGTATCCTGTGCACTAGCTTCATTTGTATATTAAATCTATACCAACATTCAAGGATACTCCCCTCCCGTTGGCCGGCCCTAAAAGTCAAAACATTTTGACAACAACATGATATTATCGAGTCCTAACTTTGAACATATTATCACCTAACAGGATGGTACTGGGGGTACATATCAATATTAAGTTAAATTTTAACCCTTCCCCTACCCCTCCTCACCAAAAGAATTTAATAAAAGATTGAACTTACAAATCCAGCAGTTTTCTAGCAAAATCAGCATTGCTGGTCATATTTGCATGTTGCTTCATTAACTCCCACTTCTCTTTATTTTTAAGGCCGATGTCAATGCAGTAACGATTCTCGTTTGGCCGAATAAACCTTTCTCTCTTCCTTTCTTGATAATTCGCATACTTCACTGGAGCTCCTCTTTTCCGCCTGGCTACTGCAGTCTGTTCACACAAATCTATCAAATCTATAAAATTGATAACAAAGTAAAAGACGTATGTAAACAGCAAGAGGTATGAACAAGGTCTACCCTCCAAAATGACAGTCCACCCTTACCTTTATCTTGAACAAAAATGAACAGAATACAGTGAAGGCGCTTCAGGTGCGACACGGGATTATGCTCCCTCTCTCTCTTTCTCTCTCTCTCTCTCTCTCTCTCTCTCTCTCTCTCTCTCTCTCTCTCTCTGGATCATCAGTACTGTACAAGAAGCAAACCATGGATCAGACCTGTTTTGGCCAGATACCAGTACCTGTACATCTAATTCAGAGTAGCTGTTCATCATGAGTAGCAAGTACCTGGTACCTGGCTAGTCTTTGAATCAGTGATTTGAAAATTTGGATGTGTTGCATCCCCCTTACAACATTTGACACCATACTTTTTTTTAAATATGTTGTTCCTGGTGATTAAAATAAGCCCGAGTGTCGCTTCATATGCGCAATTTTAAGGAAGTTACAAGACATGAAGTTTGACAGTCGTTCGCAAAAACAATGTGGTTATTAGAGAAGTTCATATGTGACACTTGTTTTACTTTGAATAACCATACCAACATTAATGAATCCCTCATTTATATTTTATAAATGAACCTGTTAGCAAAAGATATCCCCTTACAATTTTATTTATTATTTTTCAACATACTATTTCTTGTATAATTCCTCAAAGTAAAACCCGCTATTGTTACATAACATTTGCAGGTTAAACTCTTATTTCTTTTAAACATTTGATTTATATTCTTGCAGATCTTTGGTGAAGCAAGTCTCAGTGTGGTATTTTATTTTCTACCACCAGGTACAACGGTAAATCGTTATCAACAGAAAAGTACACGAACTCATATAACCATTCACTGTTAATTGTTCAAGAGAAATAAAAGATCTAATAGTTAATTGAATTCTTAAATTGAATAAATACTACAGCTTTTTTTATTAAGCCCTCAGTTTTCATAACATATTTCCAATATGCTACTATTATTAATTTTAAGGAAGAGCTAAATGTTACTAAAATGTACATCTATTCATGGATTTAACTTGAAGAAAGCACTTGATAGGGTACAGAACACGGAAACTATGACATAGCTATGGAGCACATTCTGAATTTATGAAACACTGGATAGTTATCATAAATGATAGGTCTCAGGCAGATTATTAATGTTTATTGTGTTAATCTCAGCTCACCTTCAATCAAGCTGAGGTAATACCGTATATGACTACAGCTTGTCTGTCGTCCTAATGACAGTTCCTCAATTTCCGCATTGACAGCACGCATAGAACTGTTTGACCGTAATTTCTAATTTATGACATTACACACAAGGACTCCTTCGATTCGACAATTATACATTATATCACTCTGGTCTTGTTTTTTTAGAGCGTCGCATGTTCGTACTTGTGTTGGTAATAAGGGCTGCTAAACAAATATTTGGAAATCACCTAATTAATAAAATTGCATGCATTATCCCCACAGGTCATCATATTCAAATGTTATTTTTCAGAAAATCAGGTAGTTTGTCAGAACTATTGAAGAGTTGCAAAATTGTAACATAACAGATTAGAATGTGCGCTAATTTATACTTCGTATACAATATCATTGTAGTGAGTGTATTTATATATAACACGGTTTTAGGAGTGTATGAAGTGTCATGAAATTCGGTAGGTTTATTGATTTTGGAAAACTTTGTACTCCAGTCTTCAACTCCGCAAGATTGAAGGTTCAACCTCCTTTTACATTCTTTACACATTTCCCGCGTTTTTTTTTTTTCTTTGTGTACTTACTTGTCACAGTTTGAACCAAGATAATATAAGTTGATTCCAATTTAGGTGAAGGTGAATGCATTGTTTACATGGTTATCCTAGTAATCATATACAAAGTGAAGTTCAGCATTAAAGCTATCGCATACATTGTTACAAAAATACTTCAGTAACATTGTCACACTTATCCCCCCCCCCCAAATTTTCCTGAAATTTGACAAAGTTCTTAATTTTAAGAGGCTTCTCAGCTTTTACACATTTTACCTGGACTTTTGAAACTGACAATCAACAGTAATGATTTGAGATTTCAGCAGTCGACTTCCGGAATATTCTGAAACTCTTGTTGGCGCCATCTGTGCAGGTTTTTTTTTTCAATTCTGAGCAAGAATTTTCACGAAAACTATTGAGATTGCCAAATTAAGGAATTCTGTCAGTTTATCAGTTTTGGACTTGATTTATGGTATGTATCAAAATTGGGTTGTTAATGACCATGGATAAGTGCTTCAAATGAACATGGCTGACAGTGTCAACTAAATATATGCTTTTTCCTTGTATCTTTTTAGACTATCAAATAACAGCAGCTGTGCCAGTTTATTAGCATCTGGTTCAGGAATGGTCCTAATATTTTGGGTTGGTTGTTGACCACGGGTAGTTTTATAAGTTGAGCAAGACTGATGTGACACCTACATATACTTTTTTTCTCACTTTTATGCATAACTTCGTCTCCAGCATACATACAATCGTGTCAGTTTTAACCATTGTGTTAATAGATTGTCCTGGAACTTGGTAGACCTACTGACAAGAGAAAATTTATCAGACAGATCCCGGAAGGTATAATATATACTGTTAGCAGCCTAATGAAATCTACGCTCCCGAGGCAGCGGAATTCGTGTGCTTCTAAAGAAGCTACTGATTTTCACGCTGCCTGCTTTGACAGTTTATGATGCATTTAAACACCAGGTTGTGCCTGTCTGCTTAAGAAACTGCTGATGTGACTATCAGCCAACCAAATGCAAGTCAACAAACACTCGACAGGCATCAGGCTCCGCCCAGAAACCACATGTGGCCACTGTGTGGGGCAATTCTCTCTGAGCCTTTGGCTTGTTCAAACGGTCGCCGGGGCAAGGAGCTGTCACTTAAAACGAAATGACCAAGATTGGCTTCGTGTATTCCTCGCTTGGCTGGTAAACCGTTTTGCTTACAGCACAGGGTCTCATCTGATTGGACCAAAATACAGTGCTCCCCTCTGGTGTAGATATTCAGGATACAAGATCATAACAAACAGCGCTTACGATATAGGTAGTTGGCCTATGGGTAATGCGCTGTGTTAAGAGCGTAAATGAAATCAAAGAGTCATTTTATAAAACTGCAGGTAACTTCCTTAAACATTATGATATAGAGTGACACCTGGTCTCGTATGATAGCAGCAACTTTGCTCTATAAAATGACACCAAAAAAGTAATGTTGTAATTGGCTCAAAAAAACTCAAATTTTAAGGCTCTTCTGATCACTGCCTTCCAGACTAAACCTGGAACTAAAATGTATTTACCTGGAATAGTAGGGTTCGCATTTGAACTGGGTGAAACTTATTTTACCCAACCCAGTGGGTAAAACTTAGTTTGAAAGGGATTTACCCAGGTCTACCCAGGGTTTCGCTAGGCATATTACCCATCCTTTTACCCCATGTTTATTTGCTTTTATCAACCCCAAGCTGACCCCAAGTTAAGTTACTTTCCGATTGTTCAGCATGAGCTATACGTACATTGCGAATAATGGTGGGAAGCCAAATAGCTCTGACCACATCAAACCTGTTTACAGAAGCCATTAAAATACCACTTTCACTTTAACTCATGTTTGGCTGTGTATTACACATCACAGTTAGTGGTAAAACCCAAATATCCTGGTTAATATCTAGGTAAAACCTATTTTACCAAGCCATGGTAATATCTGAGTTTTACCTAGATGTTGGTATAGTGTGGTATAGTGTATGCAAGGTATGTATATATCAAATGTATGGAATTTATGTAATTATTTTAATTTCAAAGGTCTTTGAATTGAACTGAACATATCTGTTCCAGTATCCAGGTACTTTTTAATATGCCTTGAAATGTCTGGATATGCACCTCTGTATGGTATGTACCCATCTGTACCTATATACGCACATCCTGAACCTGTGCATTTTCTTGACCATCTCATTTGTACCAGGCTACTGACTTTTGTACCCAGCCCAAACCCAGTATCAGACCCCCACGGATCATCAGTCCCTTTTGTCTCAACTGCTTTTAACAGCAGCTGGCTCGATATCACGGATGTAATCACATCAAAAGAGAATGTTGGGCAAATATCTCTTTGCTGATTTTACAAATGTGCGCAATGGGGTATGCCCGTGTTGTTGCAAGTGTAATGCTGCACAAGTACATGGTTATCACGTTATATATATAGTTCACATTTGTATGAAGTTATTATAGCTATTTAGGTATAACCACACTAATCTATATTATAACTGACGGGAGTGTTACTAAACACAAAATTCCTCTGTGGTAACACTTCAGAAATGCCTATGTTTGGTCTTTTACTGTCTGTTTACCCTAAAAATCAGGGAAAATTTAACATTATTCTGCAATGGTTCTATAATGGAGAAATCTATCAGGAATTATTCCAAATAAGTTGGCAGAAAAACCGGTAAGTTGAACCACCAAAGAACTCGGCCTATGTCTAACTAACCCAGTCGAATGCTAATTCTACCCAAAGAGGGTTGGCAAGTTTTAGACAGGAAGGATTTAACCTTAGGTTATACTGCCTCATTTCAACTGCCCCTCCTAAAACAAGTTTAGGGTTTTCTAAGAATAGTTTTGCATTGAAACATTTGCCACAATCCACACACTCGAAAGCTTTCTCCCCTGTGTGCACATAGGAGTGCTTTCTAAGGGTACTTTTTTAATGCAAACATCTACCACAAACTTCACACACGTATGACCTTTCTCCTGTCTGGGTCATGATATGTCTTGTAAAATTACCATTCTGAGAGAAGCATTTCCCACCTTTATCATACGGTTTTTTCCCTGTGTGGATCTTCTTGTGGTTGATAAGGCCTTCTTTCAAAGAAAACCTTTTACCACACTCTTTACATACAAATGGTTTTTCGCCTGTGTGCGTCCTAACATGCCTTGTACAGTGATGTTTTCGGGAAAAACATTTACCACAGTCCTCACACATGTATGGTTTTACGCCTGTGTGTGTCCTCATGTGTACTTTTAGATCAGATTTTTGAGAGAAACTTTTGTTGCAATCATCACATTTAAACGGTTTAATTCCTGTATGGCTTCTGTTGTGCGCCTTTAGATTATCTTCACGCGAGAAATGTTTTCCACATTCCTTGCACTGGAAAGGTTTTTCACCTGTATGGGTCAATATGTGTCTCTCCAGATCACGTCTTTTGGAGAAAGATTTTTTGCACTCTTCACACCTGAATGATTTTTTTACCATTTTAATCTTCTTGTATTTGAGAGGGTCCATTTTTACAGAAGACTTGGTTTTATCCGTTTTCCCCCTTTTATGTCCTGTTGCGCACTATTAGTCGATCTTTACGTGAATAAACTTATCCACATATTTCGCATAGGGCTTTTTTTACCTGTATGGGTTACTGTGTGTCAATCTAATTTGTTTTTTTCTGGAAGAATGATTTTCGCAATCTTCAAACTTGGAATCCTCACGTTTGACTGTTTTTTCACTGTCCTGTATTTCACTTGTCATCTTTCCTTTGGAATTTATAAATAGGTGATCCCTTTTTGTTAAAAAATAGAGCTACAATTATGGACGCGTCAACTGCCTTCGTGCAGTGTTTCACCTGTAGACTTGTTTTATCAAACAGTCTGCAAACTAACCTTTCTATCCCTGACACACTAAGAAAATGTTTACAATGAATATTTGTTCATTGTATACCGGTACTATCAGTACATATTTTCTGGATTTTTCTCTGCTTTTTTTCCTGTGGTTGCGGTAATCTGATTTGAAATATGTAGTCATTCAGTCATCCATCTTGTAAAAACTTTATTTCCTCCCACAGCTAGCTACACCTACAAAGGCAAATAACAATTCATATATCATTGTGGAAATTGTGTTATGAATCTGTTCTAATATTCCAAATGGTTAATTTTTCCAGTATTTCCTAAGGGTTCGATTTTTAACAGATCAATCGTCAAGACACAAGCACAGAGTAAAACATGATTAATTCTTGACCGTGTCTTTTTTCATCATTAGAACCATGCATTCGTAGATTTACTTGTCACAAGCCCGGATCCAGGGGATCCAGGTGTGAACGAATAGATTCTCATTGCAAGAAAAACACTCTCCGCATCCTTGAAAATGAACATCATTTCCTCTGAAAAATACCACTCAAAACACTTGAAAGCGACTATTTCACTTCATGACGAATCATGAATTGTTATTTTTCGTTCTGCTATTAAATGATGTGGCATTTTTTAAAGTATAAATCATACTTTTCACAAGGACAATTGTAACCTTTGGATTAACTGTAAAGCCACTAATTTCAGACTTAGGAGAACTGATGAATTAAAAATTAAGCAGATCTGCCTTCATACACCCGGCTGACTGCTAGCCTCGAACTCTTAAGATAAAACAAGTGACCCATGGGTCATGACGCTCAGCTGACAAGCATGACCTGTATTTAAAGCCTGATGGTATACCATATGGTATCTGACCATACTTGGAAGATATAAGGTTTGGGATGAAAAGTCTGACTTGAAATGCATCCACAACTTTTTTCAAGAAGCTGGTCCTGTGACATTGACCTTTGACCCTAAGACCTAAATATCAAAAGGTTTGTTCCTCTATTGACATGTAAGGTTTGGGATGATTATTTTGGCTATAAGAATTAATTCCGGGAGGTGCAAACACACCCCGTAACACAGAGAATATAGGTCACAGTGACCTTATTTCAGATCTGCAAGGTGATCTTTTTAGAACCTCTAAGACTGCATAGGGTTCATGTATCTAGCCCTAACAGTTACAATTTGTGGCCTGCTAACGGCCGGACGGCTGGCCGGACGGACAGACGGAAGGACGACGGACAAAGACCCATTGCTATAGCACAGCATGACTAAAAGTCAGCTGAGCTAAAAATCACTAAAACTGCACTGACGAAAGGATTTCTAAGGTGGCTTACTGGCAGGCATAATGGATGACTGGCAAGTCTGACATTTGATATCACACATCCTCCAATAAGAGACCAAACTTGTAGCAAATTCTCGAAAGAATGTCACAGTAATGAATGTCCAAAACAATTCAAAAGGCATTTTCAGGCCCTCATATTAGATTTAGAGATATGCAAATGTAAAAAGTGTAAGTCCAATATTTTTTATTATCACTCTGCTTTTCAATGGGTTCAGCAGGGTTGGTAAACTGCAAAACCTGAAAGAAAAGAAATGCAGAAAGCATGACTAAAGGTCTTGTAATAAAAAAAAACATCCTAAATCCAGGAACACTTCCACATATTATGAGAACAAACATTTGCTTTTATATCTGGTGATTTATATAAAAATATTCAGATATCTAGGAAACTAAGTTTATTGCTATGATTCCATAAAATAAACTGCAAAATGTTCCCATCATCTTATAAATCAGTAGCTAAACCTTAATACTATACTCTCACAGTCTTAATGCCTGGTTGAAGCATTCCGGCAACAGTGTTTTTGTTATGCAGTAACGAGGTATTTATCACTCAGCCTTATCACTTAACAGGCTGATACAAAAAAAGAGTCATATGTCATCAGCATCACTCACAATTACAGCCACACAGTGAGATGTACCATAACCAATGGTACAAGAAAAATAGAGATGGTCTACAAAATAAGTTATTGTGAACATCCCTTACCTATGACCTTGGCCTTTTGCCCACATATCAACTGGATTCTTTCTAAATGATGGGTAACTACTAACCACTTACATCTGGCCGGGTGTAATTACTTGGCAACCAATGAGTGAATAACTTAGACCTGCAACCTTTAACCTCCTGACCAGCTGACCTCAAAATCAATTAGTTATTTCTTCATGCAAAAAGACCCATAAATATGAAGTTTGAATCACATTCAGTGATGCATAGATGTGGCATATATGAAAGACTGAAGGTTTGGGTTGAACAGTTTCACTTGAAATATGTTCACAAGCATTTAGAAAGATATTGTGACCTTGACCTTTGAAACTCAACATCAATAGGCTTCTTCCCCTATTGGTAGGTAAGCCATATATGACAGATGGAAAGTATAGATTGAAAAGTTTGCCTGAAAATGACTCCTCGCAAGAAGATGGTGCTGTGAACTTGACCTTTGACCTCAAAATCAACAGGTCTTTTCCCCTGTTGGCAGAGGAGCGATATCAGTGCTGAAAGGTTTGGAATGAAAGGTCTAGCTTGAAATGTGTCCACAACCTTTTCAAAGAAGTGGATCCTGTGACCCTGACCTTTGACCTTGTGACCTCAACATCTATAGAGTTCTTCTCCCACTTAGTAGGTGAGCTATATGTGAAAGATCAAAGAATTGGGATGAAAGGTTTGGCTTAAAATGCATCCACAGGCTTTTCAAAGAAGTTGGTTCTGCGACCTTGACCTTTGACCTTGTGACCTCAAAATAATTATGGTTCTTACCCTGTTGGTACGCGAGCTGTATGTGAAAGATGGAAGGTTTGGGATGAAATTTTGGCTAAAAGAATTATTTCTGGGGGGTGCAAACACACCCCATAACTTCGAGAATATAGGTCGCAGTGACCTAATTTCAGGTTTGCAAGGAGATCTTTTTAGAACCTCTAAGACTGTTTAGGGTTCATGGCCCTAGCCCCTACGGTTACGATTTGTGCCCTGCTAACGGACGGACGGCCGGCCGGACGGCAAGACGGAAGGACGACGGACAAAGACCCACCGCTAGCCTATAGCCCAGCAAGACTGAAAGTCAGCTGAGCTAAAAATACTCTTTAAAAAGATTCAGTCGGGCTAGCTGGCTGTCTTAGTACCAGTAAATTAATGCAAGACCACTGAGTAATAATACACGTTCACACTGACAGGCAGAATCAATCGTTCCACATTTGATCATAGTATCATCATACAGATATTCATCTGATGAGAAGGTGGTCCCCAGTTCCTCATAGGAGCCAAACAGCAGGAATCTTACTTTGCATGTGGGCGAGAATGGGATCGAGTCATTTCGGCCCTTATACAACACGACAATACAGGTACGGACTAAAACTCGGGAGTTGGAGTCGGATATTGGATACAAGTTCGGTTGGCCATGCCGGACGTCGAGCTCGGAAGCCAAGTAATTATTATATATACAGTAATATGCTACATACTAGCAAACATAAGAAGCAAAACATACATTTATATGTATGTTCTATGTATATGTTTGGATGTTTATGAAAATGTTTAAATGTGTATTGATTCTAATATCATAGGCCTATATGTGATCTATATTTACAATAAATGAAAATTTCGACGTCTACATATTACGGTCAATGTGTAAATTGCCTTAAATATTCATGCAGTTAACTTACGAATCACCTGATTCACTCGGGTGATTTATAGAATGACTGGAAATTTCAGCCATTTTGCAAACTGACTACAAAATCAGTCAGTTTTCTTGACATATACTGACCCACTGAAATGTAAAACAAGTGAAACATTGTCATAAAATAACATAAAATAAATTATATAATCTTTGTTATTTATAACAAGTGTTTCAATTTTTTATTATATAATCTTTGTTATTTATAACAATAATGTTTCACTCTTTTATTATTGCGCCTATATGTACTCATCAATAAAGTTGACTGCTCAACACTACCGGCCATCACAGATTGGCTCCACTTAAAGAATGTACCAAACAAATTTATTAAAAGTAACAAACACATTCGGTATTTTTTATTAAACCCTACCCTTTGTAACTCACCTAAGCATATCTTAATCATGTATTTGATATTACTGTTACTGTGGTTATTCTTCCCTGCTCTTTGTCACATGTCACATATAATTGCACACCTTAATATGTTCCATTGAATAAAAAACTTCCATTTGACTTGATTCTTGTTCTTACATAAGCAGAGATGTTGTCATATGAGGTTACAATATATATATATATATATATATATATATATATATATATATATATATATATTGCACAATCCATTTATCAATATTCTTAAGAAAAGTATATTCTAAAAACACTGGTATAAATATGGCATAAAGAGAATAAAAGACATTCTCAATGACCAAGGGTATTTATTGAAGACCCGAGACTTGAAACAGATATATAATTTGAGTACAAACTTTCTCGAAGTGTATAGTTTGACAAAAAAAAATTCCAAAACCATGGGAAACAAATTTAAATCCAAGAAAAGAAAAATTTACAAATTTGCACATCATGCAAAAAGTTTTGCAAGGTGTCATCTGAAACTGGTTCTAATGTTTACAAATTACAATGTAAAGCCCTTTATAACACACTAATCAAACAAAAATATCAAGAGCCAACTGCTTTTTCATATTGGCAAAATATGTATGATATAATTCAATTTGTATATTAGTCACCTCTACAGATACCTGTATTCTACAAAATCCCAGGATTTTCACTTCAAGTTCCTTCACCGGATAATCCCATTTAGCGAGAAACTTTATACAAAATGAAACTAGTAAATAGTCCTGACAGTGAATATTGTAATAGAAGTATTGATTCTCTAGAGCACAGGTTCTCCTTCTGTCGATATACATTACGGTTTTGGTATGAATTAATATCTTTTGGAACGGCTATAGTGAGGGTCGGATCTCGATAACAATTAGACAAGTGATTTTCGGTGAGCACGAATATATGAAAGGAAGGAACCGGGAGGATTTAATTATTTGATTATACAAGAAAAACTTTGTATACATCCACGAAAATGTTTAAATGCGGAAATATCTTTTCTGAATTTTATAAACTATACTATAATAGATTTAGAAAACAAAATATCAGAAATTAGTGGAAAAGGCGAGGAAAATAGAGTTGCATGTTACTTCACAAGTGATGTACACTTGATAATGTAATGTTTGTATAAACTTTGTTCGTTGTGCTACTAATTACAGATCACATGTTTTGTAGAACATGGCGCCAGGAGATACAATCAAAATTTGAGGGCACAGCAATACTGATATTGCATATCGATCTTGTTTGGGAAACATGCCCTTCTTAAGGTTCTGACATGGGTATACGTGGTTTATGTTATTTTCAAGTGCAATACTTGAAGAGCGCCTTCTATTGACTAATTTGATATCACTTCATACCAAATTGTAATTTTTTGTGGCTTTACGTTACGTTCTTTCTTCTTCTTGGTGTCGATGATGAAAAGGAATAGAAATAATAAATGCCCCTATCGACTGAGACGCAGAAGAAAGAAAAGGAAAAAATGCATATTTCAGCTATATGATTGTGTCTGTATTTTTTTTTTTTTTTTTTTTTTTTCTTATTTTCTGATCAGTATCCTTCATAAATAACCTAGAAGAAACAGGCATTATGTTTACTCAAAAGTAGCTGGTTATATACGGTATGACAATGTCTGTTTCACAATGATCAGATACGCGAAACCGAAGGCGATTTCATATCAATTCAGTCAATCTGTAAAATAAGCCTAAACTCACTGATTTTTCAGTCAATACGTTAAGTGCCTGAAAGTTTCAGTCATTTTAAAATTAGCCGAGTATATCCGGAAATCTGTAATTGTTTTGACTCAAAATTTCAGGTAATCCTTTAGGTATACTCATTCAAAGTATACTTTACAAATTAACTTGTTTTACAGAACGAATGTAGGCCTGTAAAACATATATTTGCAATCGTCATCTTTAAACTATTTTAGGCCAACATTCAAACCGCAGATATAAATATTAGATATTTCATTGTTCTTACCTGTACTTGACACCAAGAAATTTGACTCGTATTTGAGGGATTTGTTAGACAACTGTTAATTTTTTTCAAAACTTGTTTATCACGTGCACATGCAGTTAAAACGTGTAAAAATTTTTTTACACATAGTTTCTTCATGATATATTACATGGCTGCATTTAAAATATAAAAATTCAATTTTATTGGACTTACTAATTCCTTGGGGAAAAAGAGTAGACAAAAATAGCATTTTTTTTTTATTATTATTATTTTGAATCTCACTAATTCAAAATGAATTGTAGGCCTTCAATTCCCCGGCCCATTGCTCCCTACCCCAAACCAATTCAAGGTGACTTATGAATTATGCGAAAAACACTTGCCTCAGAATACTCTAATATTAACCACTTGCCATACTACTTGACACTTTTTGAAGCTAGGTGTTTGCTAGGCCTATTATATATCAATGTGGCCAGACATCTTCTGACCCCCCTCAGGAAAATAACTGGCCTTGCTATAATCATGAATCCGCGCCTGCTTTCTTCAATAAGATTTCAAAATTTAGCCCTAAATCTACATAATTGAAGGTCAAAATTAAGAAAAAAAAATGCGCATTTTTCTGAAGCTGTAATACATTTTGCCACATGTATGATAGATTTCATTCAGCTGAAACCCGTTTTCCATTGAATTTGTTACCAATTTATTTTTCTCCAGGATTGCTTAGGTTTTCCTAGGTTATCCTATATTCCTTCTGTATTATCGCCCAAATAACCAGCAATTTGGGACCTGGAAACGTTTTGGCAGTGTATGGAGAACTCGTTCCCAGGTAACGTCGCTAGCTCTTATCAGATACAAGAAAATTCAGTTTATATAATATTCGCCTATCAGCTTAATGGCAAGACTTGATAATTGGTAACTGTAGACAGGGGCGGATCCAGGATTTAGGGGAAAAAAAAGGGGGGGGGATCAAAACCAGGAGGACTAATGACAAAACCAGACCTAGTTGTGGCTCTGTAATAAACACAGAGCCACAGGCCACTGCCTTCATATATCTTGCGGACAGTACTTGTTTTCGTTACTTCTGATCCTGTATGTTGGGTGCCTGTTCTACCTCTATTGAGCCAGCGTGATTGTTACTTTTAGGCAGCAGTGTGCATAGGTTACATCATCACAGCTGTTCGACTCTTGTATAAGGACCACTGGCTACACACAGGGTCGTTACACACTGGATTGTTTCAGCCTGCGAGGTGCATGTATTACGTTTCAGCTGGGTGGGCCAGGAAGTTAGCAGTGATGATGTAACACATGCACACCGCTGGCTAAAACAATCACATCGGCTCAGAAGGACAGGCACACAATACACGTACACTGAGGATCAGATGTACCATACACAAAACAAGTGCATCATCTACCACATGCATGCTTTCAGTCAACTAGATAAATGAAGGCAGTGGCCTGTGGCCCTGTGTTTTTCTACAGAGCCACAACTGGGTCTAATGACAAAATCTAAACACATGTTCCCGGAAAGGGGGGGGGGGGGTGATCACCGTCAGGTCCAGGCATAAAAAATAATGAAAAAGGGGGTCTGGGGAGTCTGGACCCCTCCCCTGGATCCCAATCTGGTAGGGGAGAGAGCACGAAAGCTAGGGCCTGATAGTTGGTGTTTGAAGGGGGGGGGGGGGGGGGTCAGAGGGGAGCAGATTTAGGTCAAGCCAATTATATCATTCCAACTCTTATTATAATAACAAATGTAGGCCTTACAGTATCATCTGTATATCAAACTTGAAAATGAAATATATATTAATATAAATTTAGCATAAACTGAACCCAATGGATGAACATGTTTTCTATTTTTTTTTTTTTCGACAAAGACCATGACGTGTGCTTTTGACTTAGTGAATGGAGGAGAGCAGTGATGTCAGCCACAGGGAAAACCCAAGGCTAAATTTTGCCAGTGATTTCACACTTTGCACCAGCCAATTACATCAGGGCCCAGTCTGTGTTCTGGATGCAGTGTTCCCTGCACATAACAGCATCACATGCTTATCGGTTTACCTGATCTTCATTAAAAAAAGCTGAATGACTTTTAAAGTGAATCATGGTGAAGCTTAATTAATTTAACCTCTTTTCCAGTTGTAGATGTATGGGACCTATTGAGAAAACTTGGAGCTTCAGGAACTCTGACTTGAATGAGACCAGCATGGCTGATTGTGAATTCTTTTTTTTCAGTTTGGGTTCCCTAAAGTCATGGATTCCAAAGCATCACCAAAAGAAGAGACATATATTAAAATGGAGAAGAAAACTGGAGCCATTGACGTTGATTCTGGAGAACTGCTCACTAACTTTGGTGAGAGTGACCCTGGATCCCCAGAATCCAGTTTTGGAGAAACAGAAACTACTTTCAGCCAGGAAACTGTTTGTACGTTCATAAAAGAAGAACTTGATGAAAACATGAGGAGGTCATGTGACAGTGATGATATAAACAGCAAAAATAACCAGCAGTGCTTACATGACCTTAGAGTCAGTGACACAAGGGGTCAGTGTGATAAATATAAACATAACTGTTGTGAAACCAGCACTGGTGATGATGATCAGACACAGAACTATTCAGGAGACAGGGATGAAATCACAGTCCATGTGTCAACAGTAATACCAAGTTTTACAGAAAATGAACAGAATTCAAATTCCATGATTACAGATGAATGTCCTGTTATGGAAAGTATGGAATGTCCTGTTGTGGAAAGTATGAATTATGGTAAGCAACAATCTTTCTGCCCAAGCCCCATCAACCAAAATCTGAGCACTTACACTACAGGTGTTACTGAAGATGGTAACAGGACTTTTGAGTGTGATTATTGTGGAAAAGGGTTTTCCAAAAGGAGCAACCTTAAACAACATATTATGATACATACTGGTGAAAAGCCATATAACTGTGAGCATTGTACAAAAAGTTTCTCACGACTGAGTCACTTGAATAGCCATATGCTCACACACACAGGAGAAAAACCATTTGCTTGTGAACATTGTGAAAAACGTTTTATTCGCAAATTATCTCTTATTGCACATCTAACTACACATACAGGAGAAATACTTTTTAAGTGTGAGTTCTGTGGAAAATCATTTTCACAACAGGGCAACTTGATTACACATATTAGGACCCACACTGGTGAAAAACCTTTTGAATGCGACCTCTGTGGCAAAGGCTTTTCTGACCAAGGGAGCTTAACCAGGCACAAACGTATTCATACTGGAGAGAAACCATTTAAGTGTGAGCATTGCAGCAAATGTTTTACCCATCAGGCTGCTTTGCATACACATGTTAGGACTCATACAGGGGAAAAACCATACAAGTGTGACATTTGTGGCAAATCATTTGCCCACCAAGGTAATTTGAAGAATCACATCAGAACTCATAGTGGTGAAAAACCTTTTAAGTGTGAGCTTTGCAGCAAAGGTTTTTCTCACCAGAGTAATCTTAAGATTCACTCAAGAACCCACAGTGGGGAAAAACCACACCACTGTGAGCAGTGTGGCAGATGTTTCTCAGATCGAAGTACACTGAAAATGCACTACAGGACACATACTGGTGAAAAACCATTTAGCTGTGAACTGTGTGGCAAATCTTTCACTAATCTTGCAGCTCTGAATACACACATAAGGACACACACAGGTGAAAAACCATTTGAATGTGAGCATTGTGGTAAAGCTTTTGCTCAACGTGGTAACCTCAGAAAGCACATATTAACACACAGTGGAGAAAACCCTAAGAATTCTTACATTTAGGACAAAAAAAATAAAGGTTTGCCACGGTTCTCAGGCACTTTTTTTCAGAAACCAGTGCGGGCGGGTGACATTTTATTTTTTACCTTTTTTTTGTATGTTTCAATAAAAATGTCATATGATCAGGGAAAAGCATGAAGATAATAGATTTTTTTGCTAAACAGGTAAAAGCACTATATAACAAAGGAAATCTTATCAAAATTGTATTATCTTCTTAAATGATGAAAATAAAAATAAAATTTTTTTAAGCAGGAGGTTAAAATTGACACAGGCAATGCCTGAGAACCATACCTTTTATTTTTTGGCCTTAGGATTTTGTTCTGTATTAAAAAAGGAGAAACACATAACTACACAAAGTGGCAGAAAAAAATGTTTATTTAAACTTTTTGGAAATTATTTTTCTCTTGGAGATGCCTAAGCATCATTCAGAAACAAAGTAAACGAAACTTGTAAATGGTAATATTTGTGTCATTGTTTGTTTCAACAGCTGAAGAATTTTTTAAACTCCCTATGGAAAAAATAAGAAAAAAATGACTGTCAGACTTCTTATCAGTTATCTCACTCCTGATTTTTCTTTGCTGGGGGGAGGGGGGGGGATCATTGGTTCACATCCTTCTAATTTTCTGCTGGGGGGGGGGGGGAAGAGGCAGACAAAAGGCCCTAATTATAATAACTGTGATCATAATCTTGGCTGGAGAACTGCACAAGTGTTTTATTTCAAGTACTGGGCCATCCATATTAAAAACACCTTGATATTTACAAACAACTGCCTGTATTGTGTGATATCCACATTTTTCTTGCCTATATTTATAAAAGCTCCAAAGGATTGCCTTTAGTACTGTATATCAAGGTCAGATAGGTGATTGGGCCCCTTTAATCATTGGGAAGTGTTGTGGATGGTAACTGGTCCACTCATAGACCCAGCTTGGCCTCTTGGGTATTCCATAAATATAAATGGTACACAGTCCATTTGATGGAGTTGCATGATTGTTCTTATCATTATAATCATAGTAGTTTTTTATACCACATTTAATATGGTTGTTCATAACTGCAATGTGAATAAAATATTAAATGTTTTGTTGTGTAATATAATCATGGCCAGATAATAGGAGACCTCATGACCTTTGCCAATTTAAACAAATGTGGCAGAAATGCCAGTAAACTGTTAACAGGAATCTGACATGCAGAGGTAGGGAAATTAAGGTGCAAGAAGCAAAATCTAATTAACAATTTTAAGCAAGTATTGTACTGTTTCCCAGATATTTTTTAGGTGTGAAAAAGAGCTGCACACACCCCAGCAACCTTCTTTAAATCCACAGCTGGTAATTTAATTTCTTAGGATATAAAAAGAATATAAGAAATAATCTGCTTTCTTTTCTGAAAATCACTCTTAATTGGTATGTAATCCAAATTATGCTGTAGCTTTCGTTCTCTAACCATTTACTGCTTCACTTCTCTCTCCTTTTTTTGTGTCAAACTTGATATATCTACTTCATAAAATCAAGCCTCAAGCAGTTATGCCATCAGAGACCTTGATTCATCAAGCTCAGGTGTCAGTATTTTATGAATAATGAATGTGGCAATTAACCAAACAAATGACTCCAGTATATATGTTCCAGCTGCTGGATGCAGAGCACATCTGATTTTTAGGGCAAATGTTCAGCACTGCGGGGAGGGCACCTCAAATCTGACCAATGAAATAAAGCCATGTTAACCTGTCCCTTTTCTGGTGCATGTCATGTTCAGAGAACCATGAAGGCACTGAACCATAGAGCAGGTCGTCCTCTTTTTGAATCCCACATGTGCATCAAAGACAAATGGTGAAATCTGATTTAGACTTCAGAGAATTGACCTAACCATGAACTCTGTGACCTTAACGGCATATTCATTCAATGTATAATCCTAAGTAGAGCAGTGGCAAGCAACCAATCAAGTTACCGTTGGCAATGTAAACAGTGAATCACCTGACAACATGCATAATTTGGGCGATCCTCCCAAACAGAAGAGATGTGTTATCAACCAGTACCCATGTCGGCATGATTTTCCCGGATGTTTTTTTTATACAAAAACTTCTAGGCCAAAGGTTGCAGGAGCCATTCCACCACCTACCGAGTGAATAATAATGTCTTACCTGGTACATAAATTGTATGAAACAAATAATGTAAAACAGGGCAAGACACTTTACAATGGCAGTGATTTATTCATCACAGGAGAACAGAGATATAGCAATTTCAGCTGATGACATTAGTCAATGCAACCTCATGCATCATCAACCTTTTCTGATGTCACTATTGTCTTGTAAACAGCTCTTGCAACCATGGGCATAGATGGCCTTCTGTGTAGGAGCATATTTGGGTTTCATTAGTATAATTAAGTTAAAGGGTCAGAGCATATGGGCTGTGGTAGTTAGGTCAATTGCTCTAGAATGTCTTAATGACATGTTATGATATCTGGATAAGTCCTGGCCCCATCCATATAAAACCTGAGATCTAATTGGCTTAAAATATTGCAACATATCTTTCTTATCCTATGGTTCCCTTCACACTAATTAAATAGAAAGTGCCTCCAACTAGCCAGGGACCTATCCTGTAAAAAATATAGGGCTCCATTTCCATGAAAGGGCCTGATTAGGACAGTAAAGCCCCACTGAATCATTAGGACCAAAGTTCGGAATTACAAGCCCTGATAAGGGTTAAAACCTGTCCATAAATGCCCTAACCAGTGTTCAATTAATGTGTATAGTGCCCTCGCCTGGACTGTATCCTATGCATGCCTGCATGGATGGGACCCTCCTAGCCAAAGTTAGACAGATGTCCTTAAGGATTTATGTGATCTGCTTATCATGTTTCTAACAGGTAACACAAGGCAAAACAAAAGGTACGGTTCTCAGGCACTTTTTTTCATAAATCTGTGCAAATGTTTTTATTACCTTTTTTTGGTCTGTTTCGATAAAAATGTCATATGATCAGGGTAAAGCATGATAATAACAGAATTTTTTTTCTAATCAGGTAAAAGCACTACTTAAAGGAAAACTTATCAAAATTGTATTATTTTCTCTTCTTGAAAGATGAAAATCAAATAAAATGTTTTTATGCAGTGGGTTAAAATTAACACGGGCAGTGCCGGAGAACCATACCTTTTATTATTTTGGCCTGACCCTTAACTTTTTTTTAACATGCTTGAGCTTACGAACACAACATAGGAACATTATTTTCCTGTCACACTTCTATATCCTTAAATAAACCAGCATGGCAGGGTAATATCAAATTGACCAAATAATATATATTTAATTCATGTAGATCATTTAAGAAAGTGTGCTTTCATAAACAAACAAGAATGTAAGATTTATTTATCCACTTTATAAAATCCAAATTCCATTTGAGCATTGTGTTGTCCCTTCCTAGGGACTCTCCTCCTTGTGAGGCTGCAAATTATCTGCTTATCAGAGTCCAGTATGTAGCAGTGTTAGGGCATTATTGTTGACCTGCACTGTACACCATTGCAGTGCAGTTTTCTGTATGACTGGTTTCATAACTCCTGGCTATATATATATATATATATATATATATATATATATATATATATATATATATATATATAAATATATACACACACACACACATACATAGTATTTATGTCCACATAATATGACTGATCCATATATTCTCACAGGTTGTCTGCTTGCTGCCCTGTGCTGCAGGTATCAGTGTCTAATGCCAAACAGTATGAACCAATACTGTGTGCTGCAACTGGTATGCCATCCTGTCCAGTGTGTGTAATGGTCCTCATACCTTTACTGTCCAATGTTTTCTAATGTGCATTTTTAGGGCAGTGCTGTCCATGAAACAGCTCTCACAGACTCCACATTTTTATGGAATCTTTAAAGCATGAATCCTCATATGCACCGTCAGTGAACTTATATCATTCACATTTTCCCCACAAATGTTACACCCATATGGAGTTTCCACAGTATGTGTCTGTAAGTGCTCTGTCAGTCTGTCAATTTGAGCAAAAGCTCTACTACAAATATAACACTTGTAACCTTCATTTCCAGTGCTTGCCTTTAGGTCTGTTTGGTTTTCTTCTCCGTCATTTGAGATTACATTTTCAACCTTTACTGTAACTGCCTCTACTGATCCAGATGACATATTTGTTGTCTGTTCTAATGGTTCTGTTTTTATAAAGTCTGATACACTGCTGTCATGCCCTGACTGCTCAGTCTGTGTGTTATATTTGTGGTCATTATTCTCATGGTTCTCTTCTTTTGTTAATCTCTCTGTGTCATCTCTAGACGCTGCTTCCTCATCATTAGTGTTATTTGTTCCTTTCCTAAGAATATAAAGAACATATGTATAAAGACAAGAGCACTGCTTAATGCCAGATATATAATAATATGGTATGGTAGGTAAAATTCACAACTCAGTTTTGTGTTTTTTAGGCAGCCGGGTCACGGAGTCATATTCAAGGAACAAGAACTTGGCATTAACTTTTTGTTGCTGTAAACATAACAAACAGCAACAGTTCCGATGCCACCACAAGGTGGCACACCAAGTCAATACATCACACTCATGACCAAAAATACATAGTTTGAATAATAAGGTAAAGCTTATGTTCATCAAACACATTCAGTATATGTATCAATGTATGATATTAAACATTTCTCTGAATATGGAAAGACCCTGGTGATGCCATAATCAACAGAAAATAATTCTTCAAGAGGCATTTATCAACACAAAATTATGAGCAAAAATGCATATCATGACAATAGGATATGGTTATCACAGCTGTCAGATATTGTGATTATCTATATTACCTATGTAACCATCCAAACCCAAAATAATACTACATGTACTGAATAATTACTGAAAATGTAAAAGGGGCAGATCAAGAAGATGGTGTTCTTTGGCAGAGGTAATTGCTCTACTGAGTTCCATTTTAACTGAACACAGGCTTACTTTGTTGGATTTTCATTTGTGGTGTCTTGCCATTAAACTCCCTTCAACACTAACAGGCTTACAGAGGGTAAGGAAGCCTTTCCATACATTCACTATTTTATCTGTGCAGGCCCTGTGCAGGTCACCCCTTGCACAGATTCCCTTTCCACATGCCCAGGTTCCTACATGACCTATTCTCTGTGCTAAATGCATGCACCAATAATCATAATTTAGCTCTGTCAGCTCTTTGTTCCTTTTAAAAAGTCAAGGGCACATGCTGGCAACAGATATTATACACATGTCATCTGCATGTTGGCAATGCAACAAATCACACACTGTTGGAACTGAACTGAAGATGTTTTAGGCCCACCAAGCACTGCAGTGAGAAGAATTTTAGACTCATTCCTTCGGGGCTCCTGAGGTGTCAAATTTTGATTTTTTACCGTAGTTGCAAATGCCATCAAATCAAGCGGAGATCCATTTCAGCTGCCAGCGTGCCAAGGGGGACAAGTAAGAGAGTTGAGCAGGCCAGAGAGCAACAGCACCAACAGTTGGAGTTCATAAAACTTTCAGCTGGACCCATGTGAAGGCCCACACATATGGAAAGTGGACAATGACAATGGGTTATCCTCTTTTGGGAACTGTGGGTGATCCACATGAATGGAAAGATTTCCTAATGGAATAAAACTAGAAATAGAATAGCCAAAGGAAAGACTGAAGAAAACTCACTGCGAGTTGGTTGCTGCAATGGCCAACACTTCAGATGAAAATGACATATTTTCTGCATGCGCATCTTCCTGAGTCAAACCCTGTGAGTGCTCAAACCTCTATATAATACATGAAATAAAATCAAATCTTTCAAACACAACCAATCCCCTGTCGGACTTGCCAAACTTGGGAAGTTGTGTTAATGGGAGCTTTTATGATTTCCATTAGTCCTGGACCAAAAAAATTGTTATACCGCATCATATACTTCTTGATTTCTTATTTTACATTTTTTGCACAAATGGATATTAGGTTGAAAATGGACAAATTAATTCACAAGATATATTGGGGCTGAAACGATGCATTGAATAATTGATGCATTGAATCTAAGCCGGTTATTAATTGATAATCAAATCGGGCATGAAATAATCAATTAATTTCAATTGTTGCATTTTCATTCATTTTCGTACCTTTTCAGTCTCTAGCTCTTACCTTGATGAGGAAAAACAGGACACATGATTAAGTAGCACTGTTATTTTACATTGAAAGTCACCTTATATCCTTCATTAGATGTTAGCACAATAATGGATGAGAAGATTCAAATATTACTTAGTTTCTTTGGTCTTCATTAATTCTCAGGTATATACTAATCTTAACCTGCTAGAATCATATGGGATGAAAACTTAAAGTACTTAGTCTCTGACAGAATATTGTGACTGTATACAAAATTTTAATAGTGAATCAAATCGAAAGGCAACAACTAATAATCAAATTAAATTGAAGACCCCTTAGCAATTCACAGGCCTAAGATATAGTTTACAATAGACCTTAACTAGAAAGTGGCGAGTGTAATATGTGATTTTACAGTTGTTGGATGAAGTAAAATATACACAAATTGAAAGCAACAGTGCCCTGGACACATAGGCAAAACAAACATCATTTAGAATGCTCTTTATATATAAATATGAAAATGTAAGCAAATATTAATTTTGACCCAACAATGATACAAGGGTTGGTAAAATTTCAGGGAGGAAAGTTTTAACCATATGTAATAACCTGGTCTTACAGAATTAAATATAACAATTAAGCAACAGTCTTTACACTAAACACTTAGATTACTCTGCATGTTACCAACTTTCAAGGTTACACCCCTCCCTTGCCCTATAAGTCAAAACATTTATTATAAAATTGCACTCCTATCCGTGAACACATCATATCTTACTAGAATGGTACATATCATAATGTAACCCCCTGAAATACACATACCCCCCCCCCCCAAAAAAAATTATATAAAGCTTACAAATCAAGCAGTATCCTGGCAAAGTCAGCATTGCTGGTAATATTGGCATGCTGTTTCATTGTCTGCCACTTCTCTTTATTTGTACTGCAGATGTCAATGAAGTATCGATTCTCATGTTGATGTATCAGTCTTATTTTCTTCCTCTCCTTGTCATTTGCGTACATCGCTGGGGCTCCTCTTCTCGACATGGCCATTTCAGTTTGTTCACACAAATCTACAGAATTAAACACAAAGTAAAAGACACATGTATGTCAGCAGTAAGAGCTATGAACAATGAAGAGCTATGTCCTCTAAATTGAAAGTGTCCCCATATATTAATGCAAAAGGTTACTAATTCCCCCCTCCCTCTGAAGAATCTTGATAATAAAGGAACACACAATACAGTGAAGATATAGTATTTAGTGAAGGAGCTTTCACAGTGCCATCTCTCAAAAACTACAATAGCTAACTTGGCCCATATTTTTTAAACCACGAGTGAACCCAGATTATGTCAACTTGCCCTGTGGAAATCACCAACCCAACCTAAACCTGTGAACCTTAACCAATGCAAATACAGTAATATGCTAGTATGATTTAAATTTTTGACATATAGTATGACTATTAACATCTTGGCTTTTTTGAGTCTTTCCTAGTAATAAACTCGGATAAAATAAACAAGTTTTTTGCCCAATTTTCCCCATTTTGTGGAGTTTTCCTCGAATGGTGTTCTTTTATTCCTATTTTTTAACAACAGGCCCATGGCTTGCTGGTGGCTTTGTCCACTGAACTAGAATACGGGTAGTCAACAAGCGACTGCATGTATCCGCCAAAATCAGAGTAGGACGGGTGAAGTGAGGCATGGATTGAGTGGCAAGGGGAAATAGTTAGATGTGTTACATATTAGCATGGATGTCTGCCATGTAAACGACTGTAGGTGGCGCCACCTGGTACTTTCGCGAGAAACTATACAAGATGTATACACATGCAAAATTTCAGGTGGAAAAGTCAAACAACTGCCAAGAAATGAGTGATTTTATCCCACAGCAGACAAACAGATGGACTGTGTAAAAATGGTTGCAGGTGGCGCCACCAGTTTCTTGTATGATAAAGAGCTATGTGGGATCCAAACACATGCATCACTTCAGGTAGGTATGTCAAACCAGTCCAGAGATTAGAGCATGAATATCTGCAGCATGAACGAGAATGTAGGTGGCGCTACCTGTCATAAAATCAAGAAAGCTATTCAGGATGTATATGCATGCCAAATTTCAGGTGAATAAGTCTAACCACTACTGAGATATAAGTGATTTTAACCTAAGTCCAACAAACTGATAGAAGCTGTGCAAAAATGGTTGCAGGTGGCACCACCAGTTTCCTGTATGATAAAGGGCTATGTGAGATCTAAACACATGCAAATTTTCAGGAATATATGTCAAACCAGTACAGAGGTATAAGCATGGATGTCTGCAGTATGAACATGCATGTGGGTGGCGCCACCTGTCATAAAATCAAGAAAGCTATCCAGGATGTATATGTATGCCAAATTTCAGGTGAATAAATCAAACCACTGCGGAGATATGAGTGATATTAACCCAAGTCAAACGGACAGATAGCCGCTGTGCAAAAATGGTTGCAGGTGGCACCACCAGTTTTGTGTATGATAAAGAACTATGTGAGATCTAAGTACATGCAAATTTTCAGGAAGATACATCAACCCAGTCCGGAGATATAAACATGGAATGTCTGCACCAAAAATGAGAATGTAGGTGGCGCCACCTGTCACAAAATCAAGAAAGCTATCCAAGATATATACGCGTGCTGAATTTCAGGTGAATTAGTCAAATTAGGATAAGGGTAACCATTTGACAGGAACTATATATTATTTTCATGCCTTCTAGATATCAGGGCTTATATGAACAGGGCACAAGTAATAACCTATTTTTTTTAAAGATATTCTTAGAGAGGTAATCACCTCAATTTTGGTAAGGCTGACTTGTGGATTTCTTAGATAAGTATATACATCTGCAGAGTTCCATTTCAGTGTGGGACTACTTGACAGGGCTGTAGCACTTGCTTCCCGTCATTTATATTTACCTGGGGTCATCCAGGCCTGGTGTCTAACACACCCGCAGGCCCTGGGTGTGATCATCTCCTCTACTGGGTCATAACACTGAGGAACATCCTAGATATGCACTTTTTTGTGAGTATTAAACAGCTGTGGGGTACACTCTTCCCATTAAGCCTGCATAGGCCGACCCTAGGTAGGGCTGGCCATGAAAATTGCACCACCCCTCAGCTGAGATTCTAAAGCATAATCTCCTGGAATTGAGTTGTGTTCTACCCCTATACCACAGCAACTGTCTTCACCAATCATTAGGACACTGAAGCAAATATATGAAGTTCTCTCAAACCATTTTTGTCTTTGAGGAACCAGCAGGGTATGAACAGAGGACCCTCTGCTCCAAAGTCTGACATCATATCCACTAGCTTTAGACTACGTCCTACCCTGCTTCCTGGAGGGTTTTCTATGGCAGTGCTTACCAGTAAATACTGCCTGGTATTTACAAAACTTTGAAAATGTTGAGGCATACAACTGTTAAAGGGGTTTATTCCAATTTCAGACATATATTAACTAAAGGTAATCCCCTGAACCTTTTTTTATTTAAATTAGGCCAAGAAATGTCTATCCAATGGTACACAGGCCATTGATTTTGTTAATATCCACTTGTTGCCTCTGCCTGGAGGAGGTATGTATTCATCTCTGTTTGTTCGTATGTGTGAATACAACATCACCCATGCAGTCATGAATGAAATTTCATCAAATTTTCAGGCATTTTGGGAATAAGCCAATTAAGAATCGATTCAATTTGGTGTGGATCCAGCACATGATACAGATTCAGGAACATTATCAAGAAATATTCAAAAATCACTTATACACAAATGCAGCTGAATAAGTGAATGCAAACACAGTTTTGCGAGCATCAAACAATAGTTCCCCCTGCATGGCGGACACTTGCATTCCTTAAAATAGAGGTGTTATATGGAACTTTTTTAGCTGGAATTGCAGACAGTTCATTCATATGTATGCCGAGCAAACCAGAAATCACATCAACTAGAATGATTTTTTTTTTGCAATATAAAATAGACATATGTCTCCCTTCCCTATGGGCCTCCCATTACCAAATTAGAGGAAAAATACAGACTTCTTCTAAAGTCACAGCATTCCAAATATTTTTAGTCCAGCTAATTTCACCTCAAGTTGAAGACCTTTCCAAGATTTTGGTAGAAACATTGCATGAGTCGAATTTCATGAAAATATACTGGGTGGTTTAAAATTTATAGCATTCACAAATAAATTCTACTCCAGCTGATTTGATCCTAAAGATCCAGGTCATGGTCAACAGTTTTTTAAAATTTAAAAACTTGGTTGAAACAATATTTGAAACTTGAAGAAAAACATGCGATACTTCAAAAGATATGAGGTTCACAAAAAATTTCTATTTCCACCTATTTCTTATTGATGATGAAGGCCAAGATCGCCAGTTTTCGAATTTGTTATAGAAACTGGTAGAAACAATTTTAAATATCATGTAAAACTTTTGAGTTTTCCAAAAGTTATCACATTTGAAAGAAATCACACAGACAATGCCAGACGCTAAATCTCCCCCCATGGGAGGTGAGACATAATTCTAACGATTATGCAGGTGAATAGCTGGCTTTAACAATAGAAAAGACTTGTAAATGACATACCTGAATCATCTTGTAGTTGCTGCTGACTTGACCATGAGTTTTGTAATGGGACTTGTGTCCATGGAAACACACTGGGGACTGCCCATTTTTCAAGTGTGCGAACCTGTGGTCTTCCCCCTAAAAATGAATAATACACCACTTCAATCAGATGACAATATATTTCACAATTTTGTAAGAAGTGATGTAGTCGATTTCACACCATCTGAGCCCAATTGCAAGTCCAAGTCCAGGCCACTTGAGTCCAAGTCCACCTTCTTCAAGTCCGAGTCCAAGGCAATGGATATTTGAGTTAATCATGCAAATAATCATGTTAGTTTACAAGTGACCTTTACTTGAATGTTCAAATGTTTACCCCTTCATGCAGAGCTAAAACTTGGTATGCATAGCAAAGTTTGCACATTTTAACCACCAACCAGGTAAAACCTTGGTTACCAGTATACCCAAGTTTTACGTGTTTTGAGTAAAATAGGTTTTACCCAGGCTTTCTTTCAAACCATCATTTTCCCAAGTTTTAAACATACAGTTAATGTAAAATAGGACAACACATTATTTATATTATTCAAGACTATTATTTTTTTCTTCAATTTTCAAAACAGTATGAATTTAGTGCATCCTAGTTATAGTACCTAAGAGTGAGAGCAGCTTCAATCAGTCATACAAACCAAATGAAGGCAAAATGACTGAATGACACACACACACACACATATATATATATATATGTATTTGTAAATATTTTCTAACAATTAGCACACATTTAATAGTCTATTGCATGCAGTTCTCGAAGCAGCCTGTGACAGAAAACAAGATTCTGGGCTTTCTCATTTCCTAAAAGGTTGTGCAGTTGATGTGGATAAATCCATATGAACTGGATACACATTCAGTGGAGTAAGAAGCAACAGTGTGAACTTGTTTCAACAACTGCATGAAAATCCCTGTTGATTAATGATGTGATCTGCATAGTCAAACATGAATCCATGTGCAACTGGAGAATGGCTGCTTCTTGACTTGGGTTGTGTGGTCAGAGCCACTTGGTTAACAACCAAAATCCAAGATCAACCAGGATCCTCACAAATGATACAAGCAGATAAACATGTGAAAAACTTTGACAATTAATCGAGCAAAACCTTAGGTAAAACACAGGTAAAACCCTGATAAATCCTAGGTAAAATACTTTTCACCCAGGTTTTATCAACTTGGTTGGGTAAAATAGGTTTAACCCTTGGTAAATCCGAACCCTGATGTATAGTGTTATTATGGGTTTTACTCTATTGGTAGTTCAAAATGTGCACAGTTTTCTTTTCCACTAGAATCGCAATGGACTCTGCCCGATTTCTCATGTCCTTACCTCAGAGTCTGAGTACGTCTGAGTCCAGGACCCTCAGGTCCAAGTCCAATTCCTTAAGAAAGTGGACTCCAGTCTAGTTTTGAGTCCAAGTCCAGACTCGAAGTCCTTCATCACGGATTGTAATTAATAGTTTTAGATTTATACAACAGAAAAGGGGGGGGGGGTAGAGCAGTGAATATAAAGATAAATGTAAATAATTAACTTGGCAGGAATTAATTTTTCAGGAAAAATCTCATAGCTCTGTCAGAAACATGTTAAATTAGGTTGGATACAAAAGACTGAAGACAACTGATGTCAAGAGTATATGACCACAGCTCTTAAAACCACAGTTTAATTTCCGAGCATTTTTTTTTATCTAAAGATTTTTTTACATCAAATATGTCTTTGTAAGTGATGCAACCTTTCACGTTAACCAGATAGCTATCCAAGATGGATGACATCTTGGATGGACATGCAAAATTCCATGTCAACACGTTGAACCCATCCTTAGAAATATGAGTATTTTTTACACAAAGTAAACAGATGGATGGACACACAGTGAAAATGATTTCAAGGATTGCAGGTGGTGCCACCAATCTTTGTTAGGCAGCAGTTCACATGTGATACTATAATTAAGTTGGGTTTAAGAAAGATCCGTCGAGCAGTCTAAGATGCATGTGGCATCAACAGTGGAATCCATATGAAAACAATGTATCAGCAAAGTCTGTTTTGGGGGATAAAATAAATCCAGCTGGACTCCAGCTAAAGTGATATAACTTTTAGTTTTGATAGCAAAGTTATGGAAATGTAATAAGGGAGAGAACCAAGCCAATTGGGGCCCAAATTTCCAGGAAAGCCTGTGACAAGCAGGGGTGCCTGCATAAGGCAGGCCACACTAATTAGGGGCCCCACCCCACACCAGTGTGTGTGGAGCTGCAAATTTTAATTCTTTAATTCTTATTCAATATAATGTTGATGCCCTGCCTTGATGACAACTGAGAAATGATCATGCAGCTTCAGTTAATGTAGTAAGATGTTATTTACTACACACTTTTTTAATTAAAGAAAACACAGAAACCAACAAATATTGCACACATGCTATCACATTACTAAATATAACAATATATAACCACAAACAAGCAAATTTACTAATACATCCCATTATAATAATAATTACATAATAATAAACCTATTTTATATAAATATTATAAGACATGTATTGATCACAAAGAATTAGGTAGCTCCTCAACCGCTCCATCTTTGTTGCATATTTTCACTTTATAATGCTTCATTAATTCTCTTTGGGGTTGTATAGGATAATTTTCTTACTTAATATAGAGTTTTCTTGCTCAAGATTTTGGTTCCTACTACAAAGCTCTTCAATATCTGAAGACAAACGCTGAACCTCTTTGGCAAAACTGTCCCTCTCTGCTGCTAAAGTGCTTTTAGAAAGCGTTCGACATTTAGGCATGGAGTATTCTGTAGGCTGGGCACAGGCTAATGAACGCTTTGTTGGTCTGTTTCCAGTAGGCTTTATGAACTTCAGTTCAAATGTCTTACTCAGGAATTCAGAAAGCTGATCAGATTTTTTATTTCGCATTAAACGCATTCTTTCCTATTTAACTTCCAAAAAGTTTCTGGAAAATACCCTTTCATCCATACCAGCATATATTGATTCATGGTTATTTGATAAGCTTGAAATGATGTGTTTCCATTTCACTTGGTTGTTTTTGTTTTTCCTGTATTGCAATATGTCATATGCATCCTTGTTCGTGAGGTCTCCTGGCTTGCATAACCTCAAGTAGTCAAGAAATTCTACCCTCGTCTTCTTATCCATCTGTCAAAACATATATATACAATGTCACATTTTTGTTTATGGATTCAAACATAAGAATAATATCTAATTGATCAAAGAATACAATTTATTCATGAATAAAGAGTCAGAGAGACAATCCTTCCCGAACAAAAGCAAATAAAATAATAATTTAATGACTCCCCCTGCAAAAAATACATGTAGAAAGAAATAATAACAATTTAAAATTTAAATCATCATACATAAATACATTTAAAATGGATATAAACTATAATAAAAATATATATATAGAAATATGTATATATATAAAGTGAAAATTATATAAATATATATGAATATATGTCGGGGAGAATGTCCCAGAATGAGAATATTGGCGGATAAAGAGTATTCCCCAGAATGTCCATTCTTCTTGGGAAAAAATGAGAATGAAGAGATGGTATGAAATGATTCCTGTTTTTCCAGTGGGAAATGGGAATTCTCATTCTTCCAAGGAAAAAGGAAAATTTCAGTCTCTCCTGGAAAGTTTAAGAATTCTCATTATTTCTGGAATAAAAATGAAATTTACACAAGTGAAAAAGAAAGAGGAGTCATTTTATGCCATCTTTTTACTTTAACCTTTGCCTTTTAAAAATGTGATAAACATGTTTCACACATCTATCTTAATTTGACCTTAATGATGCTAAGAAAATGAGATATTATGCCTTGATTCCTTTTTTTTCCCAGGAAGAATGAGATTTCTCATTTTTTTTTGGGGGGGGGGGGGGTGGGGACACTTGGAATTCTTATTTTCCTGGGAAAATTTAATACTAATTGGAAGAATATTAATTCCATTTCTTCCCTGGAAGATTCTGGATCTTCCTGGATTCTGGCATTCTTCCCTGGACATATATATATTATGAAACATTACATTGTGAATAAGTAGCTCACTCCTGTCAGTTTTTCATGTGAGAATTGGTTTTATTTTCTATTATAAATGATGATATGTTATAAACAATTTATTTAAATGGAAATCAGTTACAAAATTTATTTTTTATATGATTTTCATTGGGTTATAACAACAGTGTGGCAAATGCATAAAGTAATAAATCAACGTGAAGTAAATTTCTTAAATCTAAAAAGTGTTATTTTATTAGTTTCATGGTCAAATGACATTGTTTTGGACCAGAACATGCATTGATTGGGAATCACCAGCAAGCTGAAGCGGAGAAAGGAAAATGGCTGTTGGTATGGGACCTTTGGGATTATTCAGTCAAGACAGAGCCCAAGCGACATATCAGGACAGAGAGACAAAGAGTGGTAGCAACATATATTTCCCAAAACAGAATTTCTACATGCATTTGTAGTTTATTCTATCAAACCCTTCGGTAAACATTAAAAAAAAACCTTGGTCAGTTACTTACCATGTTTTTTTACAGTTCAAAGACCCAGATTAGACAAGCTTCTGGTCATTTGTCAAAACATTCATGGGGTACCTAAATCCCACTTTTCTGCATAGGTTTTGTGAATGACCAAAAATCCATCCAAGTAGGGCCAGCCAGGCAGCACTGGTCACAGGTATCACGCACAGCCCAGTTCCAGCACATTACTAATGTCTGTCCAGCAGAGACGCATCAGAGGACACAAGGGTCCATGCATGGTCTAATTTTGCTCCAACAATATTCTACTTAAACAGATAAAGGAATATTTAGCTGAACCAGTTATTAATGAATGTCCTTCCTACCAGCAGGGGTCCAAGGAAGAAGCCTCTTTCCTGCTTCCCCCACCCTCCCCCCCCCCCCCCCCCTTACTAAGAGCAACTGAGGTACATGATACTGGGCACAAAAAGGGGCCTGCTTTGATGACAGGGCTCTGGGATCATAGTTGATTAATACTAATCAATACTTTGATCATACTACAGGATTAGGAATGAGCACATTGGTTATACATGCAACACTCTATAATTCTTGTGTCATTATAAACATTTGGTAATTCACACTAGTATGCAAATGTTACACAAATATGTAATAAAGTTTGCAAACATAGTTTGCTATGCAATAGTTTTATTTTTAACAAATGTGCATTTGAATGGACATTTGCAACCATTGTTGTGGTTATCTTTGAAATTCTTCCAAATTGGTACAGGTTGGTATCTTATTAAACCTTGGCCTCCATATTTATTGTAGCATTTGCCTCATACAGGTTAAGAAGGCAACCCTGGGGGTCAGACCCTTGTCACACGAAGCAGACTAAATATGTTACACCAGAAGTCAAGCCCCCGTTGCAGGAATCACTTTGTTTATTAATTGATCATCAAGCATTTTGCTTATAACAACGATAACTTATGAAATTTTATATGAACCCACTCCCAAACTAACAAATTTCGATCTTGTACTGGTACACTAAATCATTCACTTTCACAGTCAAAACACAGGATAAAACGGCCTTATGAAAATTCCCAACCTGGGCAAGTCGCCCCTTGCAAATTCGGAAATGACTATCATAAACCAAGACGAGTCACAACCTGCAAGCATTTTTACTTCCTTTTTTATCTTTTAAAAAATACAATACGGATGTTGTACGATAAAATGATTAACTCTATATTAAAGATGAACGGATAAAACGTTATACAATTAGGATTATTTTTTTTAACCGGAACAATAAATTTATTGATTATATATAATTTTAAGTGCCTCGATCACTTCAGTCTTATTTAATATTATATGGGACAGGTGCATACTCATCAAACAAGTCTAGTTACGAAGTCTGAACAGCGATATATTCATATATATTGTAGTGCATTTCATTCACGAGTCACAGAAATGAAGTACAGAGAGTAAAAAATCAACAAATTAATAATAAATGGACAATGATAGATTTCTTTCTCTACCATACATTATATTTTAGGAACAAGAACTGAGTATGAATGGTTCCGCAGTCTAAATGATATAGCTATATCACAATACTCTGAATTATGATTAACAGTACGTCATACTCAGGAATAAATTCGAGGCGGGGAAAACCTACCGAGGTGCAATTATAATAATGTTATAATATCACAAATCATCCTATAAATTAGCCTATGTTTGAAGAGCATAGGATTTTGATTTATTGATCTAAGTGATTATATATAATCATTGAACTATGATTTTTTTATAATAATTACCTATTAATTTTAGTGTTAATATGGTAGCATGTTTTTAATTCTTTCGCACCGTGGTTCAAATCATTATATACAATCATTTTTATCGCAACTGTGTCATGTACCGTCTTGATGATCTGGATAACCGGAATAGAAATAAGTCCCAAGTTTCATCCTCAGCAGTTAGTATGGATATTTATAGCACCTTATACGTACGTTTGAAATGCTGATTTAACCGGTGAATAAAGCTTTGGAGAATCGGTACTGAATGGGAGGTGGTCGTGAATGTAATATCTTTACACAGAAACGGTGCATGAGCTTTAACAAAAGAAATTCATTTCTTTAAAGAGAATACCATAGCTCTGCTCCATATAAAACTGCAAGAAGCACAACCGTCTTCTAACGCGTCAAGCTGGTGATTTGATTCAGTCCATATACGGTCTTACCCCGGCCTTTCAAAGTGGGAGTAATACAGTAAAATACCCTTTCCTTCATGACATGTACGCGTTCCGTGCACTTTCAAGAGAATTTAAGAATTTATTAAAAAATAACAAGAATTATTGGTGTTTATGAAATGTACATTGACTATAATTTGCTGATCTTATATAGTTACCATTAATTGACGCCTGTAGGACGTTACGTAAAAAGCCCAGGAGGATTCATCAAATGTTATATCCTTGTTGTATCAGCATTGAAATTGTAACACAATTTTTAAGTACCGGTGTTTTCACGCAGTGTCTATCATTTAATAATTTACCAGGAGAAAAGGACAATAATGTAATGTCATCTGCAATCCTTTCGTGTAATACCATATATACTTTTGAGTTTAATTTAACTGTGTTTCCTATACATTCACTGGTACAGGTGAATGCATCCGAAGTACTGATACTTATTTAAAAGGAAACCGCATCTCACAAATCGTTGACATAGCCTATTATATGAATTTTAATACTATATTAGAATTACACGCAGTACTAGTAACCGTTTGTATGGACAAGGCAGCAATGTGATTCTGCGAAAATTGTCAGGATTAGAGTAGCTTTTCATTTTTTTCATTCATGTGCCATGATCAGACCTGGTCACATATAAACGTAAACTGTTCCTGGCGCTAATATGAGATTAAACGGGGTTATTATTGACTGAGTAAATGGTCTGACAAATTCTCTCTTGTCTCTTCTAAATTCCCTCTTTTAGATCTTTTGAACACGTATTTGAGAATGGGCGTGACAGAATCCCCCGCGGCCTACCTTTGTTAATCCAGCAATAACGCGCCTGCAGCATTTGGTCCTGACTGGGTTTTTAAAAAAAGTCGGTTATGCCAATGATGTCTTGTGTAATGCTTATTCCATCCTAAAAAATTTGTAACAAAGTATTATAATAGCAGTCAATATTTTCTGCTGAAAAAAATTTGTTATCTGTTACCTTATGTTGTGATCGGATATTAAAGTTCGTTTTATTCATTCCTATTTGTTTCGGGGATGCCTCGACCCATTTGGCTGACCGTTTCAGCCAAAGTTCACAGTTATACCTGACATGAATATTTGAGCAGTTGATGCAGGAAGACTGTCTTGCACATTCTCTATATCATCAACAACTTTACAGCTAAGAGGGATTAAATCCCAATCTTGAACAATTATATGATACATCAAGGACTTAAAGTTAGAATAAGGCCTATCAGCGGCAGATTAAACACTCAAAGTTGCAGATTCACATTCAGTGAGAAACGTTTGAAGAGCAGTACCCTTTGAGTGTGTTTCACCCTATATCTCGACCCACTAATCTCACAGATAATCCCACCAATGAAACATGACCCGAAGACTGAGTATTAATAATATAAACCTTAAAGTTTGTCCATATATTCAATGAATTCCGCAATAGGTTTGTCTGGCCAAGGAACATAAACCCCCAAAATATCAGTACACGATTCAGTGAACGAATTTTAACACCAATAGTTTTGAAGTCACGTTTATCCTCTAGTAAGGATACATGTGTATTTATATACCATTTCCATATGAAACTAATCTTCCTGTACCTCTACGATTACAGACGTAACGATTAAGCGAATAATCTGAAACAATGTGCACAACAATTCTTGTCACAAAGAGACTAGGAAGTTTAAACTGTCCTTACGCTCTTTAAACAGCGCTTTACCTATAAGCCTACTACCTATATCGTAAGCGCTGTTTGTTTTGAAGTCGCATCCTGAATCGCTACACCAGAGGGTCCAATCAGATGAGATCCTGTGCTGGAAGACAAAACGGTTTACCAGCCAAGCGAGGAATACACTGGGCCAATGTTGTTCATTTCGTATTGAGTGACAGCTCATCACCCCGGCAACCGTTTGAACAGGCCACAAGCTCAGAGAGATGGCCCTACACGTGGTTTTCACAGGTCCTTGGGTGCCCGGCCGGTGAGCTGTAATTCAAACGAAATGAAATAACCTAGGTTCCATGTACACCTCGCTGGCTGGTTTCCGTTTTGTTGGCAAACGGATACATTGATACGCTAACATAGTCGTATTGTCATAATCGACCGGTCGATGATGCGAGAAAGTAGGGGAAGCAATTAAAATTCGACTATTTTTTTACCAAGAGTTAACACTTGAGTGCACTTGAAGCGCAACTATGGGCGGTGCCATGATGCCTGTAGGGTGTTTTTATATCTGGCATTTAGTTGGCTGCCAGACTACGACCCACCACCTGGTGTCTCAATGTATCATATACGGTCAAACCAGGCATCGGGAAAATCAGTAGCTTCTTATCAGTAGCTTCTTTAGAAGCGCATGATTTCCGCTTCCTCTGGAAGCGTAAACTGTCCTCAGACAGCCAGCGTTTCACAATGCACATTATTTCAATTTCATAATGATGTAACGGAAACTGCACATATAAGGAACTTGGGATTATACAAAAGTGAAGTATCCATGAGGTTTGAGGGTTTGGAGTATGGGCTGCTATTGTTAACTGACATGTGAGTTTGATATGGGCTGAAAATATATGTTCTAGCTAGTTTAGAACAAACTTATTTAGTGTTATAATCCCCGAGTCACGTGAAGCTGTCTTCTTCCTCCATGCCCTAATATATACATCATCAGGCCTTACCCACATTGAAACTCTAGCATCCTGTAACATTTGGCTTCCTGCTTCTTATGAACCTGAAATCAAAATTCCTGATAGCACGGATAGATTATTAACACCCTTTCCGTGCTAGGTTCTCTATAATACCTAAATAAACCTATATGTGTTGTGTATTCCATTCCTTTTGAAGTCGTTTTGAAATGTATATGCAATTTGTATTAACATCTAATTGTCCATCAGAGATCGCATCAATCACACGCTTGTCGTTTTCAACGGGTGGATCGGGAGAACTACTAGCGCTCTTTTTGTTGAACCTGAGATCCGTCGCCTGTGCTGGTCGTCAACCGTTGAACGTTGTTTCTGTTCTGAAGCTGATAACGCTCGCCTGTTGGTTCCTATGTATTGACCATTATTAGGTTGCTTAAACGCCATCTCACTTCCACCAGTGATTTAATACAGACAAAAATAAATAAATATATTAAGATAAATGCCTTCAGATGAAATATTACATCTGTAACAAAAATAAGTCTAAGAAAAAAACCTTATAATAGAAAATAAACTGTTCTTCCAGTAAAATAAGTTAATAATCTCAATTTCTTAAAAAAATAAATCATCAATTAGTCATATAATCTTAAAGTTCATTACCTTAGAATGTCACTTTCCTAAATAAGTCATAGTCTCAAAGTTTATGAAATTTAGAACTCTTATTTTGTCTTATTTCTCCATGGGTCACAGGTGGGTGTTGTGTCAGCGGAGTAAAACTTAAAACACAGTCTCCTAAAAAATATATACATATATATATATATATATATATATATATATATATATGAATGCATTACTTTTATGTCGAATAAAATCTCTCTCTCTCTCTCTCTCACTGATGACTTGACTGGTGTCTTTATTTATGGAAGTTGCACGACACACTGTACCTCCCAGGCTGAGGAAGGTATAGAATAATGAACTGTTGTGTGCTGCTTTTATGAACAGATGTACACTAGGCACAAAAATTATCTGCAACTCATTACTCTGTACACTGCATTGTAAAGGCACATTTAAAAAGGCCTAGTAGGTATTAATAAATCCCAGTTTTAACATTTGCCAATGAAACACAATGGCTACATTTAAACCTTCAGTAATTCTTTATGACAAACTGTCTATAGTTCTAAGGGATTCACAATGACAAAACACCTATAGCAATTAATATAAATGTGATCATATTCCCTTAATCAATTAAACTGCACATAAAACTAGTGTATATTCTTGCCGATAGGCGGACGGTTAACCTGAACACAGGCGCTTGAGTTTCTATTAGTGTAAATTTCAGTTAAATATGTTCATTTTCTGGTTCATTTCCTTATAACTGTTACTCTATCTGACATGTTACTAGCGCTTTTCGCACTATATGGTCCTTCTCTTTATTATTTACTTAATATATGAGATAGGCAGGCAAGAAGCCCCCGTCGTTAGGTCTGACAGCCATAGCAAAGCAACCGAGGATGCGCATTCTGGTTGGTTGATTTGTCTACTACTAGAGTCTTCAGATGGTGACACCGCTTACGTAACAATGGTTCAGCCAATCACTCATGTACTTCAAATTTAGCCTTAAACCGAAGTGCCTTGGCAGTCGGGCCTAACAACCGGGGCTTCTTGCCTGCATATCTCAAATATTAAGTAGATAATAAAGAGATAGCACATATAGTGTAAAAAACGCTAGGACAATGTGAGATAAGTAATATATATATATATATATATATATATATATATATATATATATATATAAGTGAAAGTAACAAATTTAACCGAAATCTACACTTATAGCAATTCAAGCGCCTGTGTCCTGAATGACCGTGTAACAAAGTGTACAGAACCGAAGTTGTTGGAATATACATTAAAATAGCATTCAGGTGGCTCAGCACGCAGGCCAACATAAATAATAAAAATAGATTCAGGATATAGGTGTTACAATATAAATTACCTAGTGTGAACTTGCAGGTTTTAAATAAGATTTCGTATTGCTTCAAATGAACTTATTATAGTAATTTGCCGAATACATGATAAGATGATTGCAGATTTTAGAGGCATAGTTTTATGACAAAGCCATGTTTGTCCACAGGCCCTTGAAATCACTATTAAAACATGTCTAAATGGTCCGTATATAGCCTTATATACTACCCATATTAATATAAAAACACACGGTATATAAAACGCCTGACAGAGGACCCCGAGCGACCTGCTGCATATCAGGCCCCGAGGACTGTCATAGAGAAGAACAATTAACAGTGTCCACTGCGTATGATTAATCAGCTAATTATACGCGAATAGGTACCGTAACGCGAGTTAGTTTTGTATCAGACAGAACCATATGGTTCAATTTTGTGTGCATGCAAGAGATAAGTTCGTGTCACGCCGTCGGTAGGTTGAAAATGGATAGTTTATATAGGAGGTCGCTGTGGTTTGTCTTAGAATAATACTTACAAATTGATAATTCAATATGCAAACTTTCTGTTATCCATTTTTTACTGATACATTGCGGTTTATATAATGATAATGATATAGCATTATGAAGGACGTGGTCCCCTCAAAGAAGGAGAAATGGAGGATGGGGTTAAAACCTATTGGCCAAAGCAAAAAAAAAATACTCCACAAATTATCAATATTCAAAATGTTGTAAAGAAACTAGTTAAGATATCTTTTAAGGTTAAACCTTTCTACCTGACATGACTGCCTACCAGCCCGGGCCCGGCTGTGAAATCTCTACAATCAGTCTGCCGCAAAGTATATAAAACTTTATCCGATTTTATTACATACTGATGATGTATATCACTGGCGGAAAGTCTTATAAATTTACATTGCTGCAGTACAGTATCACCACACTCCGAGTCCAAGACCGACTTCAAGTCAGAAGCCTCCGAGGCAAAGACCGACTTCCAGTCAGAAACCTCCGAGGCCTACAGGGACTTCGAGTCAGAGGCCTCCAAGCCCAAGACCGAGGCAACCTTAAGATTAATTTGTCTGAATCCAAGTCTAGGTTTACTTTTACATTTAATTGTATCCCCACAAAGTCGGGGGATACTATATGTTTTCATACCGCCGCCGCCGTCGTCGCATATAAATCTTGTTGGCGCGATAACCCAAAAAATATTTCACGGATCTTTACCAAACTTGGTATATGTATAGATATGGGTGAGAGGACGACGCCTATTTAAAATGAGGTCATGACCTTGACAAGGAGAGTGTCCCCAGCTGACCTTGAATAGGTCCAATTTTGGGGAAAATCACACAAATTCTTAAATATCTCAAGAAATCTTGCATCGATTGATCCCAAAATCAAGTTGATGGAAGATCATGGATAGGGTTTTAATGTTCCAGAAACTGGTGGCGCCACCTATTATTCTTTACTTGTTTTCGTGCCGTTTAATACCCCAAAAATTGCTACTTGACAGTACTGTGAGCATTATAAGTCAAAAACTAATGGACAGATTTCTTTTATATTATGCATGTGCATAGATATGGGATATGGGATGATGTTTATTTAAATTGGGATCATGACCTTTCCTATGAGAGTGGTCTTGACCTTGAATATTGCCATATATGGTGAAAATTACACAAAATCATTAATATCTCAATCAGGGATGCATGGACTGGTCCAAAAACCAACTTGATCGAAGATCTTGGATAGTATTGTCATGTACCAGAAACAGGTGGCGCCACCTGTTATCCTTTTACATGTTCTGTGCCGTTTAATACCCCATCATTGCCACTTAGCAGTACTGTGAGCATTATAAGTCAAAAACTAATGGACGGATTTCGTTCATATTATGCATATTAATAGATATGGGTTATGGGATGATGTTTATTTAAATTGGGGTCATGACCTTTCCTATGAGTGGCCTTGACCTTGAATATTGCCATATATGGTGAAAATCACATAAAATCATTAATATCTCAATAAGGGATGCATTGATTGTTCCAGAAATCAACTTGGATAGTGTTGTCATGTACCGGAAAATGGTAGCGCCACCTGTTATTCTTTTACTTGTTTTCGTGCCGTTTAATACCCCATCATTGCCACTTAACAGTACTGTGAGCATTATAAGTCAAAAACTAATGAATAGATTTCTTTCATATTATGCATATACATAGACATGGGTTAGGGGATGTTGTATATTGAAATTGGGGTCATTTCCTTTTCTATGAGAGTGACATTTTCTATGATTATGGTCTGATATCAATTGTTGCTGAAGATGGGGGTGGGGGTGGGGGGCTATTCTTAAAGGGGGAGGGGGGATTAATTGTCTGGGGATACTATGGCACCTGCGGTACCAAGAAATATCTATTATCCAGCTGCGATCATTTTGACGGTCTGCAACCGGTCTCGGTGACTTCGACAGGATCATTGCCATTTGAGGCCAAGGCCAGCGTAGCTCGGTCGTCGAAACTAAAGACTAGAACGGCCTCGGCACTGTTAATGTTCTGTGGCAATGTCTTGCTTCAGTAGCTACTGCATGATGCCTTGCCATAGCCTACACTTACAAATAAGTGACATGACACCGTTAGGTAATGCAACAATGTATAAAGTCATGAGAATTCAGCGCCAGGGGGTCGCCGGTTGCACTGATAAATCACTAAAATTGGCATATGTGTTGAATTGTAATTGAAATAATATCCAAAAAAAATATAAATTAATGTCAGTGCTTATATAATGGATGATATATATACACGTGCATGACTTTATTGTTAATTGGTACAAACATATTAAGATGTGTTATACGAACACATCTTACCTGAGTAAATTAGTCAAATGGACCTGTCTCAACAGAGACAGAACGCTTTAACACGGCAAATCAATTTGCTCGTGATCACATAAGGGTCTTTCTGTGCCTGTGTTGACTGGGCTATAGCATAAACCACACAAAGAAAATTAATAGTTCTGCGGATTTTCCATTCTCAATTTGATGATTTTTTTTTTCCAAATGAAGCCCAGGTCTTCTGTACTGCTGCTAACTTTGCTATGGCAGAAATTAATTAAAAGAATTCTTTACATTTGGAAAAATAGGACTAAATTTAGTGTTGATCATCTATACTATTTTAAGAATTGTAGAACAATATTTGATTGGATTTCGAACCGAAAAACAACGCCTTAACTTTCCCAGATCCAGTGAATATTCAATTTTTTTAAAAATGTCCTACCCAGTGTAATATCCCCCCCCCCCCCCGCTTTATAAGCCCACCCTATTATTAAATCCTTAATAAGCCCCAGGGACGATATACCTAAGAACATACACGAAGAAATGTACAGCCATGTTTGAATTTATCCCATCACTTTTATTACAAAACTCCTGCGACACTACTTCACATTTGTATACAGACAGAGAACTACTCCATATGGGTACTTTATTTTGTTTAACGACATTTCGGACTTCAATGTCAAATCTTCAATGGTGTCGGCGTGACTTGGTAGCTCCGACTTGAACAAGTGCGCTCCAGCCGTCCACCAATAGTGCTATATTTAGTTATCTATTGGTGTACAAGGGCCTACCAAAGGTGTAGGAATGATAAACACGCTAAATATCCTTATTAAGTACGGATACCTAGGCAGATGCGATATGTTCGTTATGTAGTAATTAAAAGGTTGCTTTTAACAATGGCCTTTAATGAGTTATATATACAGTGTGACCATTGGTATTAGCGAGTGTATGACGATTCATGTGGTCACCGTTATACGGACATGGAATTAATCACTCATGTTTATTTTGTTTAACGTCAACAACACCAAAAACTAGTTCATCAAAGACACAGGTCTGCGATCACATGATTACTACTTGACCTTGAGCACCTAACGTATATCTAATACTTGTCCTTGAGCGCTGCTAATTAGAGGATCCACCCAGCAGTGGTAAGATGTGGCTTTGCTTATCACTGCAGCCTTTCTTTTGGCGGCACAGCTGTGCCCAGCTGTTTTGGCTGCCCCCGGCAACGCCAGGGTAAGAGAATTAAATGAAACAAACTCACAAAGGAATGCCAGCGTACATAGTGATGCAGCTAGGAACGCTCCAATCAGTCTGCCACCATATTAGGTCTTTTTCATCATCAATATGCTGAGACGGGTACACATTTACACAATAGTATATAAAAATTACACTTTTTACTCAAATAGTTACATATTTCATAGCACTCTCAAGTAATATAACATATTATCATTACAATATTGAAATATGTACAATGTACACGTACGAAGAATTCGATTTTTGTACATAATTTTGATGGTTACACTATTCAGGGCAGACGCCTGTCGTATGTAGCCCGTATACGTAGCTGACAAATGAGTTACTTTATATATACATTATTTTATAAAAGAATACTTTTTAGGAACTCTCAGGATGTCAATTTAGTAGATTCTGGGCCCCATGGTTATGATTTGTGCCCTACTTTGGTATCAAATTTTCAATGATTCTGAGGGGTGCTTATAAGCCCCATAGCTCAGAAAATTTGGATAACAGGGACCTTTATTCACGTTTCCAAGGAATCTTTTCAGAGATCTCCCTGGATGTTAAGTTTGAAAATTCTAGGACCAATAGTTACAATTTGAGCCCTGTTAGGGATGACTGAATCTTTGAAGGTCTCATAAATAGCGAAATAAAATGTGTTAAAATTAAAAAAAAAATTAGGTGGTGTCACCAGTCCACAAGAACTGATAAAACACTCCATGGTGAAATTGCATGCAAAGAATCAGGGTGATTAATGCAATAGTTGTTCAGATACTGGATACTTTTTAGTTATTCTTGGAGGTACTTCTAAGACCCATAGCTCAGAGGATATGGGTAACAGAGACCTAATTTCAGGTTTCCATAAAGTTTTTTATGGACCTCCCAGGATTTCAAGAAAAAAGATTCAAGCACTAATAGTTATGATTTGTGTCCTGTTAACAGACGACCTGATCTTTGAAGGTCTCAAAAATAAAGATAAAAATGCGTAAAAATTCAAAGAAGTCCAGATGGCGCCACCAGTCTGCAGAAACTGATGAAACACTCCATGATCAATATCCACGGAAAGATTCATGGTAATCAATGCATTAGTTGTTCCGATATTTGAGCTTTTGTGTCAAATTTTTCATTATTCTTGGAGGTACTTTGGAGCCACATAGCTGGAAGAATATGGGTAACAGGTCTGCATAGTCTTCCAAATGCATTTTGCTGGCTCAGTCAATTATTTCTTTGTTGATTTTGGCAACTGTGATGGTGCATTGCTGGTGTTAGGTGGCTGTTCCAGTCGAGCATGCTAGTGGAGAACTTTGTAGCTTTCAGTTAGATATATATAAGTACATGTACACTCAATATTCGGACAAGCTATTGATAAAAATAAATATGATGTTATTGCTCATTAAAAAGTTGTAGCTCTTAGGAAATATTTCTTTTAGCATTTTAATTATTTTTAATAGATGAAACTACCACAGGAAACTTAAAAGTAACATTGCACTCCAGCAATTACTAGGTGAGCCACATTTTTGATAAAACATTAATTTATGAATACTTTATCAATCTTGTCACATAGGATAATCCATACTGAGACGCAGATCATACTTACTTTGCTAGTTAAAAAAGTGTTTATTACCTCTGTATGGCAAAACAGGTTGGTTTTTCATGCAGAAAATTAAAAAAAAAGTTCATAGGTCAAAAGTAACGGGAAACCATTTATTAGATAAAGAATTAAACAAATAATTATTTCTTATAGAGGATAAGAATTGATCTGCAAGTTCTGAAAACAGAGCTGAATTACGACTTTCTAGAGATCTTTGATGGAAGTTCAGAAAACAGTTACTTGACTGGAAGATTCTCTAGCTCCATTTCCGGTCATCATGACATCATGACAACAAGTGGACCAGCGGCCTTCATAAAGTTTAGATCCGATTGCAAATTTAACGACCAGGGATTTGTTAAAAGCTACTCCAGTCAAGGTAAGAATGTCCCTTGTATCAAAAAGATGATAAAATATTATATATACATATATAAATATATATATATATATATATATATATATATATATATATATATTAGCATTATTTGGCCTTCGCTGCTGGTCATTACAATTCAAAGGTCATTTTGCACCAGGGAATAACAGCATTGACTGATTTTTGGTAACGAAGAAATAAGGTAACGAAGTAAAAAATTTACGTTTCATTATTGTAGGTAGTCCAGTGCCTTCTCCCGGCGTAACAGATGCATCGTGTGGACGAAGACCTTTTCATACGGACAGTCTAGAGACCGTGACCGGAGGGATTGAGGCGATCCCAAACTCATGGCCATGGAAGGTTCCCTTGTTGGCGGATAAGTACGACATGTTCAGTGGTGCCAGTATCATCAACAAACGATACATCCTCAGCGCGGCCCATTGCTTCTTCTCTGATAATGGATCATACATGTAAGTCCTTTCACCCGTTCAAATACAATAAATCAGGTTGTCTGGTTGATTCAAATTCCAGTATGATAAGTTCAAATGCGGCTTCTCTAGTCTAGGAGTAAGGCAGAGGACTCAAAGCCGGTTGAGTTCGAATGTCAGCCGAGACGGTGAGTTTTTCAGCGCCCTGCGGTCTTATCGGGAAGGTGTTTCACTCACAAAAGAGTGAGCCTTTCGGGGGTTCTTGAGTGATATGACATAGAAAGGGGGACGATCACACACCTAGGTACCGGGACTGGTTAACACCAGGATGCAAAATGAGAGGAAACGTGTGTTACTGCCCTGTCACGCAGTTAGAACCCGGAATAGAATCTGCAGATGTACATATTTATAGTCCGTTCCACACCCCCTGTCCACCTGATTTTTCGCAATTATCTCTACATAAGTCATACTTGGAGCGGCCAGACATTCGTGCTTCGTCACAGTCAAGAACACAACTGTCCAGTTATAAAGGCTTGTAAGACTTTGCTATAACTTTATTCTGTGTAAATACAGCTCTTGATAATATTCCAAAGTTATTTGAAGTCTGAAAATACAGAAGGGATAAAGAATAATAAGTCTCTGTAAGTGAAACCTTGCAAAGCTATGTTCATATATAGTTTCATGAATTAACAGTAGACGGCGTGCGGATCGCATCGTTATTCCAAATATCATCCGGTTAAGCCAGACCACAAACAAGGCGAAAACTTACTAATTTATCTGTTTAAACAGGCAAAACTTTAGTAGTTCAATAGTCTAGATTGCCCTTTATGTAATAGTACTTAACTTACCAGTCTGCGCCTATTAATATATGGTTGTATTCCGTATACAAATCACTCGATCTGGCCTTCCGACTTTCCTTTGTTTTAGTTTCTGAGAAGTGCGCATGCGCGTCATATCTTTTACAACCTCCACGCAAGAGTGCACATTCACAATATAACGTTTGCTCGCGATCCACCCTCCCCGCCGCTGACAGAGTCCATAGATACATCCCTTTGCTCATGCAATGTTAATTACAATTGATTGCTACGGGTTACGGTATACTCTAATGAAAGTGTGAGTTTAAAGAACTCCCATCTTAATCTAGATATATTCAAACGAGGAACATTCAATTATACTCATAAAGTGATCAGTCCAGTCCCAATGATCTGTGTAAGCTCTAGTCCTTGGTGTCCTTCAACTGGATACAGAACCACGATCTTTGTAATTTGGCGCTCATATTCCCCTCGAGCCGTTTTCACGCGAACATTGCGAATTTTCCCGTCTGCGCCTGGGAATACCTTTACAATGATTCCCTTGTTCCACTGACCACGAATGGGATTTGGATCTTTGACCAAAACATAATCTCCTTCGCTGACATTGCGTTGAGATTGTTGCCATTTCTTGCGTGGTACTAGCGTTGGAAAAACATCTTGGTACCAACGGGTCCACCAGTTTTCTACGATCTTCTGACAGAACTCATACCGATGCCTCGGATTTCGTGTCTCCAAAAACGGACCTTGTGGAATTGTGTTACTTGCGCGACCCAGTAGCAAGTCATTCGGAGATAAGTATGGACCGTCATGCGGGTCATCCGTATGTTTGCCGATTGGTCTAGAGTTGATCAGATTTGTCATCTCAAAGAACACTGTTTGCAGTTCAAGGGGGGCAAGACACTGATCTCCAATTGCTCTTTTAATTGCAAGTTTTGTCGTCTTTATCATGCTTTCAGCACAACCGTTTTGATGAGCCGCTGTTGGTGTGAAGAATGTCCACTTAATATGTTTCTCATGACAGTTTTATAACTCGGCCTTATCCCATGCCTCTACTGCCCGACGTAATTCTGCGTCTGCACCAACCAACTGACTCCCCCGATCACTCCAAAGAGAGTTCGGATATCCCCGAATGGTGAAAAACCTTCTGAGTACCATCATGAATCCTTCTGTTGAATAGTCTGTTGCGATATCAATATATACAGCTCTCACCATGAGGCATGTGAATAGGACTCCGTAGACCTTGGCTGTCTTATTTCTCCCGATGCGAACATTCATAGGTCCGAAAAGATCCACAGAAGTGTTGTAGAACGGTGGGGTGTGCGCCTGCAAACGACTGAGTGGGAGATCTCCCATTACTTGAAGTTCTGTTTTTGCTTCCCACTCACGACAGAATACGCATTTTCTTTTCACTGCTTTTGCAAGGCGGGTAACACCCAGGATCCAGCACCTCCTGCGCACCTTGGCTGCGCATGCCGCTGTACCAGGGTGTCCACAGTTCTGATGTACATGCCGAACAATGAGAACTGACAGCCAGGCCTTGGCTGGCAAGATAGCCGGACTGTATCCATCATACGAAACCAGATTGTTGGTACGTCCTTTCACCACGATGATTCCACGCTCATTTTCTGTTGGTGAGAGTGATTTGAGTTCTTTCTTTTGCAAAAGTGGTACCAATGTGCGCTGTGCTTCTATTACAAGAGTTCTCTCAGCCTTCTGTTTTTCCTCAATTGTGATTTCTCCTTTGGCTGTAGCTTGGCCTTTCACTTTTGCCTTCAAATTATGCATGAACCTATCCCTCATCGCTGTAACAGTAATGGCTTTTCGTAAGGTTGAATAATGTTGTTTTTGACTTTCTGTGTTATTTTGGATTTCTGCCATAGTGACTGATACGATTTTCCGCTTCCTGGCTTCCGATTCTATGGCTTCTGTCTCAGTTGCCTGCAACATTTCACCCTTATCATTTGGCCATTCCTCCTCCGGGCGCCGCAAAAAGTTTGCCCCGTGAGTCCAACGACCGTTCAACTGGTTAAGCGGCAGTCCTCTGCTGAGGTCATCTGCGACGTTTTCTTCTGACGAGATGTGTCTCCACTCATCCTCATTTGTCTTCATTTGTATTTCGCCGACTCGAACTGACACAAACGGTTTAAATATCCGTGATTCTGCTTTTATCCACGCCAAAGCTATCTTAGAATCAGTGAGCAGAACGGTTTTCTCTATATCTAGGCGAGTTTGTGTTCTGATCGTATGATTGAGCCGAGCTCCAATGACGCAACTGTTTAGTTCGTGTTTTGGGATTCCAATGCTTTTCAATGGAGCGACTTTGGACTTGGCTATTACGAAACGCGTCGCGAAGCCTCCGTTTGGCAGTTTCCATCTTAGATGAGCGACTGCACCGTATGCTTGCTCGGACGCATCACAGTTGATGATCAATATGGGCTGTTCTTGCGCTCCTTCGGGGGTCAAGCATCGATCAAATGTCACCTCATTCAGATCTTTTAACTGTGAGAACCACTGATGCCAGATTTCTTTGTCTCTAGGCAAGATGTCATCATCCCAGTCTATTTTCTGGCGCCAAAGATGTTGTAATCCGATTTTTGCTGTGACCAGAAAGGGGGGTGCGTATCCGATAATGTCAAAGACTCCTGACATTATGCCCAGTATCATACGTTTTGTCAAGACAAGCGGTGCTTGTTTGTATGCGTGATTTGCTTCAATTTTCAGCAGTTTGTTGTTGTTTGAAGCGACGTATAACACATCTGTTGCACGGTTCCAGCAGATCCCCAGTACTTTCTCCCCAGTAGAGAGAAGATTTCTTGTTATTTCTGTTTGAGGCTTAGTTCCTGGAAGGTCCACGTTTGACGTCCATTCCTTTATGCTGAAATGACCTCTTTCAAGAACAGTATTGATTTGTTTGATGCGCGTGGCTGCTTCTTCAGCGTCAGCTAGACTATCAGCGATATCATCCATATACCTGGACCATATTATGGTTTCGACAGCCTCAGGGTATTATTGTGCTGCTTCTTCTGCAGTCAGATTAAGTGCAGTGTTTGCCAAAGCAGGTGAACATTTGTCTCCAAATGTGAGCACTAGTTTCTTGTAGATATCTGGTGGCCGATTTTCCATGTCCCTCCATAGGAACCTGTGTATGTTTGCATCTAGAGTTGGTAATACTAGTACCGAATGGTACATTTTAGATATGTCTCCGTATATACCTATCGGCTTCTCCCTGAAACGCAGGATCACTCCAACTAAATTGTTAAGTAGATTGGGCCCTTTGTGCTGGTAGTCATTTAGACAATGTCCTTGATAATTCGCTGCACTATTGAAGACTAATCGGCATGGTGTAGACCGTTTTTTCGGTTTCAACACTGCGTGGTGACTCAGATAAAATACAGGCCCCTGGTAGGATTTTACTTCTTCCTCATCCAGTTTCCGTGTACATCCTCGTTTTTCCAAGTCCTTTATTTGTTCCCCGTACATGCGTGGGTGTTCTGAATTTCGACTGAGTCTCTTTTCCGTACTCATAAGTCTGGCATACGCTTGTGGATAGTTATCAGGCAGTTCACTGGGATCCTTTTCCCATGGGATGGGAATCATTCATCTGTTCCCTACATTAATTGCTGATTTTCGGATTTTTTCATTCTCGATTCTTTCGGCAGGATTCATATTTAGTTGTTTGGGTTCGAGACAACAGGGGTTAACTGCAATACCCATCTCCTCTGCCGACCAAAATTCTCCTAGGTCCACTTCCGGTGTTCTCCTAACTTCCTGGAGTAAATAAACTCCCGTCCTTTGATTAACTGACAGTCCTTCTGACATCCCAAATACTACTGGACCAAGGATTGACCTTCTCAAGGCTACAGCACCTCTTACTACGGTTTCCCCGCTATGGAACTTGACATAGTCCAGCCAATTAGGAGATCAGGATGGCCTGACCCTCTTTGTAATTCTCTTGGGTCAATTCCGAACTGTTGTGCTAGGTCCTTAACCTGAACTCTTGATATTTCTCCGCCAATCTCTGGGATTCCTATAGCCTGAAGGCGATAACTCTGACCACCCTTTTTCGGTTGCACGTGTAACGTGTAGATTTTCGTCCTATACTCCTCCTCTGTGGCACCTATTTTCCCAATGGTCACAGTCACGTATTTTCCTGGAAGTTCCAGTTGTTTAGCAGTGCTTTCCTTTATTAATGATAGGGACGCGCCGCTGTCCAGAAAGATACATCCGTTTGACTTTGTGAGTCCATTGTCTTGATTTATCAGGTTACCTTGTATTACAGGCAGGAGACTTTTATCCTCTGCAGCTGCTGGGTTGGTTAACGCACCTTCTATCCCGGTCATCGTAATGGGGCTCTCAAAGGGAGCGCCATGAAGCAGAACATGATGACTGTATTTACACGGAGTATTATCTGTCATTTGTGTACATCTTTTTCTCTGTCTGCATGGCCCGTAATGTTCGCTCAGACAAAAATAGCAAACTTTGTTTTTTCTCACCTCAGCCAAACGTTGTGACACATTCATAGCTATAAATTTGTTACATTCCTGAGGATGATGTATCTGTTCGCAACAAACCCAGCATGAGGCTCTTCTGGGTTGTCTATTAGCAGGCGGGGTCCCAGCCGCATGTGTGACAGCTTTAGGTTTTGTAGCCGTCACTGTGTGAGGGGTTTTGTTCTGCACGTCACCTCCTACTCGCGTGAAATGTCCTGTCTCCATGCATACTTTTGCAGCTTTCTGACCGCTACTACGAATTTCTGCCCCCGCAATGCGCTTTATGTCCATTTCAATTTTCATGAATTGTAGCAAGTTGTCAATGTTCGGGTTCAAACTCTTTTCCAGCTGATACCGAGCCCACTTTATTCTATCACTGTATGATAACTTAGACTCAATTGTGGCCAACGTTGTCGAATTGTCTAAGTCATTAGCACGATGTAATTCACCCAATTCGTTCTTTGCACTTTTCACCTGGTGATACAGATTAGCAAATTTAGTGCCATCTTCTTCAGGGACTGCCTTAAGCTTTGACAGATTTGCCAGCACTGCGTCTGAAATAACCCTGGGATCCCCATATTGCTGATCAAGAATGCCCCAAGCTTCAGTACAGTTATTTACTCCAACTAACCATTTTCTGACGTCATCACTCACCGCTTTTTTGAGACAGTACAGTACCTCTGTGTCACTATATCCAGTACCAAACATAAAATTTAAGTCCTTTCTAAACTGGAAATAATCCAAAACTTTGCCCCCGAATGTTGGTTTTTCCACTCTATCCACCTTTAGTTTAAGATTGTCCATTGTCTGGGGTGGAGAATGCGAGGCTGATACAGCAGATACTGATGCGATGTAATCATTCACATCCATGCCTATTTTATCAAAAGCGTCTGATATTGGCTCTAACCATTTATCTTCCTGTTCTACCACTTCTTGGTTATCTAGTTTTCTCAGATATTCTTTATGTGCACGTACCAGTTCATCATATGCATGTTTAACACTCTCAGATGCTGCTGTAATCTCTGCAACCGGTCGCTTTCTTCCAATCAAACCATACAACGATTTCTCCGCTCGTCCCCATGTCCCTTTGGCGATACCTCGCTCTCGTTTTGCTTTGTCTGCCATGTTTATATATCATAATATGGTTGACGGAGAAATATATTTCTGCTGTATCAGCTTCCAATGACTCCGTTATAATAACTGACTTCAAATTGTGGAGCGGCCAGACATTCGTGCTTCGTCACAGTCAAGAACACAACTGTCCAGTTATAAAGGCTTGTAAGACTTTGCTATAACTTTATTCTGTGTAAATACAGCTCTTGATAATATTCCAAAGTTATTTGAAGTCTGAAAATACAGAAGGGATAAAGAAAAATAAGTCTCTGTAAGTGAAACCTTGCAAAGCTATGTTCATATATAGTTTCATGAATTAACAGTAGACGGCGTGCGGATCGCATCGTTATTCCAAATATCATCCGGTTAAGCCAGACCACAAACAAGGCGAAAACTTACTAATTTATCTGTTTAAACAGGCAAAACTTTAGTAGTTCAATAGTCTAGATTGCCCTTTATGTAATAGCACCTAACTTACCAGTCTGCGCCTATTAATATATGGTTGTATTCCGTATACAAATCACTCGATCTGGCCTTCCGACTTTCCTTTGTTTTAGTTTCTGAGAAGTGCGCATGCGCGTCATATCTTTTACAACCTCCACGCAAGAGTGCATATTCACAATATAACGTTTGCTCGCGATCCAATACTTGCCAAACAAAATTTGCACTCATGGCATAAAGAGGCAAAAGCGTAATTTTTGGTACCTTTCCTACTCACGATATAAATATTATTTACTTTACGGCCTGGTTGACATGTTTCATTCCGTGGTTCATGGCGTCCCTGATAAGTGGCCATTGTCTATCTTCCTTGGATATGGATATATAGTAATGTGACGTAACAGTGAAGCACGTGCACGCGGAGAATACAAGTCTCGCTGTAAACAGGGGTAGGCAGCTATTTATTATTGGCCCCGTGAATGTTGGTGCCTCGTTAGTTCGTCAGGTCTATTATGACGTCATCACTATTTCCTGAAATGCCCATGCATTTCACAGATTAGTGGCAAGATGTCGCTACAGAATAGACTAGTTACTCATAAAATGGTTTAAAATTGTTTACAGGAAAAGAAATAAGTTGGCTATTATTTCTATAATAGTTAATTACGCTTTTTCCTCTTTCTGCCCTCAGGTCAAAAAGTGTTGGCGTTCTTTGATTCGCAAAACGATAATTGCGAAAAAACAGGTGGACAGGGGCACTGAAACGGACTATAGTTATAGCATTTGAAAATATTCAGGCAATTACCTTCAATTTTCCTGAGGACGTCAACGTCAGAATCTATGTGGTAAAGACTGGATTCACACATTTCCTTGCACAAATGTGACACCATTTGTTAATCTAGGAATAAGGACATTTATGTTTGATCGAATCAGTTATCCTATTTTATAAAAATTGGTCACATATAGCACATACCTTATGGGAAACACTTTAGATTTAGTTATTAACAGGGATACATTATCTATTGTACAAAATTTCCATATTAACAGTTTTATTTCTGACTATGCTGTTGATTTTGGGCAGATCTTAATTGTTAAGCCAAAATAGTTTGTTAAGAAAGTAAAGTCAAGCAAATGGCGTGATCTAGAATTTTGTACTTTTGCTGAGGTTGTTCGGTCATCATTATCCGAACACTGTATTTATACAAATGAGAGCACTGAAGAGCAAGATATTCAGGAATACAATACTGTGCTTGCTGACCAGATTAACATACATGTTGACCGGATTAACATACATGTTGACCTGATTAGCATACATGCTGCTGAGAAATTCTGATCACTAGTAAATCGGCCAAATGCTACATGTTATGTTAAACAACTTAGGGACATAAAACAGGAGGTATTACCATAACATGAGACATCTTTGACATTTTTCTAACCTTCAAATGGAGCAGAAATTCACAAACTGATTGGTAAAGCGCCAAACAAATCATGCCAACTGGGTCATATCCCCACTTGGTTATTTATAAAAACGCGGAATACTGTTGTGCCATTATGACATCATTGTTTAGAAAATCCTTTGGCGCTGGTGATGTACCATCTGGTATGAAACAGGCACTAGTTACTTCTTAACTTAAATAACCCACATTGGATGCTGAGTGTAAAAAAATATACCAGTTTGTAACCTGTCATTGATCTCTGAATTGCTAGAAAGAGTCGTCGCACAGCGACTTACTGCATACATGCCACCGAATAACCTTGGTGAGCCTTTGCAATCAGCTTATAGAGGTGGCTGTTCTACAGAAACTACCATTGTGAGAGTTCAAAATGACATACGGTGTACCCCAGGGTCCTGTGCTTGGACCAATTTTATTTACCATTTACACAATGCTATCCAAACATAGACCTTAATATCAGCAAAGTAAAGACGTGTGAATGACATTCAATAATGGTTGTAAAATAAAAAGCTCAAAGTTAATAGTGAGAAAATTGAGGTTATTTTTATTGGTACAACAAATCAACTACAGAAAAGCAAACAATTGGTTCCATTTGCATTGCATGAGCTTTAAAAGTGCGGAATTTGGGTTTTATTTTTGATAATTAGATGAAACTGAAAGCACATATCAACTGTATAAGTAAAAGTGCTTACTTTTATCTGCACAATCTTGGTCGTATCCGCAAATACCTTTCAAAGTCCATTGAATCTCGGCTGGCACGAAGCTTGATTTTGTCAACGCTGGACGTGTGTAATTCACTTTTGAATGGATTACCGAAATCTCAGGTGTCTCGTCTACAAAAGATTCAGCTGCCCGCAGAGTATACAGGTGCCCAAAACGTGCTTATAACAATTTCAAATCTTGTCACTTACATAAAAGGGATGGCACTTACTTACTTGTCTATTCCAGCTGTACCACATTTACTGCATCTCTTCGTCGTTTTCGGTTTGTTACTCTTCAGGAATATTTCTTTGTTTTGAACTTTAGACATGGAAACGCCGAACTTCATATCCGTGCGGGCGCTCACGACTACAGCGTCGGTGAGCTTTATGCTATTAGTGCTATCACGAGCTTTCATCCATTCAGCCTTGAGTATGACCTAGATCTTGTGAAACTGGCACGTGACCTCGAGTTAGTTCAACTCTGCCGTGTCTCCCATTTGTCTGCCAGACTGTAGGAAAAGTGTGCATTTCCGATAGGTAAGAGCCCCCCCCCCCCCCCCCCCCCCCCGGGTCATGTATCCAAACTTTGTTCGTTGTTTGCAACGTAAAAATGTAATATATATATTATTTTTATTATTATTATTATTATTGTTATTGTTTTCTGTCCAATCTTATATCAACAGACGAAATAGCATAATCATATTTACTTCCCAAGATAATTTGCGCGACTTCCACAGTAAAAAGTATTTAAGTTTACTTCATTTTTTCAAAATTCCTATGTTAACACTAGTGGTGGGAGTCGGTTCCTTTTTCATAATCGATCATCGGTTTGAGCAAACCGACTGATGACTGATTATTAATCGGTTCAGACAAATATATAAAAATTATCAAAGAAATATGCAATTATCTGTGAAATTGTACCTGCGTTTCCCCGGCGGTTATTCTCCTCTCGCGCACGAGTGTAACGATCCCTCCATGTATAAAGACACAATTAGACTAATTTTAAGGATTAAATTTTTTTCAGATTTTTCGGGCCGAGGTGCGCTTGGGGCAGATCATACCAAAAAAAATGCTGGCTAGTCCAAAAAAAAATCCAGCTGAAATCCAAATACTCGACAGGCCGGGTTAGCCCAACCAAAGAATTTTTTTAAGGACGACCTAAACATCGGTTGAATAGATTATTTCTAAGAGAATCTCGCAAAATAACCATAGACCTGGAGAATTTATGGAGTATTAAAACGCCTTCCTGCTCATATTTTGCAATGAAAATCTCGTTAGAAAACTCTCCGCTAATTATACAGGTCCCTGCGAGTTCACGGATAATAAGTTTAATAAGTCCTCCGTTCTTTTCCGTTTGGAAACACAGACGCATTATATGAAGCGCGGAATGCGGTAAAAAATGGAAGAATAATTTTTGCCTATAACATAAAGGCATTCTGGAAAGAAAACCATTATTATGATGTAATCGATAATTGCCTTTGGTAATCGAGCGCTTGAAAGTGGCAGCAAACCGACTGACTTTCGATAAAACTCGATGCAGGCCCACCATTAGTTTACACAAGTTCTTTCCTTCATAATTAGGATCAGCCTTTTGACAGTTTTTCAATATAAAATTTACCGTTATTTTATCATATAATGAATTTTTGGTAAAATTAAAAAGATCTTAGAAGAAATGAAACATTTGTCTATACCACTCATTATTTCACGGCTAGTTCGCACAAAATTACCGTCAGGAATGAAGACCGCTCTGCGCCTCCCTTCCCGGTGCTAATTGTGTAAAACAGCTTCTGGTCATGTCATCTCGACAGGATTGACTAAAGCTATGGAACGTAAATATATTTATTTATTATGGATCACACACCATTTTTCAGGCGATGTTAGTCAGTTCCTGAAGGAAGTCAACATGGAGGTCCGTGATAGGAGCGATTGTGACGATGTGTCATCAAGACAACTCTGTTTGGGAAGAGATGCCGAGCATAATGGGCTATATTATGTATGTTTTGATTGGTTCCTAGGCCATTTACATTATATATATATATATATATATATATATATATATATATATATATTATATGTATATATATATATATATATATATATATATATATATATATATATCACTGGATTTTCTTTACACCGTCATCCAGAACCCTTCGTCTGGCATTTGTTTTCCACCTTACGGCAACTCTCACTTATCATGCGCGGTGGGCCTTTTCCACCGCACTGGAGACACCTATCGGTTATGACTGACACTGGATGTTTGATCCTTTTATTGTAAAAGAAAGATCTTTATTCTGCAAAATATCCCCCTTTAGATCATAAGAAATAGTCCTCCTTACCGGTTACGGTCAGTTTTCTCCAGGAATTTATAAATTTATTTCTTTCAACAAACTTCGGATTGTACCTCTTCCGAGATGAAACTTTCAATGATAACTTGACCGTATTTTCAATAAAAAGTTACATTGAAATATCATTACATTGGGCGGCCGTACAATCAAAACGAAAGTAAGAATATACTTAAAATTAGTGCTTATCGTGATATTTGGTTCTTTTTTTCTCTTGAATCATTCTTAATTTTAAAACATATTTTAATTAGATAAATATCCTAAGCCATTAACGACAAAGACATTAGAATTTAGAAGGCGCATGCATTAAAAACAACACAATCATGTTTCACAGATGTTCATATCTTGGAAAATCTAATGTATCAAAAACAGGTCACGCACACCTTTATTGCAGACTTTGCATCCCTTCAATTGTAGGGAGACTCTGGTGGACCATTGGCTTGTGAAAGTAACGGAAGATATTACGTTTCCGAGATCGCATCGTATGTTGATAAAGAAACAGACATTTTCCTGAACTTGGAAATTTTCAAAGACTTTATTACCAGCCACATGAAGTAATCCACGAATAATGTTCCCATTGGGACCTTGAGTCCTTGTTTAGTTAAAGTATAACTATTGAATTTAATACTAGCATGAAGTATCTAAATCCCTGTTGAATTATACAACGGTTAATCACCGATAAAGGTTACTACAATACTTTCAATACTGGTGATTGCACTATTTTTCTTTTAGTTGCATATTAAAGATATCGCTATTAAACTTGCTGCTGGACTTCTGTATTGTAAAGGCTTATGTCTATTTGTTATTTGTGTTTCAACGTTAAATGTCAAATGATTTATGGGTACACGCGTCATAACGAAAAAAATGCTGAGTCAACTATAATGAGTGTAATCCAAACGTTTGCCACTGAAATGATTGCAACTAGGGCTTATCGTAAAGAAGATAGATCGAGTTGGGTAAAGATTTACTAACATTCGAAACTGTCACGAAACGTCTGAGATCTAAGAAAAATTCCCTTCATCCAACCTCCTTGAGGCCCAGGTGGTCAACTGGCAAAATAATGCATGGATATGATGTGTATGTGCGTCAGACGTAAGTAATATGTTGTTTACACACACACACAGCAGTTGTTGCGGAATCCACAACTGTGAAACGATCAATACGATCACAGTTGTGGGAATGGCCTGTACAGTCAGACCTCGTAATAGTGAAATGGTAGACACTGACCAGAAAAAAAAACTATAAAAAATGCTAAATATACACACCAAAATACATCCGTTCGTGTCCTTGGTAGTAATTAAATGGGTCTTTCTGGCAACTTTACCACGTTCTTACCTTAATATATTAATGAAACATTATCCCTAACGAGTCCTGTCAGCCCGCGATGATATAAACATAACAAACAACAGGAATTTTAATGAGCGGACGTTGATCGACCCTGCACCGACATCTATTATCGCCCGCTTTTCCCAGTTCAAACAGCGTCAAGATCAGAGCGGTATCCAGGTCTAAATTTCGTTGCAAATGACTGTAGATTAGCGGGACCTATTTACAGGTCCGGTCAAGGTCGGCCCATTTTGATGCGTCAAGAGTGAGCGGGCATGAAATATTGCAGGGCAGCAAAAAATTACATGGAAAAAAATATTTCAGGGTGCATAAAATATTTATAGTAGGTGGGAGATAAGAGAAGTTAAATAAATTTAAAAAAAAAAACAGCTGGGTTGGCCTTTTTTGTTTATGCTGGAGGGGATAGAAAGTTGTATATGCGTTTCTGGGAAATGGCTTGAGATGTGGCGACATCTAATGGCCAGTTTTAGAAGCTGCTTCTTTCTGTCATATACCGCGAAAATGAGATAACCCCCTGTTTTCCTGAAACAAAATAAAAGTGCAGGAGGTGAGCCTGATTTTAATGTGTCACATGATGCCAAACACTCTATAGAAAAAACTTACCCATGCAGTGCCCCAAACATGTGCCCATTATATGATAATATTTAGGGCCTGGAAATAAGTCCCTCTAACATGTAGGTCACTCATGTAATCATGGCGGCTTGTTCTCTATGTAAACACAACAGCTGTTGGCAAAATTATGGATAAGTAGGGCAATTGAGCATTATTTTGGTGCCACAACTTTCAAAGTTTCATAAAACCTCTTATGACAACAAAAAGGTAATTATTTTATGCTGACACCGCTTAAAATGTCACTTATAATACGATTTCAAAGGGGGTCTACAATTTGGAACCTTCCGAGGCGTTTCCTAAGGATAGATCCCAATTAGGCGTAGTTGATGGAGAGTAGCTGAGCGGATTGGAATCACACGACTTTGGACGAGACAAACACAGCAGCGCCTCGGGATCAGCTGCATCATGGCTCATATAAACGCACTTGCAGGTGGCAGATAACTATCGCGAATGGTGGCCTTGGGACACCGGGTGGCCTCAAGCGACATGGTCAATTTTTCTTCCAAGGTGGGGGCGATGACTTGCACACTCACAGCATCACACACACACACACATATTACAATGAATTATAAGGTTTTAGAAAATAAGGTATTATGCTACCGGTATAAGAGTCCTAAGCCGGATTTAGATATAATATTTCATAGTCAACTCATAAACGGAATCAAAGTCTATAAATCTATTTTTTTAAATAAATTTCCTTCGCAATATATGTATATTATTCTCATAATAATGGTGGTGGTGTGTGGGGGGAGGGGATGGTGGTGATTACATTGACCATCCTCCGCTTGCCAAAATGTGGGGGAATATAACCCTCCCCCCCCCCCCCCTCCTATATAATTGACGCCCCTGTTCAATGATGCATGATGTTAAATATTCAAGTCTAAGATTCTAGAAATTCATTTTAATGAAAGCCTATAATATATATTTTAATTGATTGAGAGTAATAGTTCGTGACAGAGACCATGCAATAAACCAACAAAAAAAAACATGTTAAAAAGCCAGGATGGATAGACAGATCATAGATATAATTACAGTGAAATATTTATTAAAATCAGTATCTTTGTCAAATATAAATCATCTGTATATCGATCATTATGTAACGTTAGCTATGAAAATACTGTATAGCTGTATAGTCCGAATGAATCCAACGTTTCCGCTAACCATCCACTCTTAGTAAGATTATGAGGATCTTTTAATCCTTCAATCAATACTTATTTTGATATTATTTAGACAAAGACCCTTATGATTTTCATATGATACATGTTTTTATCTGCCAGACTCTGGGAATGGTTATTGCATACTACTGTATATTACTAGATCAGACTACTTGAATATAATATCGCCTCTCACATTCCTACATTAATAACCTGACCGCATTGAATATCATTTAAAACTAACATATATTTATTTTCCTTATACAGTTATAATAGCGTGATAATTAATATAATCCATACTGCATGTAATTTTAAAATTTACAGAATTTCTTTCTTCTCTTATTTCTAATTTTATTATAGATGGTATCTCTAGAGAAAGCAGATTTTCTAGCCTAGGAGCAGGATGGTGAAAAGGCCTATTGGGATGGCAAGATTGGTGACTTAGTAAAAAATAAATACAATGAACTTGAATACAAAATGGAATTTATGAATGACACACCATGCTAGTATATGACAATCCCTGAGGTTCTGGTTGATATTATCAGAGTGGATTTAGATGCTTTTTCCGTAACAGACTAGAGATATAATCTTTTTTTTTCTTTTTGGTTTTATATATGTGATCATAAAAATTTTATGACGTGACATGCCATGTGTCCTGGTTGCGATATCAGAGGGGAATAAGATATTGAATATAGCTAACTTGTGACAAAAGTGACTTTTGTGGTTTTAATTGTTTTTTATCTGTGCTTATGAAAGTATTTTTACATAAAGTACATCGATAGCACATAATGGTACACCTGTGGTGGTTTTGATATTAACATAGAACCAGTTCTTGCATATAGCCTAAAATGCAGAATATATGATTGTAAATTCTACTTGAATTATGAATTTAAAAATTATGACTGTGATGAATTTTTTTAAACTTCTACAGGAATATATATCATAAAATCTTTGAATCGCAATGAAAAATATATTGTTATTATTATAAATTTTAAAAATGAATTAATAAAACATAACAATAAAACATATTGAGTTCCTCTTTTCTCACATTTGAGTGCATGATGGTAATTTGAATGTGTATCTGTGTAAAATATTATTATATAAAAATTAGCACACAATTAATTCACATAAATAATTTATCATAAAAATCATAAAATATCTTGTGTATACCTATCGCTGAACCAAGCAGAAGGTCGTACACCCCCTAATTAGGGAGAGTGCCACTCACCCTTATTAACCTGGCAATCAGCGCTGCAGGCCTGCCTAGTGGTCAAAGGTTTTCCTGGAATGCTGGGTCAGAACTGGCTGATATCCTGCAAAGCAATTTTAATAATAACTTTTCACAGAATGTTCATATAAAAATAAATCAAAAACTCTTAGAGTCCTGAAATAAAATGCTATTCAACGATATATTCTTGGTAATGTATTTCAAATTTTATTGTTTAACTGATATACAAATTATAGGAATAACAGCTCAGGCAGATCAGGTAAAAACGGTTTAGTTCAGGTTCTCACACGTATGTCAAGGACGCTACAAATTTTATTAAGCAACCTAGCTGCCTCTGAACAAACACCTTTCAGTTTCACTAATTAAGTAGATAATTATTTGCAACTGTTTTGAAATGCTGGTTACCTTTTCAAGATCTATTTTGTACCCCGACCGGCCGGCCTCGGATCAAGGGGATGAGCACCGTGGCCAAGTGCATTGCGAGCATCAGAATGATCGCTCTGGGAAATCAGAACCAGCTAAGTAGTCACCTCTCTGTCAACAAATATGCCGATAGGCTTGCTGTGGTTCCCGAAAAATACCCAATCAGTTTGAATGTTGTGAAGGATATGTCTCAAAACAGTGTGTCATGTGACCATGATTTCTGGACTTAAAGCCTGCTACCTGACAGGCTTGGGGCTTAAGTCCAAAAACGGACTTAAGTCATTTTTGGCATTTTTATTGAATCGGGCTTAATCTTAAGCTGGGTGGCTTAAGTCACAATCGTTCATTTTCGAGCTTAAGTAAGTTTATTAAAACTCCCCCTGGTGGCCTACGGACACCACAAGTATGATGCTACATACCCTGGTGGCCTAACGACACCATAGGTATGATATGCTGATATATCATGGTGGCCTAGGGATACACTATATGGGTATGATGCTGTGTATCCTCGTGGCCTACGGCCACCACAGGTATAATCCAGTATATCCCTGGTGGCCTGAGGACACCTGCACTTGAATACGACGAAATAGTTGTTGAAAATGACGTATTATACCGAAGCCACTTATCCTGTTGCCATACCAGGTTATGAAAATGGCGTTCGGGTTGAACTGTTTGACTAATATTTCAGATACAGGTTTACCAGAGGATATGAACTAATTAAATAAGGTGGAAAGGAAAACACGGACATGATGAGTACAGCTGACTTTTATGCAACTAGAGAAATTTTTTTTTAAAACTTTCATCCATTTTACTGCATCTGTAATAGATTAGAAGGTGATTGGGACATTAAATGTCTAAAACTAATTGTTAGCGTTATTGCACAACATCAAGGTCACTCAAGCTAGATCAAAGTAATTGGACCATAGTAAGGTATGTCCCGGGTGAGAATATGAAAAACAGATTAAAATGACATTTTAATGATGATAAAAAAAGAGCAGCAAAAACAAGTATATCAAGCTTTGGGTATTCGGAGAAACTTAATATTTCTCAGTGATCATAAAAGTCTGTGATATAGGTATTATCTGTTTCGATGTTCTTTAGTCATTCGTGTGACGTCTTGCGACAATCGCACTGTCTCGTGGCGCTGGTGCGTTATCTCCTGTAACATTTACTACGCAAGTGAAAATAATCAATGCTGCCTATTGTCGTATAACACTGGTGCGCGGAAAGCGTTTGTCAGTGAGTCATTTAATTTCCACCTTATCCATGAATTCGAGTTTGATCAGAACATTTATCCCACAATGGGCCAAAATATGAATCTGCGACCAATGGGACAGCATTGTAATAAGTTAAACCAAGCTGGCACCTGTATTTGTACAAATGACTTTTTGTGTTTATCTGACTTTTTTTTCTCTGATACAAACGTCAAGTGTCACTGTGTATTATCTGCTTCTGGTCCGATTGCACAAGGGATGCAATGTTCGGTTATGGTTAGCAAGTTCCGACTGTTTATTCACATATTAACGCTTACCTGGAACAGACTACTTGACAAAACGATTAATTCAAATAAGGCCTATAGGACGTGCTGCGCAGTACTCCGCTTGATCCACTCTTCAAGTACACAACTTTTACTACATATTAAAATTCAAATTTCTTAGATATGACTTAAGATTTTAAAATGTGTGTGTGAATGTGTCACCAAAATCCGATCCAGTAAAACCGTCGATACCACGAGAGCAAACACCCACCAAGGTTTGTGCCTTGGGAGACTTTGATTGGACCAGAAGAACTGATGATCCTGTAAGAAAAGAGTCCCTACTGCGACAAACTCCGATCACAAAGCGTTTAATTCCTTATCAATGAGCTTTAATCTTAAAAACAATAAAATAGCAATTTAACTTATAACAAACTGAAGTGCTAATTCCTTTAATTACCTTACTTTTTAACTGGCAAAACAAAAAGGGATGAAAATGATTACATACAAGTGACCCAAGGGTCAGACGGTCAGCTGAGTGATGTTTTGGTTTTTGCTATGATGCTAGATGCACTTTTGTGTTTGGTACTCGTTCTGCTGATTCTTGAGGACTCTACATATAACCTTGCATTTACATAAAGGAGTTCGTAGAGGCTGAATTACTCGTGTGGAGGTAGACGTTAGGTAGGGGTTACTAGGTCGAAAATTGGCATGTATCCACTCCATTGATTATGATACATTTCTGATCAGACAATCACTACTGGCTTTTATAGTCGTAATTATTTTTTTGGCACATAGTGCACAGATATCGGTGAACTTAGTTAAGATTTTAAAGAAGATTTGTCAGGGCCTCAAAGATGTTATGTTAAATGTTGCTAGGTAGATTTTTTTAGGATCTGTGCCATGTAGCCCATCCAAATAACATAATTTTAGAAATGGGCAAAGTTGCTGTGCTTCGGAAGTCTACAACGTGATTTTTTTAGAGAAAAGTGCGAGAACATAAAAACTGTATAGTTAGTGTAACCCGCCTTCCAGAACTGATGAAACAAATTTTAGACCCATAAGCACACTTACTTTCAAGAGAGTAGATGAAACCATGGCTGGGAAACTGAAATAAGTTTAAGGTAAAAAAAAAATAAAAGAAAACATGGGGGAAAATAGAAAGAAAGGCAGATCATTAGTTGATGACGCTACTCGTGAACTATAGGCAAGGGAGAATGTCATGAAATTTGGTATACCTTTTGAGCTTGAATGATTTATTTCCCTGGACTGCTAGCTCCACCTTTAAGCAAGGTTTTCATGAGATCCCTCATCATACTTGAATGGAAGTCACTGGGGTCTATATATTCCAAGTTACTGAATAGATACACTGCTTTAAGTAAATAATTTACCATAACATGAAGCAGGGCAAATTTAGACCATTTGACTCTGAAGAACAAAATTTCCTTTCAAATATATTGAAACAACTGGAACAACAAATTACGTCACTACATTCTTTTTTCTTTTACCCTATAGTAATGAGATGTTACTACAAATACAGCTTCATTTGAATGCAGTATATAAATACAGGCTTAAAAACCTTTCGCATAATGGAGAGAGAGAGGTAAGTAATCCTGAGTATCCCAGGTTCTTGAGTTTATGCAGCTCGGCATACAGTTTGATATCTAAGAATTGAACACGAGTTTGTATATATATACCTTAAGAGTTAATCACGGAGATATACAATCGACCAAGTTGTTGCTGTGAAATATTCACAGAGCCACAGTTCTGTAGCTTCATTTACCAGAGCGCATACCAAGTGATGCGAAGCATTTGTTGTGACCCCGTGTGTTGGGTGCCTGTCCCAGTGAGCCGACTCACATGGGGTCGCTAAAAGTGCTCCGTCTGCGTTCCATTCGCTATAAAAATGAAGCCAGGGGCTTGTGGCTGTGTGTATACTACAGACCCGAAATACTTCCAAACATGGACGAGGGCAGCCAATTGCCCTATCACGGGCACTGATTTGTGTAAGTGCTGAAAAAAACCAATATGAACTTGAACGAGTTTATTATGAATTCAGCACGATTTCATGGCTGGAAATTCCGGAATTACTGGATTACCTTGGAATGTGGCTGCAACATAAAATATGCAGACATGTTACTTGTTGAGGGGACTCGGACTGTACCAGATTCTGTTCTTTTGGAAATGGCCTTACCTGCTCAACATAACTCGGCTACAATTAAGTTCTCCAGTCCAAAGTACAAGTTGACCTGAGTTGATCTCCAGCTGGTGGTGTTATCTACGAGTGAGTACCAGTATAGCCGGGCTATACCGAGTAGTTCCACGAATTCCATAGAAATGTTTGTGGCGAGTAAGCTTGGGGCCCGACTCGGTACCTAAATCACCCTCTTCTGAATGTCTTTAATAGCAAGGTAATGATAAGACGGAACATCTGATAGTGGCACTTAAACATTGCATGAAAAAATAAGTTTTATTAAAGATTCTGTTGAACTCGCCACGTAATTATCACCATTTTTTTTCTTGGCTTCTCTTACTGATATACGTAAACAAGGCAAGAAATTACGGCAACATGTGCCCCAGATTTTGAATAAGATAACAAGGTATTTTTGTTAAATTGGTGGATAAATACTGTCTGAGCGTATCCTGTCCGAGTATTGTGGATTTATGATGATTGAGGTTTGAAGAATAAGTGTCGCACAAATTTCAGCTGAAATTATGCTAGCAAGAATATTAAAAAACATTGGTAATGAAACATGAATTTTATTTACAGACGTGTAATGGATATTTGAAGAACTATTTTTATGTAGTTGGTAGGTATGGCAATGCAGTTGATATATTAGTAGGAATGGTAAAATGTTGTCACTCAATCTTAACAGTCAAATATTTAAGGGCAACACTCGTGAATTTTCAAAGATAAATAATATTAGTATAATTTCTCTAATTTAATTTGTTGACAAAACAAAATATACAAAATATGTGTCCATTTCTGGACAGTTAAATCTCCATTCCCTGTTTGGAGGAAGTTTTACTTCCTCCACTGATTGGCGGATGTTATATGTTTATCCACTGATCGGCTGAAGTAATCTCTTTATCCACTGATCGGCGGAGATTCATCTACTGATCGGCGGAAGTAAAAATTGTTATCCACTGATCGGCGGAGGTTACATGTTTATCCACAGATCGGTGGAGATTCATCTACTGATCGGCGGAAGTAAAATTTGTTATCCACTGATCGGCGGAGGTTATATGTCAGTTCACTGATCGGCCTAGGTGATATGTTTATCACTGATCGGCCTAGGTTATGTGTTCATTCACTGATCGGCGGAAGTAAAATGTTAATCCACTGATCGGCGTAGGTTGTGTGTTCATCGACTGATCGGCGGAAGTAAAATCTTGACCCACTGATCGGCGGAAGTAAAATGTTTATCCATTGATCGGCGGAAGTTCATCCACTGATCGGCGTAAGTTGTGTGTTCATTGACTGATCGGCGTAAGTTGTGTGTTCATTGACTGATCGGCGGAAGTAAAATCTTGTCCCACTGATCGGCGGAAAATGTTTATCCATTGATCGGCGGAAGTTCATCCACTGATCGGCGAAAGTAAAAATTGTTTTCCATTGATTAGCGAAAGTAAAATGTTTTTTCACTGATCGGCGGAAATTAAAATTTTTATCCACTGATCGGCGGAGGTTATATGTTTATCCACTGATCGGCGTAGGTTATGTGTTCATCGACTGATCGGCGGAAGTAATATTGTAAACCACTGATCGGCGGAGGTTTCATGTTTATCAACTGATCGGCGGAGATTCATCTACTGATCGGCGGAAATAAAAATTGCTATCCACTGATCGGCGGAGGTTATTTGTTTATCCACTGATCGGCGGAGGTTACTTGATTATCTATTGATCGGCGGAGGTTATGTCTTCACCCACTGATCGGCGGAGGTTATGTGTTTATCCACTGATCGGCGGAAGTAAAAATTGTTATCTACTGATCGGCGGAAGTAATATCTTGATTGACTCTTCGGCGGAAGTTAAATGTTTACCACTGATCGGCGGAGGTTATATGTTAATTCGCTTATCGGCGTAGGTTATGTGTTCATCGACTGATCAGCGGCGGTTATATGTTTATCCACTGATTGGCGGATGTTATATTTTTATTCACTGATCGGCGGAGGTTATTTGTTAATCCACTGATTGGCAGAAGTAATATCTTAATCCACTGATCGGTGGAAGTTATCTGTTTATCTACTGATCGGCAGAGGTTACATGTTTCTCCACTGTTCGGCGGAGATTCATCCACTGATCGGCGGAAGTTAAAATTGTAATCCACTAATCAGCGGAGATTCATCCACTGATCGGCGGAGGTTTAATGTTTTCCACTGACCGGGGGAGGTTATATGTTTTTCCTCTGATCGGCGGAAGCAATATCTTGATCCACTGATCGGCGGAAGTAAAATGTTTACCACTGATCGGCGGAGATTATGTGTTCATCCACTGATCGGCGGAGGTTGTATATTTATCCACTGTTTGGCGGATGTTATATGTTATTTCCGATCGGCGGACGATATATGTTTATCCACTGATCGGCGGAGGTTATGTGTATATCCACTGCTCGGCGGAGGTTAAATTTTTATCAACTGATCGGCGGAGGTTATATGTTTATCCACTAATCTGCAGAGATTATATATTTACCCACTGATCACAGAGGTCATGTGTTCACCCATTGATATGAAGAAGTTATGTGATTATCCACTGATCGGGAAGGTTATATGCGTGATGTGTTATCCATTGTTTGGCTGAGGTTCTACCTTCTTCAAGTGTTGGTTTGATGGCATATCTTTATTCATTGTTTGAGAGAATTATAAGAGCATTCATATTGTGAATGATGTAACATGATTATAAGCCTATGTGAACCATTGTTAGACAGTATTATATGTACAGATTACAGTTTCGTCCGTCTTCATATACAGACTATAAGTGCATCATTTGTTTGAGGGAGATTACATTCTATGTTAACCATTTGTCAGATAAATGTCATATGTTCAACAATTAGTGGTTCCTGTTATAGGACTTTGGTAGACCACAAAGAAAAACACGTAATACAAACTAGTTATTTATTTAATCTTTACCGATCTCGACCACAAAACTGAGAAGAGTTTGTATTGACACGTTGTGTTGATATCAATGTAAGTAATGAATAATTTACATATACCAGTAATACCAGAATAATTTTTCATATAAAACAGTGTAGTTATGCTTATAAAATGCCTAACACACTTCATGAACCTTACAGCAAAAGCCGTAACTGTAATTGGCAGCTGTAGGATGTATATATCAAATGGTAATTAGATTTTTAATTTGATATTAAATTCAACTGATACATTCATAAAAAAGGGCCTATGCGCCATATGCGAACTAGCATTCGTCAGGAACAATATTGGCGGCCATAGATCAGTTCATGTGATTCGTAATAAAGTCTTTGAAAGAGGCAACGTTCAAGAAAACGTCTGGAGCTTCCTTGTTTTCGTCAACATACGACGCGATACCGGAAATGACATACCTTCCGTTATTCTCACAAGCTAGTGGTCCGCCGGAGTCTCCCTACAATCAAAGGATACCACGTTATGTTAAAGAGCCTTTCCTGATTTAATTTCTACAAAATTTAAAGGAATGGTTCATGACACATACACCTCCTGAAATCTAATGCCTTCTTTTATATCTGAAAATATTTAAACATAGAAAGGCATCAGCATTTATTCAATCAAAATGATATTATTAAGAATGACTTAAGATGAGGAGAAGAATCAAGACCAACTATAAGCATTTATTACTGGTATATTTCATACTTATATTTTAATTGTACAAATCTTTTAATGGCAATTTTAATTTAAAAGTTCATTTGAGTGTACATAGATGGTTTCAGTGAAAAAAGCACTAAGCACCACATTGCTGATAGAAAAATACACTTTTCAATGATGCATTAGAACAGAAAATGAGGTATGCGGTAAACATCAAAGAAAGTATAGACATATATATGAGAAATCGCCTGGAAGAATGCAATGCAAAATTTATTCATTAGTTTTCACTAGCTCTTTCCTAAGACAGCATTTATCAACCATAGTTGTCCAGTGTTTTCCGAAATTTACTTTGGGTGTGGGCTCGAATCTGTTAGTTTCCAGGGTGAGTCCAACCACATTTTCACACACAGTAATATAATTAATAGACATATTTCTAGCTAACAATGGTTTTTTGCATCATGAACTATAAAACTTGTGCGTCATTGGCTGCAAATGTTGTTTTAATGTGTAATGCCTCATGGGCAATACTTTTTTTTAATATTCTTAACTGATATGGGTCTCATGAGTGTTTTATAAATTTCTTATTCCATATAACATATTTTTGTGAGTAATTAGGTATTACGTGTTAAATTATGAGTAAATGAGAAATTGGCGATACATATTTGAAAAGGACAAACGTTATAAAAATGCATATAGGAAAGTAATGTCCGGAATTAAATGTGAATGTTTGTAAACAGACAGGCAACGACCATGTTTTCAATTAATTGCTTTTGCACTAACAGATGCTAACAGAAAGTCAACAAAAATGAGTGTCTTCTGAACAGAAAATATCCGGGAGAAACTGCACCGTAAAAAAGCAATGCATCAAGCATAATCATCCTGGAAAGTATAATGATATGTTTTAATGGAAAAGCCTAACACTCAGTGTCAGTCGGGGCCTGCAGGTGTCGCCAGAGCGGTGGAAAGCGGTCAGCGCAGAACGACAGGTACCGGACAAAGAAGTAATGAAAATTCTGTGATACGAACGAACGAATATATATATATATATATATATATATATATATATATATTTAATGCATATAATCTAAATCGATTCAGTCCCCACATACCGACTCCACTCCGTTGTACATGGTGTCTCTTCCTACACAGAGCTGTGTTGACGTCAGATCGTCACAGTAGCTTCTATCACGGACCTCCATTTTGACCTCCTTCAAAACTTGACTAGCTTCGCCTGATAAAAAACACTATATAATTAAAAAATAAATACACATAGCTGATTTAGACAATCAGGCCAGTGCTACATGAACAGAAAACTACAAAAGCATCATGTAGGGAGGAGCAGAACGATCTACATTTTCGATCAAGTATTATATACGTTTTTTTTAATAAAAATAATGAATTTACATGAATAAATAAAGATAAATTGTACTGACCAAATAGCTTATTCTATTCTTCAAAGGTGGAACTCGCCTCGTTGTTTTAAAAAATATGAAGCAAACGTGTTGGGAAAAAATATTTACCCCTAATAACTTAAATGTGAGAGGTTTAATAGTTAGGACGGGGACGTTGCGCAAAATCTCATTTGTCAGGTAAATACGATTATAACCTTAAATCTGCTAATGTGCGAAGAGAAGAAAAATGATACATTTATATTTATAAATAATATATATGATATATTTTGAGCCCGACCTTTTCATCGAAATATGAGCCTTTATGCACATAAATCATATGAGGGGCTTGTGTAACACAAACACACACGCATATATGATATTCTTTCTGTTAAAGATACGCTCCCGAGGCAGCGGAAATCTTGCTCTTCTAAAGAAGCAACTGATTTTCACGCTGCCAGTTTTGACCGTTTATGATATATTTAGACACCAGATGGCGGTTTCTGTCCATTGAAATAAACGTGCGTATGATGTGACAAGCAGCCAATCAGATGCCAATAAACAAACACTCGACAGGCATCCTGGCTCCGCTCATTGCTGCGCTTCAAGCGCCGCTAGATGAGTTTCCGGTCGAATTTAAATTGCTCCCTCTGCATTCTCGCATCATCGACTATGACATTATGACATTATGACTGTGTTAGCGTAGCCATGTATCTGTTGTCTGCAGAACTGAAACCAGCCAGCGAGGTGTGCACGCAGCCTTTGTTGTTACGTTTCGTTTGAATTACAGCCGAGCATCCTATGTGCCCAAGGCCCTAAGCAAACCACGTCAGGGCAATTCTCTCTGAGCTTGTGGCCTGTTCAGACGGTTACGCTTGGGGATGAGCTGTCACTCAAAAAGAAATGAATATGATTGGCTCCGTGTATTCCTCGCTTGGCTTTGTCTCCCAGCACAAGGTCTCATCTGATTGGACAAAAATACAGTGCTCCCCTCTGGTGTTGGAATTCAGGATACGAGGTCATAACAAACAGCGCCTTACGATATAGGTAGTAGCCCTATAGGTAAAGCTCTGTGTAAAGAGCGTATGATAAAGAGGGTTAAACGTGATTCATGACAGGCGGAAATGTCTCATTACCATCCGGGAATGACGTAACTCCCCAGCCGGTTGCGTAGCAACTTTGTCCAACAGGTGGTTCAGCGTCTGGTAGACAAATTGGAGACACGGCCAAGTTGAACTCAAGGTCACGTGACAGTTTAACAAGGGCTATGTCCATCTCCAGTGTGAATGGAAGGTAGCTGGCGACAGAACTGATACCATAAAGTGTTCCCACGCTATGGTCGTGGGCTCCTGCGCGGATGTAAACCGGGGTGTTTGGGTACCTATAAGAGAGTGAAAAAAAGTCGAATCGTATTTTTGTAATATATCAAACGACCAAGCTCTCCAGAGACACAACACTAGTATATAAAACAACAGTACATATAAATCCAGAAACACAGAGGCTTAAAAAAGACAGCAAATAGATGAATCAGTCCTTATAAAAGAGAATAAAGAAACTACAAAATAAAATAACATGATTAATCCCAGGATAAAAAAGTAAGGGAGACTTTCAACTTTTCAGAAATTCTCTTTCCTTGAAAATATTAATACATTGCCAGGCCATCGATTTAAATAGTGTCAGCAGATAATAAAACTCATTGCTAAAATTCATTAACTCACCCTTTGAGATATGACATGAGGCTTGAATGCTATTTTGGTAAATCTTTTATGATACTGTTTATGTCAATACATTCTTGTTTGTATTTAAGAAAACAAACAAAACCAGAACTCTACATTCTCAGGAATGCAAGCCTCCGACATGTTGGCATCCCTCCTATGGGATGCTTCCATAACTAAGCTTGCATTCACTTATTCGGCCTCTTTCGTGCAGAAGTGACTGTACATGTACATGACTAATATATTCTTTGATAACTTTCCTGAAAAGAGATCATCTGCTGGATCCACAAGTAATTCTACTGAATTCTTCATTGGGCTTTTCCCGAAATGCACTAAAAATTTCACGAGATTCCGTTCATGATTACTTGAGTTATTTTGTGAATAAACACACAAATGCATACACAAACACATAGGAACTTGAATGAACCCATCCCTTCCTGGCAAAATATATATAACCTACATGTACGTTCCATTTTCGTGGTAGAAGCAATGGGCGGCGCTCAGAATGTAACGTTTGCTGATGATGCTACCACCACAGAACTGGTCGGTTCCATCCGTCAAAAAGGGAACCATCCACGGCCATGAGTTTGGGATCGCCTCATTACCTCCGATCACGGTCTCAAGACTGTCGCCATAAACAGGTCTTTGTCCACACGAACCAGGGGTCACGCCGGGAGAGGGCGCTGGATTTCCACCTTGGCCAGGATAGGGGGCTGGGTTTCCACCTTGGCCGGGAGAGGGCGCTGGGTATCCACCTTGGCCGGAATAGGGGGCTGGGTTACCTAAAATTTAATCAATAGAGCGTCGTGTATCCGATCACCGTTAATCCGGAAATCATTAATCCGATATTTAAAACTGAGAACTGAAATTTTGATCCTTTATCCGAAATCCGAACAACGAATAAAAATTTGAAAAGTTTTAGAAAATTCGAAGCAAATATAATAAATTATAGAGATTGCCAGAATTGAGTAATGCTTATTTTTTAGCATTAGGCAATAATTCCAATGTACTTTAAATCATACATTGATTAAATCGATGGACACATTTCCAAAACGTTGTTGTCAAGGAATATTTTAGTCCGTTTTTGTCTGGTATTTGACTAAAAATGGTGAATCCTGCTTCGGTTATCCGAACGATCAATTCTCCCAACAAAAATCCTGTCTGACAGTCTCCCGAGCTTTTCGGATAAACGACGCACTGCTGTAACGTTATTTTATTACAACGTGTCATTGTTTCTACCTTAAGCCTTAAGAACATCACACTGATCTATGTTGGTGCAAACACGGCCTGTGATTCGTTAAAACTTGCAAAGTTGGCAAAGGATATTCTTTTAATTTGTATCCAGAAAGCTTTTTTACACCCAGAGGTGTGTAGGCAAAACGTCTTGAAGTTGCACAAGTATTTAAAACAAGAGTAAAAGCAGATCATACTTTCTGTTACACAAATTGAGATACATTCAATTGATCTTTCACCTTCAATGAACATTCTTGGTGGGAAAAATACTGAAATAAATATTCAGCAGCTACCTGGGTTATTTGATGATAACACATGAGAGTCCAGTAGATTTGATTCAGCACGTTATGTGTACAGCATTACCTTGTTGTATTACTAAATTTTCTCATCTAAATTTCCAAACACCAGATCGGGAACATTAAACTATATTTAGCTTTAACAAGTCAAGAGCTTTCCTTATACGATATGATATACATTGATTGTTTCAAATCCATTGAGGCGTGTAAACGGTTATACCAGAGACACATGACATATAATTGTCATGTAGGTCACTGGTTTGATGCAAATTGGGGTTCATCCAAAACGTGAAACTAATGACACCAACACGCCCGTAGGAAACATCTGAGTAAAGATCCAGCGTCACGGTTTAACTTCAACACAAAAGCTCCCATAGGTTAGCAGGTAATTAGCTTGAAGGGATATTAAGAAAAGTAAAGATCACTGAAAGCCGATTTATCGAATGTAAACTCATGAACTAACCCAGCGCCGATCGAAAACATTTAATTATTCAACATTATATACAGTGCTGGCTCACAGGACATGAGATATATATGTTTGTTGTTTGGAACTAAAGGGGTTATTAGCTGTTGTTTGATTAATCACACACTAACGTTCTTGCTTGTTTAGGCACTGTGGGGTTATTAACCATATTTTGATCAGTATGATATAAAAGGATTATCATTAGTATCATTAAATGTATTGGGACTAGTCAGACATTAAAATGGCTATTAGCTGATTCTAATAAGCCAAGACACTATTATCCTCCAGACCATGACTGAAGGGATATTTAGCTTTATCCTGACTAGTCAGACACTTGACTAGGTTATTATTTATACCCTGGCTAGTACGACCCAAAGAAATGTTAACTATATCTTGCCTAGTCGGATGCTTAGTGTGTTCCTGAAAAAATTATTAGCCATATCCAGACTAATCAGGCCCTGAAGGGAGTAGTCAGAAATTGACTGGAAATTAACTCCAAACTACCAGGAAATAAAGTAGGTGAAAAACATGTCCGGACTCGACAGCATTAAGAAGTTATTAGCCACACTTTGACACGCCATACACGGAATTTATTTCAGGAATAAATATTTTCCAAAAAAAGTATGTACTAAGCTAAATTTAAAAATCCAATAAGAAATTCAGTTATTCTGCCTACTTGATTGGTCTACTTCCATGTTGAATATTTCATAAAAAAACTTATCAGGGCAATTTATGTAACGAGGAATATTACCTGGAGATCACTTTCATATTTTCACAGTATTTAAAGTTTTTTTCTCTCTACACAGACCATGTGGATTGAAAATCTGCAAATTATAATTATAATTACTATAATTATTATGATCACTATTATTATATTTAAATCATTTTGCATTATTATTTGTCTGCTGGTTGTACCAAGGACACTAACCTAGACTGGAATAGCTTATAATAAAGCCTTGATCATTAAATTTGCAGTCTGATGTAAACTTGATGAAGGCCGTTGGTCCGCTGGTCATAATTTCCCTTCGGGGAACTGAGCCGGAGAATCTTCCGATTATCTGACTGTTCTCGAGTGAACTGCCATCCCAGATCTCCAGAATGTCGTAGTCTTCCTCTGTACTCAGTATTTGCAGATCCAATCGTATTCTCTGTAAATAACAAACTGTGTTGTACATTAAACCAAGAAAGGTTTGTTTCTCATGTAGTGAGCCCGTCGATTTTTGACCCCAAGCTATTTTTTTACTATTAAAGAGAAATTTAACACTTTTGTCTTCGGCTGCTCCGACTATTCTTTCAAGAAAATAAAATAATAAAATTTCAACGGCACTGGACTGAAGGCGGATATATTGTTAGTTCAAATCTCAGCCGAGGATCGATGATGTTTTACGATCAATCCCAACGAAGGCGAGTCACGCAGTAAAAAAAATGGAATACTCCAGATGTACATAATTGGATCTAGGTTTATATAAGACAGTACAAAAAAGAATACAGTTACCAAACATTGTAAAATATTTCAAGTAAGATTTCATTTAAATTGTTCAGCAAAAGAAATATGATATTTCATCAATTCATTAATTGGATATATGAAATTTTCATCTAAAAGGTTATTACTAAAAGACAGATTGTTAAAGAAAATTGACCGACTTCTTCAAAAAATGCCTAAGAAACTAACATTTCTAGACTTAAATTTCCATTGTGTTATCAGAGAACTGAGTTCGGAATAAAAGGATGGCCTCATATAATAATTACATGGATATTTCTTAATGTATTAAAATGCATGGTTCCCATCATAATATGGGATCCTATGGGACAAGATTGATACAACTAGAATGTAGACAGTCGCCAAACGGTAACAAATATCCGCCAATTCATGAAGACATGTATAAAGTGAGGCATGGAATCTCTCCTAACGTGACAGCCCTCCACATCTGTGGCACCAGAAATGCCCAAGTATGCCCAAAGACGAATGGATGGACGAAACTAAAGATAAATGTAGGTGGCATCGTCATGTGTATACGATAATGTGTACAAGATGATGCAATCCTGGATCCATGTACAAGCAAACCTCAGACCGATATGTCAACCCGCTCCTGAGATAAATACCTTAATGTATTAAACAAATATATGATTGTTGGTGGCGCCACTAGTCATGGGTACGCGACATCTACCCCAGACGGATCAACATGCACAAGTTAAGGCCGATTCACCAAATATCAGATATATGGAAATTTCACCAAAAGCAGAATTACAAAGAACGCCAGATGAAATGGATCGTAGGTGGCGCAACCAGCCTTGTAAACGACATAAACTATTCCAAGACCTATGGCCATCCAATTCACCTGTATCTGCCCAAGACGGAAGAATGTAGTATTCAGACCGATACGCCTAACCATTCCTGAAAAAGGAGCATCAATGTATTCAACATAATCAGAATAGAGATCGATTTCAGGATGGACGCTAAACGAGTTTGATTCTAGGTGGCGCCACCAGGCTTATATGCAAGATTAAGGTATAAAAGATCAAAGGACATGCAGGCTTTCAGGTCGATAATGTAAACCGCTAATTAGAAAAGGGCATCGATGCATTATACGAAAGTGGGACGTTAGGTGGCGCCACCTGTGATGCATACGAGCGATTGGAACATACTCGAAATTAGGTACGGATTATCTATGGCCCAAGGATATGCCCAAGACATGGGTATATTTTGCGCCGGAAGTGCGGCGAACAACTATGGTTTTTAACTGAATTACACTAATCAACTTCATCCCGAAGTATTGATTAAACAAGGACAGTTGAACATTTACAAAATGTCAAAATACTTTTTATCGCTATGACAAGGGATTTTATCTTGCACACGGCGTCTTCAGGTATGTCATGGCAACAAGGCGACGAGGTCAACAGCATGAGAGTAATGTTCACGCAAGAAAGCGTACCATCCTGCGACAACTTTATCCTCATGCAGGAAAACTGGCGTACATATCGCGATGCAATAAATACATGAAGTACAAGAATTTTAAGAGTCTCTCGCCATCTGTTCCTTAAACATAATCAATAATATCAATCACTTGCCCAGCGTGTCTCTTTAAATGTTGGTTTGTTTTTAATCATCCCATGACGCAGTCTTGATCTTCTCTGCCGAACTACTTTCATGAGCAATATGGCTGCGCCTTTGAATCATCCGAGGTTCGAATATGGACGGACAGGTCAAATTTTAGGCCAAAACACCGTACCACTCCTGGAATATTAGTGATTTTCACCCACGGCAAACGCATGGATAGACGCCACGCAAAAACGATTGCAGATGACGCCATTAGTCTTGAGTACGTGATGGAAGTGTCAAAGATCTATAGACATGCACAGCTCCAGCCCAATACATTGAACCACTCCTGATATATGGGTTATTATCATAAAACTCTGTTTTGGCGGATACAATAAGCAAACCTTCTCTTATTTTCTTCTCTCTTCTTAGAGGCTTCCATACTTGAAGGCAGTGGGGTTAATTTATTGGATGACTCGCAGGCAATCAAAGTTGGGACAACTACACTGAGAACCATATGTATATATATATATATATATATATATATATATATATATATATATATGCATACATATAAATACTATAGTCTTTCCAACCCATATCAAATATATTACAATTATAAGGTTTTAAAAAATAAGGTATCATGTTCCATTATAGGTTTGTTCTAAACCAGGTTTATATTTATACTAAACTAAAAAATGGAAACATTTTTTTTTTAATTTTAACTATCCATCCAAATATTAACGACATCAATATTTCTAAGTTTTGAAGAAAGGACATTGAAGAAAGCTGACCTGGCCTTGTTGCAAAGTGATTCTCCATGTACAACTGGCATAATTCGGGTAGTTGCCCTGGAAACCAGGTGAGTAGATTTCACCGTATTCACTGGTAAGTTCTACAGTGTATGTCGGACAATCAACTGAAAAGAATATGCAGAGATACTGATGATGCAACTCGTATAAGCATTAGTTAGGAGGAATGATGTATAACTCAGTTTAAATGCAATACGCTTTTTATAATGATGATGGTAGCAATGGTAATACCTTATCGTTATATTAGCTGCATAACCGTAATAATGATTATTATTATCATTATTATTATAATTATATAACTGGATATTGACGGCCCTTATACACTCTTAGTGGCAATGTAGGTGATGATAGCGTGAGTTGGTGTGGACTTAGGGTTTGATAGATGTCTGACAGGCTGGCCGGATATTCATATCTTTTTCACTTTATTGTAGCACTTACCACCAGAGGACGCCTGCAGCTCGTATGACTTGTCATTGTCTGAAGTGTGGTCCAGAGGCCCTGAAATATTAAAAAGAATTCATATAAAATCACATTGTCCATAGGTTTCTTGAATACTGGTGGAGACATAATTGTTCATTTAACAAATTACACAAGGCGGTATATGGACTTCATTTTGGAAACAAACAAGACATTAAAAATCATAGAATAATGATTTATATGTATCTTCGATTACCATGGCGTCCATGGTCGTTTTGAATGTAATATTTTCACTGATATATTAATTAACCCGTCTCCTTCCGCCTATACTTTTTTTCAGGCAGAGTGGATAGTTGATACTATTAATAAATGCTATGACTTGATTATTAAATCAAATTGGATGATCAGGGATAAGTTATATTAAATCAATTATTTCGTGTAGCTTCCAAGCCATGTGAAAATATAAATATAACGAATTTTGTCCCAATTTCGAAGCCAACACGAACGGAAAAAGTAACATATAGTTGCAGTTACACGGAGAATGTAAGGTTATAACCAGGTAATATTTATTAAATTTGTAAATTAAATTTCATTCTATTCTAGATGGCACTCTCGCCTGTTTAAGGAATTAAGCTCTCCAAGGAAGGGTTTTCATCACCCCCCCCCCCAACCCCCCAACCCCCCACCCCCAAATATATCATGTACTAACTGCTCTTTCATATTGGCAAAATATGTATGATATATCTAATGAACAAATCAGTTTATATATCAGTCACCCCAACAGATACCTGTATTCTACAAAATCCCAGGATTTTCATTTCAAGTTCCTCTACCGAATATTCCCATTTAGAGAGAAATTATACAAAATGCAACTAGTAGATAGTCCTGACTGTAAATATTGTAATAGAAGTATTGATTTAGCCCTGCCAGGGCTTTAGTATTTGCGTTTACTAATAAAATGCTTACAATAAAACGTGATTCTATGTACCGAGAGACTTAACACAGTGCCAGCTCTTATCACTAAAGCCCTGTAAAGTCCGTAGGGTGAATCGCTGATATTTGCATAACAAGGCGTCACAAGGCTCTTTGAGGACCTGACGATTCCCCCGTATTTGCATATCAGGCCGTCACGCCTCATGTGAGTGGCATCGTTGCTATGAGAACGCCAACAGCGGTCCCACAGCTCGACCCGTTTGGTAACATTCGCACTGAAATCACGTGTTCAGGTAGTCCACACATGAATCTTCGTGTTCTATGATATATCTCTGCTGAACGAATATTACGGGCCATGGGCCAAATATAAGTGCATATTGTAGACACTATCGCAACAATTTTGTACCGACAGGTCCAGTAAAATTCCTTCTGCCGAGATGACAAGAGCAGCTGGCAGCATTTGTCTGACCCTTGTATTAACTGTCAAATTGCGACTCGCGAATCGTGATCGTTTCAGTCAGCCGGTACATTTTGACTGCGCTCGTCGCGTTGTGCACCTGAATATCTCGCGCTGATTGGCTGAGCCAGAGTTTGGCCTACATTATGTTTAAACAGGCCAATTTCAAGACTGCTGGTCCGATAAACGTTAACACTGAGGCTGAGGGTTATAGTGTTTTATAAAGTCTCGCCGAATTCAATTTAAGCGACGGCCTAAAATTATTAAGACAAATTAAGTGGGAATATTTGTAACCAATGGGAAGCCCGAAATAGGCGATTACTGAATGAACCATGTTGGTTTTGAAAAAGATTCTGGGAAAGACCACTGCTGACGTCACTGGAAAAGACCTTAGTTCAGCGAGGCGGTGATTTGTGGCGCTGACCGTCCGGTAACCGGCAAGATTACCAGTCCATGAAATCAGAGGGTCAGATAGTGAAAAATTAGTTATATGAGTTGCCGCAAGATGGCGGTACCGATATTAAATGCGACACAACGCATGAACATTTGATTTCTCTGTCAGAAGCAACAATTAAGTAAGAACTATTTCATGGACTGGGCCAGTCTAGTATTGATTCTCTGGAGCACAGGTTCTTCTTCTGTCGATATACATTACGCTTTTGGTATGACTTTAATAACTTTTGGAACGGCTTTAGTGAGAGTCGGATCTCGATAACAATTAGACAAGTGATTTTCGTTGAGCATGAAAATATGAACGGAAGGAACCGGGAGCTTTTTAATTATTTGATTATACAAGGAAAACTTTGTTTACATCGACAAAAATGTTTTAATGAGGAAATATCTTTTCTGAAATTTCTAAAACATACAATAATAGATGAGAAAACAAAATGAGGCGATGAGGCGAGGAAAATGCATACATTGATCGGTGGAAGTGGTTGCATGACACTATAAAAGAATTGTACACTTGATACACTATTCTTTGTATAATCCTTGTTGTGTTACTTATCACATATTACATGTTTTGTAGATCATGGCGCCAGGAGACGTAATCTAAATACGAAGGCATAGTTATACTGATATTGCATTTTGTTATTATTGGATAAACACACCCTTTTAAGGTTCTGACATGGGTATGTGTGGTTTATGTTATTTTCAAGTGCAACACCTGAAGAGCGCCTTTTGTTGACTAATTTCATGATCACTTCAGACCAGTTGTATATTTTTATGGCTTTACGTTACGCTCTTTCTTCTTCTTGGTGTCGATGATGAAAAAGAATAGAAATAATAAAGGTATCTATTGTCTGAGACACAAGAAAAGAGGGGGAAACAAATTTTAAAAATCATGTACTAAAGCATCTAAAAGGTTAACTTACCTTTGCCTGAATTGTAATTTATTTTTTCCAATGGATTAGCCAATTCCCCTGAAAAGAAACAAAGAGAACTAGTAGATTAATTATAAGATCACCAAATTGTATTCCATCAAGATAAGCTTTCCTGACTGACTGATTAACAGTGAAGACGGTGCTCTAGCCAGTCACAGGTCTCCGGAAAATCCGGCCCGCACTGGCTCCCTCAGCAACGACAATGTTTGACAGATTGAGTCGGTTTTGTTTGATCCGAGATACCCAAGGCGAATATTAAACACTGATAGAGTTGAAGATGGTTGTCAGAAAGGGTGGAGGAAACCGGAGGACCCGCAGAAAACTATCGATCTTGGACGGGCCATTACAACCCATTCTCAACGGGTCGATACCCGGGTCGCCAGTTGAGAGGGCCGAGCGTTTTTCCACTCAGCCATCCAGGCCCCTAGTTAAGCTTTCCAAACAGTTCGTTAATTGGCCAATACTTATGGTAACAATAAGTAATTGCCCAGTGATTTTTAAGGCATCAATGACATCTTATTTCTAGTCTTTTCAGTTGTTACATGCTATGATCTGTATAAAATAAATGAGGGGCAAAGGATTGGTCAATGATACAACGACATAATCATTTTTTTATATCTTTAAGTAATGTATGTTGTTATAAGAAGTGTAATATAAATAGCTTACTGATGACGACTTGGGGTATCAACTTCTTTTTTCTATAAATCTGCAAAACAGAACATAACACATGATGGATGAAGTAGCGTACCGAGAGCTCATTTAGCGGGATATGTGTCAGTACAAATGCAGACTTGGTCATGCAGAACAAGACACCATACGTTACGACAGTGACGACCTGTTTAATGACCAATGTCGGAACCTGAGCATGTAGATGTATATGATATGTACAAAATCTGAAAAATGGCATTTACTCGGGGAAAATCGGGTACCTTTGAACATAATTATTGCTCCTTACGATAACTGTCGCTTTTGCAACCTAGTAATCAATCTTTGAACGATTTAGATATTTTAATCATTTTTAGTAAACTGTGGCTTAATTGAACCAATCTTCTGCTCATTACTTTAATACTTATAATCCCGTTTGCAATCCACCTGACTGTATGCGAAAATACAAAGGAATTATCGAGTGCGAATGTTACACGTTATGTCTCCCTGCGTGAACATAATATGCATGAAATGCCGAAGCAGTATTAAGATACTTAATAAAGAAGACAACCGTATATCCCGCTAGCATTCCACTTAATGATTATGAATGTCGTCAGATTCTGTTCCCTATTTTATTTTCTTTTGAGACATTTGAGTTGGAATTGAAACTTGATCTCATAATTACTTTATATAACCTTGGAAATGTAAATCATGTTTGTAAGGTCTTACCTCAGAATTCTCATGAAGCTGTGGCCCCCTGAAAAAAAAATAACTTAATTAAAACCGGAAAACTATGGTTCATATGTTGTCTTGCGGCAGATTAAGGCCTCAAAGGCCTCCGAGTTGTCATTTGTTTGTTTTATCTATTTGAATAAGATGTAAGATGTTAACCGCCTTCTGCGGCTCAACGCTATAGAATAGGACCCAAAGCCGGGAGATCGTTAGTTCGGATCTCAGTCGAAGCGGTGAGCTTTATCACTCCCACTAAAGGGTGACTGCTCTACAGCCTTAATGGGGAAGATCGTGCACAACGGCCGTGCTTTAATCTCCACCGAGTGCTCGATACCTTCGGGGGTTCCTCGGTGGTACAACCCAGTAATGCGGACAATTACACAATCAGGGCCCGCAGGTGCAGTTGTCACAGGGCCTGGTTATCATCAGGATATAAAATGGAGGAAATGTATGATACGAGCTTGTCAGGTTCTCCGAAACCGTAATGAAATTCTGCAGATGTACAAATAATAAGCTAAGCTAGCATTAAAAATGGAGGTGTTTACCTAAAACAAAACAAAAAAAATTAAAGAAAGAAATGACAAATATGTCAGATGTATTTCAAATGAGAACATGGCACATTTGAATCGTAAAAAGAAGTATGATATATTTACATATTGAAGATGAAGATAAAAGAAGAAGTACAAGAAGGCTGTAGAGGAGGAAGGGAGTTGATATTACTTCCGTTCAGAAATGGTTATCCCGTGCATAAGACAATAGGTTGCAAGATTGGGAAATCTCAATGATTAAAATAACAGGAAAAAAATGTATTAAATGTACGATGTGTATGTTTATAACGTATTTGCAAATATAATTGTACTTTACACACTGTACTTACAACAGATGACGGTTTTTGACATCAGAGCTATTTACTATTTGTTTTATAAATCCAGTGTTAATGTTAAATTTCTTGATGGGGTTTTCTTTACACAAAATGTATATCATTTGCAATGTGTCTCCTTGTCAAAATATAATTGCTTTTATCACAATGAAACATCAACAGTCAGGTTTAATTAATGATAGTAAAAATATAAATGGTGTTTCCACTTAAAATATTTAGAAAATACAATCGTTAGGACGACAAACTAAAAAAAATAGAACAACATTTTCACTATGTTGTAGAGGCAAAAATAATAAATATTAAGTATAGATATTTTTACTTGCAATGTCATTGTTTAAATCTAAATATTGTTATGAATGTTATTTATTATATATAAGATAAAAGTCTCATAAAACAACTAACTCTATTAGTATATTTTTCTGTTGCCCTGTTTAATATTTGTGAGCCATAATGATGTGGAAAAATAACCTACCATGGTGGTAGTGTCACTTCAGTATTCTCGGCCGTGTCGTCATTTACGCTGACGTTCCTTTGTGAGCTTGTTTCATTATATTCTGCTACCCTAGCGTTGCCTGGGGCAGCCAATACAGCCGGGCATAGCTGTATTGCTAAAACAAAGAGTGTCGTCGTAAACAAACCCATCATATTTGTCAGAGGAAACAGCTTACTTCTGTTGCTTGGATCAACTAGCCATGCTCAAAGGCAGGTTTTAATTATATATTACCGTACATGCGTCATGGTTGAATTGATCGTTGGTGCTGTATCACTTGCGTTAAAAAATAATACACACGAGTGCTTAATTGCATGGTGCACCCACAGTAAATATCATGTGGCATGTCTGTATTGCGGTCAACATCTGGATCCTTATGCACTCACCGTATAATAAAAATGGTCCCATTGTAAGACTCCTGAGGTCCTTTCGAAAACAACTTTCAATTGCTATATAATTAATACATTACAAGTGTACATTATATATGTATTTATTTAGTATATAGCATATATCACATGGTGTCCGTATTTTTTTTCAGGTATTTGTCATATGTACCACATCCTTGGTATACCCTGGATGACTATTAAGAGGATCTAAATATAAAAGTTTTATATTTAGTAAATAGCTGGAAAGGTGTACCATTACTTCTGCCCGGTCATGTCACACTCTCACTATTGAAGAATTTTTTTAAGTACCAAAACATAGCAGTAACCTTAGCCGAGGTTTGTCTTTATACCAATGCGAAGTAGTTTAACAGTCCTTTTGTGAAAAAGGTGTTAGCATAAAATCAGCCATGCTTGCACCATTACTCATGTAAAGGCGTCATTTGCGGCAAAAGGGTTTTAGAAGTAGAAATATGTTAATCAGGCATTTTTTTTTTCTTCAGAATTATGTGCAGGCGAGCTATATTTTTTACATTTTTATCACAGGACTTTGATAAAAAGTCCTATGAAAATTTATGTCAATTTCTCATAAAAATATATTTTTTTTTTATACGTTGGGGTCAAAATTACAATTCAAGCATTTGGTCATGTTGGAGCTTTCTTCAGTGCAACCCGCATCCTTCCGGCACTGTACTCCCTGAATTGTGATATTGTTACACGACATGACATTCTCACGTCTCTGATTCTGTACGGGAGAATGACAGTTCGTGACATGGCCTTTGCGATTTAGTCACTCTTGCAAGACATGACCCTGCTAATGTTTGTAAGTTAACAACATATATACGTATTACTGTGTATTGTCATTGTGTAGAATATGTAACGGGAGAACGCGATAGTAATAGGAGCATCGCCAGATGTCGCGGTGTGCCAGAACAAAGATATACCAGTTCCACGAGAGAGTGCGAATTTTGCATGATATGTCATGATAGAAAGAGTCCTATCGCAGAAAACCTTCCAGGTTCAATCTATCATGTGTGTGTACTCATTCATGGTGAGGCCATCCGTGTCAAACCTTAGAACACGTGACCTAAGTAATTTTCCTACGTGAGTTAGACATTAATTATATTACTTTCAATAAAAGTATTGGTAAGAGGATTATTTTATTAATTTCGAATATGTGACTGGTAATGCGGTGCTGGCAAAGTAACACGTAACTCATGTAAAGGTATAAAGTTTTAGTAATTTTATATATTTTTTTGGTCTTAGCTAGAGTAATGCGTTTAGCCAGAAGCTGTATATTTTGGTTTTCCTGCGAAAGTATTTAAGGTATCCTGGACATTAAGAGGCGATTTTAAGTACTACAGTACTGATATTACAAGCCGACTTGAGCGTATAAGTTTAACGTAAAGTATGATCTTTCTGCTTATTGGAATTATATCGATATCCACTTATCAACTTTCAGAAATTTAATATAAGTTATCACTGTGACGTTATTAGTTTGTCGTTCAGATGCCAAGAGGTCAGGTGCAGATTCCAAGTATTTGTGGGGAAATGGGATATCCTAGATTCCCTGCCAGCACATGGACTGGAGGCTGTCACTTAAAAATAAAATCATTGTCTGAGTAAGATGTTTTCAAAGCATTAAAAACTGTCATTGTATTCATAACACTGTTAAAAGTTTTATGTTGTAACTGAACTATTTACCGAAATAAATTACACCAAAACCCCATTAATCTGCTGGTCATTTATCTTAGAACAATCACACAGGGGTCATTCCCGCAGACATTCAAGGTTTTGTCAAGAATTTAGCTATTAAATGCATGGATGGCTGTTGTGAAATGGAATGTATGAATGTTAAAACTCAGAAATGCACTCGGGTATAGAAGAATACAAGCATGTCGCATTCAAACGCGCTGGACTGCCTGCCTACCAGCGGCTACAGAAGTATTAAAATTCCTATCAAGTGGGCCTCAGGTAGTACGAAAATGACCTTTTGAAACTTAGAAGTTGTTTATATTTATATCTCAGAACCAAAACAGTTTGTCTAAAAATTAGAGCGTTTTCCCACTGCCGGCTTATTGTGTGACAGGTATACTGTCCTTCACGTGTATACCAAGTGTCATATTTTCATGATATTTTTTTCGAAGAATACTACGCATTATGTCCAAGGGATGGGTTTCTAACCGGTAAATCTGTCAATTTAATAAGAACTATGATTTATAAAACTGAAAACTTTTATCAAAGAACAAGCAAACTGCTAGAATTCTTTCAACTTCACTCACACAGCGAAATCTAACTGGCATTTTATTAATTTGTTTTCCCATTTTTTTTAGATATTTGTTTATCCCCTAGCGGTTAAAGATGTCCACCTTTTATCACTTTCTAATTCATAAGTTGAGGAAATTGCTTAACAAATGTTTCTATAGTGAGGAAGGAAGTCTTTATTTCCATTATTATACTCATCTGGGTCCTAACTGTGAGGAACTGACACTCCCCCCTCCCCCCTCTTCCAAAAAAGCTCATTCGCCTGTGTGAATGGGGCACGGCCTACATGGCCCAGCTTGGGTTTTGGTCGACCGTAAAAAAAAACACAATGCTCCTCTTCTGATACTCGAAATAGTGGCCTGTGGTCTTTTGCAGTAGAAAGAAGCCAGTAAAGTTTAACATGAGACTTTAGCATTTATTATTTAATTTTATATCAATTATTTTACCCGGAGGATTACATGATGATATTTTGCAAGTTACAAACGTTCATGCGCATTTTCACCATACAGACATCAGCATGTTACAAATAATTGAATGTTTGGACTTTTCAGTTAATATCCAAATTTTGAAAATATATAAATATTATAGCCTGCCGCACCTGACCTTCATTCCCCTAAAGGTTGAATACGTTATGCAAAGATATTTAAGAGAATACTATTAAAGCAGTTGAGGAAAAGAAAATCCTCATATCTTTGTGAAAGGTGCCGCAAAATTTCCTCTTTACATTGCATATTGAAAAATTTTCAAAAAAATGGAAGGGGGAAACCTCCTCCAATACCCTCCCTCTTGTACCTGTAATTGACTTGTCTAAAAAAAATGGCCCTAGATTTAATTTATATAGGTGAAATAAAAAATATTTTTTTCATAGGTTGAAAATATATTATGTAGTAATAATATATATATATATATATATATATATATATATATATATATATATATATTGTTACGACCTTACAGACGTCTCTTATTTCTCAGGCATACTTTCATCTGTTAAAGGCGTACAGGAAACCTCCTTATCTGTCACACAAGTTGGCAATATACCAAATTACCAAAATTTGATATAATATACTAGTTTAATACATATTGAACATAGCTTTACAAATACATGATTATACCATGACTTACATGCAATGAAAAACAAAAGAACTGACCTGGGAATAATGTCCATAACACCAGTTTTTCCGAATTGCATAATTAAATAATCACTGAGTCCAATAAAAAAGGCACTGAAAGCATTATCTTCTCACGAGGTTCTTTGTCTTCTTTGATCATTTCACTTTAGCGTATAAAAGTTCGCGATATCTATATATAATTCACTTCTTTATATTTCTTCTCTTCTTACAATGTTCTTTCACAAATTTCTTCAATTTAATCAGTCTGATATCAATATGTTAGCGCTAACGTAACAGTTCATTTCTGTTCACTTACTTTATCTTCTTCTGACTGTCGTGGCTCCGGAGCTTAGATGTTAAATGCCCATTTGCCCATTGTTTGAGCTCATCTTATATAGACTTGTCACTCATGATTGTCTTTGTTTCAGTATTTAAAATCATGTGTGTTCACTTGTGATTTTACTTCTTGTATAACAGAATTTCCTTTGTTTGAATCTATGAGCATGAGGGTTCACTCATGATCCCTTGCATAAAAGTCTTAGTCGGTCATTGACACAACTTTTGGGTGCCTGGAACCTTTGTTTCAGCACAGATCAGCTGTATGGTCAGCCCTCCAGTACATACAAGGCACGTGTACAGCCTTGTGCAGTCATACTTCAGTACAATGACATTACTCTTGTCTTCAAGTGGCCCCTGGACCGACACGAAGTGTAGCTTCTTCAGCTGTCCCCTGACGGTAGCAGCTTATTTTATGTGATTCCCAGTCAGTCAGTTATAATATTACAAATAATTAATATTCAACACAATCTTGTTCAAACATTAAAAATGAAACTTAATATATTGTAACACATCCTCCCTTCAAGAAAACATAAATCTGACTTTAGACAGATTTTTGTTTGTATTCATATATTTTACTATATCATACAGTACACTAGCTAACACAACATCAGGAGGTGTAATATCTATACTTCCTAATACTGAAACTCTGTCATTTCATGCACAGACTAGTATTTCATTAAACTTATCCTGCATCTCTCAGTTCTTCAGTTATTTCCATCATCCATTTGTTTACATATATATATATATATATATATATATATATGTATATATATATATATATACATACACAATCAATACTAATATTTTATCCTACACATGGTTTTCAATCTCTTAGAGCTATCTGTTTTGCATGTCATGCTATATGTTACAGTTCATGCTCTCGACAGTGTATCTGCTATAACATTCTCCTTCCCCTTTAATTCAGCATTAACAAGTACAGTGTTACACAGTACTGGTCTATCTTGCATTTCCTCACTATCCTTTCTTTCAAAATATGGTTTTAGCATATTTATGTGGCACAAACGCTTATTTCTCCTTCTGTCTGGGGTGTTTATAACATAGTTGACCTCACTGACTTTCCTCTCTATGACATATGGGCCATTGTACTTTGCTTGTAGGGGCTGTCCTGGTACTGGCAGAAACGCCAGCACTTTATCTCCCTTTTGAAATTCACGTGACTTAGCTTTCCTATCATACCACTGCTTCATTCTACCCTGTGCTTGTCTGAGGTTTTCCCTTGCAAGTTCACAAGCTCTATTTAACCTCTCTCTAAAATCTGACACATAGTTTAGTAAGTTCACATTGTTTTCTTCATTAGTAATTTGATTTTTCAGCAGCTTCAGCGGACCACGTACTGTGTGACCAAACACTAGCTCAAATGGGCTAAACCCTAATGACTCTTGCACTACCTCTGTTGTTGCAAACAATAATAAAGGTATCCCTTCATCCCAGTCCTTCTCATTCTCCAAAACATATGTTCTCATCATGGTCTTTAAAGTTTGATGGTATCTTTCAAGGGCTCCCTGCGATTCTGGATGATAAGCAGAGGAATTAAATTGTGTAATACCCAGTTCATGCATGACCTGTTGGAATATGCCTGACATAAAGTTTGAGCCCTGATCTGTTTGTATTTCTTTAGGGAGGCCTACCATGGTAAAGAACTTAATTAGTGCTTTACTAACCTCCTGCGCCGTTATTTTCTTCAGGGGTATAGCTTCAGGAAATCTGGTCGAAGCACACATGACTGTCAATAGATATTTATTTCCCTGTTTCGTCTTAGGCAAGGGCCCGACACAATCAGCTAAAACTCGTGTAAATGGTTCTTCAAATGCAGGTATGGGTTTCAAAGGTGTTTTCTGTACATGCGTATTTGGTTTACCTACAAGCTGGCAGGTCCGACATGTCTTACAGTGCTCTACTACATCACTTTTAATCCCTGGCCAGAAGAAATGTTGGTATATCCTGTCAAGTGTCTTCCTCACCCCTAAATGACCTGCCATGGGCAATTCATGTGCCAGCCTAAGTATCTCCTGTCTGTATTCAGGAGGCGCAACAACCTGGATAATTACTCTCCAGTCATCCTCAGCAGAGACCTCAGCTGGTCTCCATTTTCTCATTAAAATTCCTGACTTGATAAAGTAACATACAGGTACTTTATCTGCCTCATCTTCCGTAAGAGCCTTATCCATAAGATCTCGGATCTCAGGATTTAAACTTTGACCTCTCTTTAATTGATCACTACTGAATTTCACCTCACTGCTATTATCATGCCTTTCTGGCTGCTCATCCTGTCTTACTGTCATTTCCTCTTTCTCCACTAGCTTACTTTCTTTTTCTTTTACTTCTTTCTCATCTGATTCATCAAATAGATTTCGCAATACTTCACCCTTTGCTAATAATTCACTCAATTTATCTGTAGGGGTATCCTCTTTCTCATCTATTAAGTCTTTCTTAAATTTTGCCCTTGTAACAGCACATGCAGGAAATATATCCAGTAATTCCTCATCTGACAATTTATCAATACAGTTATCATCTGTTGCTGGGTTACATGACATGCATGCATTCACTTTAACTTTTTCACCAGCCAGATCATTTCCTAATAGAAAATGTACCCCACTCATGGACAGCTTCCCCACTACTCCCACTTCTACTTGTCCATTTACAAAGTCAGATTTCAGCTCTATTTTATGTAATGGTACCCTCATGTGTCCTCCATCAATCCCTTGTACTAATACATCAGTATATGTGTATGTATCTACCCCTAAAGGTACAACACTATCAAGCACCAGGGACTGTGTGGCCCCTGTATCTCTCAGTACATTAACCGACCTTCCCACGTCATCACCCGCTTTGCTCACTTGCCCCTTCGACACAAAACCTTTATATCTCACATCAATTTCTTCTCTATTTTCATTTTCACCCCTAACATCTGGTTTTTGCATTTTCTTATGAACATTTAGTTTTCTAGCCCATCCCATTGATGATTTCCCTCCTTGTTTATCTTTCTTCAGAAACCAGCAGTCTGACTTGATATGTCCCCTCCTTTTACAGTGATGACAGGTGGGCCCTCTCGGCCATGACCCTGAACTATTTGTACCCTGGTTATTTGTATACATTGTCTCTGGCTTCCTATCTTTACCTCTACTTTCTTCCTTTACCACACTCGTCCCTTTCTCATGTTGGCCATTACCACTTGCAACAGGGGGCCATTTTCTTGTCTCACCACCACATGATGACTTCTTATGATTGAGTGCGTACTCATCAGCTACAATTGCAGCCTTGCTTAACTCTTTTATCTTAAGCTCTGTTATGTGAGTCTTTAAATCCTCCCCTAAACAATTTTTAAACTCCTCCACCAGGATTAATTCTCTCAATCCTCCAAATTCAATTTCTATTCTTTCGGCCTTACACCATCTATCAAAAGTGCTTTCTTTATCTCTAGCAAACTCCACATATGTTTGATGTGGTTGTTTCTGTGTTTTCCTGAATTTCTGCCTATAGGCTTCAGGAACCAGTTCATAAGCTCTCAATATGGCCTCCCGTACCACCTCATAGTCTGCTGATTGTTCCTCTGACAATGCAGAATAAATTTCCTGGGCCTTCCCCACTAATACGCTTTGAATTAGTACAGGCCATATATCTTTCCTCCATCCCATACTACGGGCTATTTTCTCAAAATGTAAAAAGTATTTTTCGACATCTCTTTCATTAAACTTTGGTACAAGTCTTATTTCTTTTGCAATATCATGGGTAGGTTGTGTTGCTACCCTGGCTCTACTTTGAATCTCTAATTCAATTTTCTTCATCTCCCTCTCATGCATTAACTCTAATTTCCTCATCTCTAACTGAAACGTTAGTCTATCCATATCTGATGGAGCCACTTCTATCTCTTTCTCACTCATCTCTGAATCCTCTGCATTTTCAACTAATCCCCTCTTGTTTAATTCTCCGATAACAACCGATAATATGTTTTGCTTTTTATCCCTTTTTGAAACTGACAGTTTTAGATATTCAGCTAGTTCAACAATCTGATCTTTTCGCAATGCTCTAACACTGACTGATGTTATCTCTCCTGACAAAAATTCCTCAACCTTAAAATCTGACATTATGCCGATTGGTTTATTGCCAACTCTTATATGATTGCTAAAGAATGTATGCCAATTTAACATTTAATCAAAACTGAAAGCTACAATTTGTTCCCAAAAATTATTCAAGATCTCGAAAAAAAAAGTTCAAATCGCGGCACGAGCCCTCAATTTTCCTGTTACGACCTTACAGACGTCTCTTATTTCTCAGGCATACTTTCATCTGTTAAAGGCGTACAGGAAACCTCCTTATCTGTCACACAAGTTGGCAATATACCAAATTACCAAAATTTGATATAATATACTAGTTTAATACATATTGAACATAGCTTTACAAATACATGATTATACCATGACTTACATGCAATGAAAAACAAAAGAACTGACCTGGGAATAATGTCCATAACACCAGTTTTTCCGAATTGCATAATTAAATAATCACTGAGTCCAATAAAAAAGGCACTGAAAGCATTATCTTCTCACGAGGTTCTTTGTCTTCTTTGATCATTTCACTTTAGCGTATAAAAGTTCGCGATATCTATATATAATTCACTTCTTTATATTTCTTCTCTTCTTACAATGTTCTTTCACAAATTTCTTCAATTTAATCAGTCTGATATCAATATGTTAGCGCTAACGTAACAGTTCATTTCTGTTCACTTACTTTATCTTCTTCTGACTGTCGTGGCTCCGGAGCTTAGATGTTAAATGCCCATTTGCCCATTGTTTGAGCTCATCTTATATAGACTTGTCACTCATGATTGTCTTTGTTTCAGTATTTAAAATCATGTGTGTTCACTTGTGATTTTACTTCTTGTATAACAGAATTTCCTTTGTTTGAATCTATGAGCATGAGGGTTCACTCATGATCCCTTGCATAAAAGTCTTAGTCGGTCATTGACACAACTTTTGGGTGCCTGGAACCTTTGTTCCAGCACAGATCAGCTGTATGGTCAGCCCTCCAGTACATACAAGGCACGTGTACAGCCTTGTGCAGTTATACTTCAGTACAATGACATTACTCTTGTCTTCAAGTGGCCCCTGGACCGACACGAAGTGTAGCTTCTTCAGCTGTCCCCTGACGGTAGCAGCTTATTTTATGTGATTCCCAGTCAGTCAGTTATAATATTACAAATAATTAATATTCAACACAATCTTGTTCAAACATTAAAAATGAAACTTAATATATTGTAACAATATATATATATATATATATTAATATCAGGCATCAAGCGTATCAGTATAAGCGCCCCCTGTTGTTGATTTCCTAGATCCGCCAGTGATTAATGTACTAAGACGGTGCTAAGACCATAAAACAAAAATTTTCGTCAAAATCCAATTGATTCTTTGCCAAATAAAGTTCACTGTTATATTTCAGGTTTGTCTACCAATTATGTATGAATAATCATTCCCTTAAATCACCTGATTTTAAACTTCACTTTATTGGGCCCTAGGGCTCGTCACTGTAACCCAAGTGATGTATGCTTTAAATCTTGGCATTGGTGTGTGGACAAAGTTCATTATTCATGAACTTTTTTCCGAAAAAGCTGTGTTTGAATAAAAGAGACATAATCAGGGGCTATAATTCTCACATATTATCAGATCAGTTTTTATTTATACAAAAGTTTCCCAGCAAAACCATCCCAGCACACGGCCTTTGTACCTCGCATACTGCTGTTAAACGCCTTGTTATGGCTCTGCATGTTGGCTAAATATTCCACGTGTGTCTGTTTACCATAACAAGGCTGCGTGACAGGAGGTCAGATTGTGAGCCGCAACGCGCGATGTTTTAGATAGCGAGAACATGTATTAGATTTATTTGGCCAAATCAGTCAGGGCAACACGTGTTGTTTCTCCGCGATGCACATGGCCCGATTCGCTGTGGTTTTAATGACACCTGTGATCGAGCCCGGTCATTTGTCCTTCCGGTCTTTTGTGGGAGTAAGCAAATGGTATCAAGGCAAAATCTTGGCAGGTACACATTTATCTTAAAGGGAAGAAGCTGCATTTCGTGTTAATTCAACATGCTTTATAGGTGATTGGGCCCCTTTAAGGGAAGGAAAATGGTCATTCGTTCTGATCCCAATGTTACAGGTCGGTCTCATGATTAGAAAAATCCTACTGTGAATATCTTGCTCATATATGATATATGTGTCTTGTCGTAGATGCGAAGCTACGACTTATGCAGTAGATTTATACATGCAAGCATAGACATAGAAAGAGATGGACTCCCAACTTGCCCGTTACGTCACACATGTTGCGTCGCGCATGCGCGAATCAAAAGAGGGGATGTTTACTTCCGGCGGGACGACTTGTCAGCGGGTACCGGCAGGTAGGCGAATATTCTTTTTTCTTAGAAAACATACTTATCAGACCTTTCATACAAATCACTTAAAAAACTTAGGTCTAAGCTTTTGTATAAGAAAACATTACATAGATAATCCGAATTTGACCGGTATATTATTTTACACAGGCACTTGCAAGTCCATCTGTCGTCCGTCGCGTGAACGCCTGACAGTTGGCACGATGTCAGCTGGTCAGGAGGAAAATGTTGCTGCATGGTGGGTTACATCGCCTCCCATCTGAAATGCCGTGGACTTTCATTTAATCAAATTCGAAAGAAAGGTAAAACAAGTGTTTGTTTTTAGTATATCTACAAGGTTTCCCACATTCAACATGCAAATGCAGTGCCATTTAAAGATTAAATGGGTTAAAACAATGGGTGATAAAAGGGGGCGTTACGATATAAACAAAGAAATGTCAAAATACATCCGTATTAACTGGTCGTTTAGTGACCGTCTGTTAATCACTGTAATAATAAATATTAGGGCCGGGATCATTTAATGTTTAAGATATTAAATTCTGAGTATTTATTAAGACACGACTATAGAATAGCTCACGCACCTGTCAGAAACATGAGACTAGTGTGAACAGAAGACACTTACATTTAGCTGCATTTAACTTGAATTGTCCATATATTATTTTATGCATGTTACATCTTCATTACATAAATTATAATCATCATGTCATCCATCCATATACACACATACCTTGTCAAGACAGTGGGTGAGAGATTCTATCGTTGCTCCTTTATTTGACATTTACAGATAAAAAATACCCAGAATGGTTTCCTGGTGTGAAGGCAAAATGGCTGGTGGGTGGCGAGTCGTGCAGTGTGTCGACTGCCCATATTTGCTCAAGACACTGAGGACAACTACTTTGTTACAAGTAATTGTGATGTCTGTGTCATGGGTAAGCAAAATATAAACACTACATACAAGGAAAACATATAAAACCTCAGTGTTCCCTGAAGAAAGTAATTTTTGGAGAAATGTTAATTTTCCAGAACAATGCGCATGTGCAAGGTTTTCTATTCAGACATTACTTAGGACTGCAGCAACCAGCATAATGACCATACAGTACATAATAAGCGTATATTCAACTTCAGGACTGTGGTTTGTTGATGCAACATCATGTGAACAGATACTTGCCAGCTACATAACGCACAAACATGGGCGTCAATATAGGGTGTTGGGGGTAAATATGCCCCCTCCCCACTTTTTGGCAATAGGGATGGTCAATGTAATCATATAGTAATCATGCAGATTATCAGATATTTCAGTAAGCAATCCATATCCAGGAACTTTCCAGGAAATACAAGATATGTTCCTAGTCATTAGACACTGCACTGTCCTGGCCATCCATCCTATTGCCTCAATATTGCTGCTCAACAATCTGTGCAATTTTAACATTAAGCTATGAGTGAGGCATTTACACCAAAGAATACATGTTGAAATAAAAAGTATTAATTACATCCCTGTGGGTTATGCAATCATTTCCACTTCTTTGAACAACAATATTAGCATACACTGTACACGAGTGCATGTAAGTCCATAACATTTCAAAAATGTTTCACAAAAGTCTCCCATATTATCACAAATTTGTATTGAAATCAATACAATGCAGAAAAAAAACAAGAATAAACATAAAAAATATTTAAAGAATACACACATATATATTCCAGGTTTACATGTTTGGACAGCATGTCTTTGATTGGCTACAGATTTGAAAAAAATTGACTGATACCATCATTTTGTTTGCGATTATGCTAAACATACATAAAAAATTAAACAATAGGTTTTTAAAGGCATAACAGCTAAAGCCATCCAGAGCAGACAAAACCGTTCACTACTCCCCTTCAGGTACACAGCTTCGTGACCCTAGGTCTTGAAAAATAGGACCACATGACCAAAATATTAACATATTATTTTGCCCCCCCCCCCCCCCCCTATTTACATGAAGACAAATCAAATGCCATAAAAGGACTAATAGAATATAATGTTTATGTTATGTCACACTATCTCTAAAAATTTACATTTCAGAGCACTATATGTGGTATACATGAGAGAGGGCACTGTGAAAAATCAACATACCATTCTACCATTATCCTATAAACTACCTCACTTTACCAGATGTGAGACACATTGTTTACCAAGTACCAATATCTCATACCCCCGATATGATATTTAAGACCAAATTGTGTGGGAGACATATCTGTAATGCTCTGTTTATGACTGACTTTGAACAAAGCAATATTTTCACTTTAATCCTGGTGTCTGGACCCATTCAGTCTGAACAGTCAGGTTTATGAATGAAATATGCTGAAAAGTACTCTCGATAACTAACTCATAGAAACTGATGAAACAGTCTGTAGTCAATACTGTTGCCTGATGACTGTCTTCATTGCAAATGCCTGCATGCAGGGTGTCTGGGAAAAACAGCAATTCTGAACTCGATCACTGTTGATCTTCATTCAACATTTAGAAACTTAATTTCTGGATCTGAAAATACATCCAATTTCACAGTATATGTAAATGATGGAAATATAAATATATATATATATATATATATATATATATATATACATATAAATAGATTTATATATATATATATATATATATATATATATATATATATATATTTACACATACATTAAATACTGGTTGGGTGCATCAAAGTTGTCAAATAGGGGAAATGTTAACCAGGGGAAATGATGTGTGCATACTACTGCACATATAGGCCACAATATGATTTCTATTCATTGTATCCTTTTAAATCATCAAGGAAGGCAAATTTTGAAGTCCGATAAAAATGACATCACTATGATATCATAATATAAAACCATTATTTTTATCTTTTTGTGACATATAATTTAGGATTGTTTGTATACATGCCAATGATTATATAATCTTCCTTCTTTCAACAGAATAATGACAAGAAGATTCTCTGGGACTATGTATCAAAAGGCCATTGTGATGATGCTGCTCAGGGAAATTTGTAGCACTGAACTTACATCTGAGCACATTTACTTTAACCCATCAATATAATATGAAGCATCAGCTTTTGCCTCAGAAAGAAATGAATCACCATAAATGGTAGTGAAAACAAATGGCTGAGACGTCTGCACAAAGAAATTTTGAAATGTATTAATACATAGCCACATTGTTAGCTGGTGACTGATGATATTGCAGTCAATATTGGTACTCCAGTGCCGAGGTGCTTCTCTGCTGATGCCTTTAATAGGAGACTTCATTGTGACACATGCCTTCGGCTGTGATGTTAAGACAGTGGTGAACTTGGA